>CM076577.1:174292769-174778751 GCA_034641835.2 Pinus albicaulis | reverse complement strand
TAGTGATACAGTGCCTAAATTTGTTTAAAGAATGTACTACATCTAAGAGTTCTTTTTCAGTGATAGTGTAATTCAACTCAACTTTAGACAAATTATTACTAATTAAATAGATAACATAAGGTCATTTATCTTCTACTTGTCCTAAGGATCCCCCCAAAACTTTATCTGATGCGTCAATGTGGATATGGAAATGAAATTCCTAGTTGGGAACCCTAAGGATGTGATCAGATTTGGATCAGGACCTAAGTGATAGCTAAAATTTCAAAGTGTTCAAAAGTGTGCTGAACCTGAGTGACTGGATATATCTTGTCTTCCTAATTCCAGCGACATGAATGGTTCGAAAAACCGACACCGTATGAAGAAGTTATCATGATTTGAAATGTCTAGTAAACTGAAAATTTTGACAGTTGACTAGGGTTGACTGGGAAATTGTACAATCAACAAAAAAGAATATTCCATGGGAATATTCCTAGAATATTCCTCCAAAATATTCCTTTTGGGCTAGTCATAGGATGACAAGTGGCATATTTTCATTGGTCAATGGTTGTATGTGTTTTTTTATGGGCCAATCAAAGGGTGACATGTGGCCAGTGCTGAGGCCTCCACGTGTCCCCCGAATGGCATGTCAAAATTTTTGTTTAGGTCTGTAGGATTCGACCCTAATATTTGGTTCTTAACCTACATAGGTTGCACATTATATTTAAGGTTTGTTACATTTGACTTTGGGGGTTGGGGACTGCTGGCGGTCCCAGCCAGCCAGCGGTCCCATGGACTGTTCACATGGAAAACGTTATATTAACATAACCTCTGACCTTTGGTAGCCCATGAAATTTATCATAATATCAGACTCTGCAACTTTTTTCTGGTCACATGCAATGTTAAATTGTTATAATTCCGCACGGTTACAACCTCCTTCAGTTCAACTTTAATCGGAGTTTGGGCTTTGGTTCCACCAACCATCGCGGTAACCACGGAACGGGTGTTGGCATGTGGCCACCCATAACCACCCAAGTTTAATGTTGTGGCTATTTTGGTGGAAAATTTAGAGCGCACCCAGATTTATGGTGGAGTTGCTATTTTGACTCCAGTTAATTGGAGTCCTCCACTTTTGGTGGAGTTTTCCTAGGTGTAACTGGGAAAATGAGTTTGAGACTCAATTTTTTACCATTATGGGTGAACAGAGAGTCATTCATAGCTAATTGGAGTGTTTTGGAGACATTTTTGAGGGTTGCAGAGCCATAAGATAACTTCTGAGTGTGATTTTTATTTAAAGAAGTTCCAAGGACCATTAGGGCCACCAGGAGCCAGCAACAGAATGAGGCCTAGCCAGGGTAGCTAGAGGCCATACTTAGGAAAAAAATAGTAATTTTTGGATGTTTCAGACATTTTGGAGCCATTGGTGAGGTGTTTAGATCCAACAGAGGACTTCTGAGCATGATTTTTCTTCAGAGAAGTTCCAAGGGCCACTAGGGCCACCAGGGACCAACAGGAGAATGAGGCCTAGCCAGAGCAGCCAGAGGGCATTCTCAGCAAACCAATAGTCTATTATGACTATATTGAACCTTGTGAATCCAATGGAAGTATTTTCAGAAGCTTTTGGAGACCTTTGAAGGCAAATATGCTTTAGGGAAGTTTTCAGTGAGCCCAAAGCCACAGGGTGCCACCAGGTGTTGGGAGCGTAACCAGAGCAACCAAAGGAATTTTTCAGAAATTGAATAGTATATTCTGACTATTTTGGACATTTTGAATCCAATGGAATGATTTTAAAATCCATTTGGAGACTTATAGATCCGAATAAGCCATAGGGAAGTTTTGGGCAGCCTAGGGCCACCAGGGGTTGGAGGTATATATTGGGGAGCCAAAGCTCATTTGGAGCAAATGAAAAATCTATTTTGGATTTATGATGTATGATGGAGATAGTAGAAAATTTTTCAGGGACAGAAAAGGACTTATAAGGGAGTCAGTGCCACAGAGAAGCTCAGGGAAGCTTAAGGGCATCAATAAAAGAGGTCAAGTCAAAGGGAGCCTAGGTTCATCTCCAGAGAGATAAAAATCACTCCAGGGGTATGATGGTATTCTAAACCAATTGGTACAGTTAAAAGAACCATTGGAGTTGAGTAGTTACTTGTAAGATAAATTATCCATCTTAATCCCAAAGAGCCAAGTCAATTGACAAAGGCTCAAGGAGACGTAGCCCACGACATTCGGGTGAAATCCTTTATTAAATTTGATTTTATGTGTTGATGATTATTTGCTGCACTTTATGGTTTTTGTAAATGATTATTATCAACAAAAATAAATTTTTAATTCCTCACACTTAAAGAATTAAAACAATTTAAAACACATACACCTCAATCAAGAATTCAATTTCGGAAAGTCAAGTATAAGAAAGATCTTAATTTGTTTAATTGAGTGGGAGGTGCTTGCATAGCATAAAAAGTCAGCCACCCATTTCAGATCAGGATGGGTGCAGTGGTTAAATTTTCTTTCAACAATTCAAGGGCCTCTTGACAACTGCTTGTCCAATAAAAATCTGAGTCTTTGGCCAGTAATCCAAAAAAAGGCGAGGCCAATTTACTAAAATATTTGATGAACCTTCTATAATACCCAACTAATCCCAAGAAACTCCTGATATCTCTTTTTTTAAGGGATAGGGACCCTTTTTATGATGAAAATTTTGTTTGGTTCAACTTGTATCCCTTCCTTGGATATGGAATGCAAAATACAATCCCTTCATTCATCAAGAATTCACATTTCTCAGGGATCAATGAGAGATTCATTTCAATACATTTCTTCAAAAATTTGCACAGATTAGTGAGGATTCCTAGAAGTCACACCCATAAGGAGTGAAATCATCCATATATATCTCTACAGAGTCAGGAACAAGTTTAGAAAAGATATTTAAAATTTCCCTCTAAAAATTAGCAGGGGCATTACGCAGATCGAATGGAAGATTTATATAGGAAAAAGTACCCAAGGGGCATGTAAATGTGGCTTTGTCTTTGTCTTAAGGGCTAATTTGGATCTGATTGTATCCACTAAATACATCCAAGAAGGAAAACAAATTCTTTCCTACAAGACCATTTAGGACTTGGTTAGTGAAGGGAAAAGGAAAATGGTATTTATTTGTGGCCTTATTAAGCTCTCTATAGTCAACATAAATCCTCCACTTTTCATTATTCTTTGGGACTAAAACTAGAGGGGACACCCACTCACTATCTTAAATGGCGTATATGAACCCTACAGCCAACAAATTTTGTAAATATTCCTTCATAATGTACTTAAGAGTTGGGTTCATCCACCTCTAATATTGGCACACAGGTTTGCATACCTCTTTGATGTCAATATGAGTACAAACTTAAGGATTAACCACTTTCATTTCCTTATAATACAAAGCAAAATAATATATGTGGTTCCTCAATATATTGCATATTTTTTCTTCTTGTTTGGATGAGAGAGAGGGGTTGATATTTAAGGTTTTGGAATGGCCAAAATATACAATCTTGACATGTTCTGGAATTGAGTCAACCGAGCATAATTCAGTCTAAGTACTACTCCTATATTATTTCATCAGTTCATAAATTCGAAAGGTAGTGGGAGGTTGGTTCTGTAATACATGGTCAATGAGGCCATCTTCATAAGGTTTCCCCCCTCCTATAACAATATCTAGAGTAAATATTGGGTAGGGGGTTGTGTGATACAATTCATCCTCTTCCTCAACTTATAACCACAAGGGTATGTCATGTTCAATAGAAGGTTGAACAAGAGGATACAATACAAGCTATTTTGATAAATTTCCATTCTTAATGGTCATGTTCCCATCCCTGCAACTAATGTAGGCATCAACAATGGCCAACCAGGGTCTTCCTAAGATGAGAGGATAGCCATTAAACTTGGTTTTGGGATGGAGAACTAGGAAATAAATAGGTTACTCCTAGGTGTCAATGGAGACCATAACATCTACAACAATTCCCTCAGGAGCTATTGTGGATCTATCTGCAAGCTGCAACATTATGGTGGTATTCCTCAAATCCCCTTAGAGATTGAGATTTAGCATGGTTTCCCTAATCATCACATTGATTGTAGCCCCAAGATCAATAAGGGTATTAAGGACCATAATGCCATAAATTTTCACATCCAATACTGGGCTGCCAGGGTCTAGGATTTCAGGAATATCACCCTCCCAAGCATCAGATCATATAGTTTCCCAACAACATTGATGGTGGGCGTGTCTCTTTTTCTTCTCCTAATATTTTTAATTTTTTTTTCCTTGACAAGATTATTATAGATAGGAGAAAATTTAATGGCATGGATAAGGGGAATATTAACACACATATTCTTCAATGTTGATGAGCCCCAGTATTGCAACAAGAATGTTTCAACTACCGAGGTTACCAACTTTAATTATCACCTCGGGGTTCGTACAAAATTAAGAGGTATCAGAACTGTATGTGCAAAATACAATGTGTCCTTATTTTTTTGATCTCATGTAATGGAGTGAATGCCATGAAATCAAATCCTAAACTAATTGTAGAAATGAAAGTGTTGCTTTGAAAAGAAATTAATCCTAGGAAAGAACAATAATTTGTAATTGAAATCCTAAGAGCATGAATTCAAATAAAAAGACCTAATATAATTTGAAAAAAGGAATGTCCTAAGTGGTGTTTATTCTTCCTCAATCATGTATTTTGATCCTAGGGGTCATGATTCAAGCCTAAGAGACAAAAACCAACCTTTGGGAGAAAATCTAGTCGAGTTTACACATGCTACAAGAGTGCTACAAGAAGCTCTGTTTTTGCTACAGGAAAGTCTGTTTTGGAAATAACTCACCAAATTACTAAGTAAATCAAATAAAAATGGGAGGGGAATTTTTTTTTGTTAAGTATTATCTCTTAGGTCTCCATTCCAAGTGTAATCACTGCAAAATACCCCTGTTCACATGTGATAACTTAAAATTACTACTCTAAAATCTGGAAATTCAAGAACTAGTAAGCTAGTTAATCTATCAAATGCCTAACATAATCATGTGAAAATAAAATGGAGTGAATTTTGTTATTAACTTTAACATTATTGTGACCTATTCCAAGTGGAATAAAGTTAAATGAAGCTCATTAACCCATTCTAAAATACCAGAAATTTACTACTATTTCACTACAAGACATTTCCAGAAATCTTATATTCATGAACTAGTAACCAAATCCATGTAAAAATTGTAAAAAATCTTTCGGTAATAATCACATGCAAAGGAATATTGTCAACGTGTTTCGAACCAACCAGTGTGGTTCATCATCAAGACTAGGTGAGAGATCAGATCAGGACATTAAGTTTAAATAGATGTAGAGATGGCTAAGCTAGGCCTTAGGAAAACGACTAGTTTGACTTTTTTTTTTTTAATTATTTATTTATTTATCTATTTTTAAATATATATATATATATATATATATATATATATATATATATATATATTATTTTAAATAACGGCTAGTTTCATTTTTATTATTAAAATATTTGATTTATTCAATTAATTAATGGATTAATTATTCATTTTTAAATAAATATATATATATATACATATATATATATATATATATATATATATATATATATATATATATATATATATTATCTTACTCAGAGAGCTCACCGAGCTACTTGATTTAATAGCCTCAGCGACAACTCTTGAGATAATTTTTAAGGGATTTTTAGAAAGTTTCTTGTAACTCCCACTATTCTCCAAATGATCTAACATTTTCATCCTATAAGCCTCCTTATTAAGGATGACAACTGTACCACATTTGTCAGCTTTAAAAAAAACAATGTCCTTATTATTATTTAAGGATTTTAGAGCCTCAAACTTGGTTTTGCTTAAGTTGCTCTTGGGGGGCTTGGATTTCTTCAAGAGGACCGCACAATCTTGCCTAATGATATCCTTGGAGGAATCCGGCAAGTTCCTAATACCAAATTCTATGTCACAAATAATATCATGGATGGGGATTTTCCTAGGGGCTAAGGCAAAATTAAAGTCTTTCTCTAAGAGACTATAAACATATGGGTCAAAAGTGAAACTAGAGAGATTGACCACCTTATTATTAGAGTTTTTATTCATATTATTAATGGAATTACTATTTATATTATTAAGTTTATCTTTATATTTAGAATTATTACTAACAATGTTCTCGACAAAATCATTATTTTTGTTATTATAATCATGTTTAGCATTATTACTATTTTTATTATTCTCAATTTCAACATTCTTACTATTATTATCTCTAATAATATTATTTTGGTTATATGTCTTATTATTAGGCCATTTGTCATAGTCCTTTTTTATATCTAAATAATTTTTATTAATGTTACCAAGGTTCCTATTTATACTATTAGTCATATTACTATCTAAATTAGTTAAAATGCTACTACTAGAGTCATTACTATTCATATTAATTTTAATTTCATTATAGGAATCTATGTTAGGGTTTCTTAGGTTATTAGATAAACTAGGGTTTCTTTGAATCTAAGGCTCTTTCCTCAACTCTTTTCCAGCCAAAGCATTGGAAAAGGTTTGTAGATGTTACTTGTGTTGTGTGGCCGCATGGCATAGAAAAGTTAGATATTTTTTTCCTTCATCTTAATGATCAATCACACTCCATAAAATACACCATGGAATATGAGGTGGATGGTCGTCTTCCGTTCCTTGATGTTCTTATCTCTAGAAAAGATGATGGTACTTTCTCCCATCAAGTTTTTCGAAAGAAAACCCATATTGAGCAATATCTTCATGCTAGTTCACACAATTTCCCTGCTAAAAAATTAGGAGTCCTAAACAACTTAGCCATGAGGGCGTTGAGGATATTTGATGAGTCTCACCTTGAGGGAGAAAAATCCCATCTGTTGAGTGTCTTTTGTAAAGATGGTTATCTTAGGTCGCAAGGCCTTAAAGCTTTCCTCAAAGCAGAAAAATGTCCTTTAACTAAAAATAATAAAGACCCTAGTCATTGGTCCAACAGTTTGTGTCTTCTGTTCATTCAGGGAACCACCGATAAAATTGCTAAGGTCCTTAGGAAGCATAAGGTGTCTTCGTCGTTCAAGCCCCTTAACACGATTCACAGCTCTCTCAAATCGGTTAAGGATCCGATTGACCCTAGGGATGGGAAAGGTGTCTACATAATTCCTTGTTCTTGTGGGACTCCCTACATTGGTGAAACGGGCCGGTCTATAAATCAAAGGATTTGTGAGCATGCTGCTGACATTAAACATGGAAGATCCTGCTTGTCTGCCCTAGCTAAACATGCAGAAAAGACTAACCATAATATCTACATTGAAGAGGCTAAGGTCATTGCTAGGATCGACCATTTCCATCATCAGAAGTTAAGAGAGGCCTTAGAAATTGAAAAAAGACCCATTAATCTCAATAGAGATGATGGCTGGATCATCAGCAGGTGTTGGATACCTGCCTTATATTCATGATTGCCTCTTTTTTTTTTTTTTCCTCCCTACCTTGCTTATTGTTCCTTTATTTTTCTATTTTTCTATTTTTTATTATTTTATTATTTTATTTTTTATTTTTTATTTATTTTTTTATTTTTTCATTATTATTATTTATTTATTTTTTATTTTTATATGTTTTATAATTTTTAATTTATTTTAATATATATATATATATATATATATATATATATATATATATATATATGTCATTGTTGATTGGACCTTGCGTTGAATAAAAAAATAAAATTTATAATTAAATAATTAAATTAACTAAATAAAATATGAAATTTATATATATATTTATTAAATAATTATTTAGAAAAATAATTAATCCATTAATTAATTGAATAAATCAAATATTTTAATAATAAAAATGAAACTAGTCGTTATTAAAAATAATAATAATAATAATAATAATAATATATATTTAAAAATAGATAAATAAATAAATAATTAAAAAAGAAAGTCAAACTAGTCGTTTTCCTGACGGCTAGTTTGGCCATTTCTACATCTATTTAAACTTAATGTCCTGATATTATCTCTCAACTAGTCCTGATGATGAACCAATTTTTATGATGGATCACAGAAGCATATATTCCAAAAATAGTGAAACCTGCGCGGTAGGGCCTTGGTGACAAATATTCATCTTTTCGAAAGGGCACGTTTGCGGGTATCTAAGTTGAGATCAGATCTTACCTTTCTAAAAAGATGTAGAGATGCTTCTATTGTTCCTTCTTTTGCTAAAATTTATCATCCTCTCAATTTTTCTAAAAACCACAATGTGTTCTTAAAGGCTAGCCTTGCTCTTATTCAGTGTGAGATCTCCAAAGTCAGAAGAAACCTTGATCTTTTATCAAGAAAGCTGCTGTCTTGGCATCTCACTCTGTCCAATTCGATTCTAGCGGATGTATGGACCGTAATTGATGCTTGTTCGGCTATTAAATCCATTCGTTGGGAAGCTTTATGGAAAGAGAAACATTTATTAAAATTCCAAAAGCTTTCGAGGAGGTATTCTCACTCGAATGAGGTTTCGAGTCGTTCAGCTAGCAAGATCAATGCAGACCAAATCTCGGCGCTCAAGTCGTGGATTGCGGATGTCTCTTCTCCTTCGAATCCTAAGATTAGAGGTCTTCCCTCTCGTTCCGGGTTTGAGCCTTCTGTCGCTAAGCCGTCTGTGCCTTATTCCTCGATGGCAAGTGATGTCAGTGTCGACAAAGAAGCGGTAAGGGTAGGGAAGCCTGCATTTCAGTTGGCTGAATCCTCATTTGATGGCTCTAATATAGATGGACATGTCGTTTTACGACATTCCTCTACATATTTTCAATTGGGCGATTGCGCAGTTATCAACGCTGATTTGCTTCCTATCCTTGTCGGGTCTCCTTCTCCACCAGAGGGTTCATTGAGTGCCGATGACTTGGGTGGATACTCGGTATCTGGTGAGCCCATTGATTCCGCGGTCCTCCAGCGCAGCCTTTGTGATTTAGGTTTGTCTCTTCCTTCAGATTGTGCGTCCACTTTTGATGGAGAGTCTAGTTTATCTAATAACCTAAAAAACCCTAACGTAGATTCCTATAATGAAATTAAAATAAATATGAATAGTAATGACTCTAGTAGTAGCATTTTAACTAATTTAGATAGTAATATGACTAATAGTATAAATAGGAATCTTGGTAACATTAATAAAAATTATTTAGCTAAAAAAAAAAGACTATGACAAATGGCTTAATAATAAGACATATAACCAAAATAATATTATTAGAGATAATAATAGTAAGAATGTTGAAATTGAGAATAATAAAAATACTAATAATGCTAAACATGATTATAATAACAAAAATAATGATTTGGTCGAGAACATTGTTAGTAATAATTCTGAATATAAAGATAAACTTAATAATAGAAATAGTAATTCCATTAATAACATGAATAAAAACTCTAATAATAAGGTGGTCAATCTCTCTAGCTTCACTTTTGACCCGTATGTTTATAGTCTCTTAGAGAAAGGCTTTAATTTTGCCTTAGCCCCTAGGAAAATCCCCATCCATGATATTATTTGTGACATAGAATTTGGTATTAGGAACTTGCCGGATTCCTCCAATGATATCATTAGGCAAGATTGTGCGGTCCTCTTGCAGAAAGCCAAGCCCCCCAAGAGAAACTTAAGCAAGCCCGAGTTTGGGGCTCTAAAATCCTTAAATAATAATAAGGACATTGTTGTTCTTAAAGCTGACAAAGGTGGTGCGGCTGTCATCCTTAATAAGGAGGATTATAGGATGAAAATGTTAGATCATTTGGAGAATAGTGGGAGTTACAAGAAACTTGCTAAAAATCCCTTAAAAATGATCTCAAGCGCTGTCGCTGAGGCTATTAAATCAAGTAGCTCGGTGAGCTCTTTGAGTAAGAATTTGATTGAAAGAAACCCTCTTACTCCAAGAATCTATGGTCTTCCTAAAATCCATAAGCATGGTGCCCCCCTTCGGCTCATTGTTAATACCATTGGTGGTCCGACTTATCTTCTCGCTTAGTTTCTTGCCCATAAGCTTAAACGTCTTGTAGGTCGTTCAGACTACTTTGTTAAAGATTCTTCTTCTTTCGTTAATGAGTTGAAGGATGTTAAAATGAATCTTGATGATAGGCTTGTTATTTTTTATGTCGTTTCTCTTTACACCAATATCCCCATTAATGAGGCTATTGATGTCATTAATCGCATTTTGATCCTGATACGACCCATTTAGTCGGGATCTGCTTAACCTCCGCTTTCTTCAGTTTTGAAGGAGAATTCTATGAGCAAACGTGTGGTGTTGCCATGGGTTCTCCCCTTTCCCTGATTGTTGCTAATCTGTTTATGGAGGACTTTGAATCTAAGGCTCTTTCCTCATCTCTTTTCCATCCAAAGCTTTGGAAAATTTTTGTAGATGATACTTGTGTTGTGTGGCGGCATGGCAAAGAAAAGTTAGATATTTTTTTCCTTCATCTTAATGATCAATCGCGCTCCATAAAATTCACCATGGAATATGAGGTGGATGGTAGTCTTCCGTTCCTTGATGTTCTTATCTCTAGAAAAGATGATGGTACTTTCTCCCATCAAGTTTTTCGAAAGAAAACCCATACTGAGCAATATCTCCATGCTAGTTCACACCATTTCCCTGCTAAAAAATTAGGTGTCCTAAACAGCTTAGCCACGAGGGCGTTGAGGATATCTGATGAGTCTCATCTTGAGGGAGAAAAATCCCATCTTTTGAGTGTATTTTGTAAAAATGGTTATAGTAGGTCGCAAGGCCTTAAAGCTTTCCTCAAAGCAGAAAAAGGTCCTTTAACTAAAAATAATAAAGACCCTAGTCATTGGTCCGACAGTGTGCGTCTTTTGTTCATTCAGGGAACCACTGATAAAATTGCTAGGGTCCTTAGGAAGCATAAGGTGTCTTCGTCGTTCATGCCCCTTAACAGGATTCACAGCTCTCTCAAATCGGTTAAGGATCTGATTGACCCTAGGGATGGGAAAGGTGTCTACATCATTCCTTGTTCTTGTGGGACTCCCTACATTGGTGAAATGGGTCGTTCTATAAATCAAAGTATTTGTGAGCATGATGCTGACATTAAACATGGAAGATCCTGCTCATCTGCCCTAGCTGAACATGCAGAAAATACTAACCATCATATCTGCATCGAAGAGGCTAAGGTCATTGCTAGGATCGACCATTTCCATCATCGGAAGTTAAGAGAGGCCTTAGAAATTGAAAAAAGACCCGTTAATCTCAATAGAGATGATGGCTGGATCATCAACAGGTGTTGGATACCTGCCTTATATTCATGATTGCCTCTTTTTTTCTTTTTTCTTTTTGCCCTCCCTACCTTGCTTATTGTTCCTTTATTTTTCTATTTTTAATTTTTAATTTATTTTTTTATCTCTTATCTTTTTTATTTTTATTTTTATTATATATATATATATATATATATAGGTCATTGTTGATTGGACCTCGCACTTGAATAAATAAATAAAATTTATAATTAACTAAATAAAATATGAAATATATATATATAATTATTAAATAATTATTTAATAATATAATTAATCCATTAATTAATTGAATAAATAAAATATTTTAATAATAAAAATGAAACTAGCCGTTATTAAAAAATAATAATAATAATAATAATAATATAATATATATTTAAAAATACATAAATAAATAAATAATTTTAAAAAGAAAAAAGGAAAAAAAGTCAAACTAGTCGTTTTCCTAACGGCTAGTTTAGCCATCTCTACATCTATTTAAACTTAATGTCCTGATCTAATCTCTCACCTAGTCCTGATGATGAACCACACTGGTTGGTTCGAAACGCGTCGACAATGTTCCATTGCATGTGATTATTACCAAAAGATTTTTTACAATTTTTATGATGGATCACAGAAGCATAGATTCCAAAAATAAATCCAAGTAAATTAATGATTAATATAACCTTAAAAAGTTATTCCAAGGATGAATAATTCTTCTGAATCTATAAACAACTTGCAAAATGAACTCACTTCAATCATATAACTCAATCCTACAACAAGAAAAGAAACAATACTAAATATAGAAATATGCAAAACAGAAATGAGAGATGCCTGTGAATAAGAAGTGAAAAGAACATAAATAAATTGTAAAAGAAGGCTTTGAGGCTCTTGGGATGGCCAAGCCCAAGGAGACTCAGAGTCCTATGGAAGAAACCAAGCCTTAGAAGATAAAAATGGCACCAACCTTCATTATTGAATCATTACAAGTATATCCATGCAAGAAAAGAAAGTGGAGATGTTAAACAACAAGTTTTCTCCACAATAAGACTAAAAAATACATGCCCCTAGAGGCCAATTCGAATTGGTACTTATACAAAATGATGAGGAAGAATTCTCCTTGATTATCTCCTTCTCCAAACCTTCATAATATGCCCAATATTCTCACAATATCCTTCAAAAATAAATAATATTAGCACAAATATGCAATTATCTCTAAACCTTCCTAAGAACATATTAAAGCATAAAAAACATTATTAAGTGTAGAAGGAGAGATTTAATATATCTTTTATGTGCCTAAGAAAGGTTAGATGGGCCTTAATTTATGTTTAATTTAGAGGCCCATCAGGTGTGATGGATAGGGTGGATAAACCTTTCCGGAAAGAGAGGTGGATTGAATTGAGGAACACTCTCTTCCTTCTCTTCTTCAAGCTCTTCAGGTGGAGAAGGTGGATGATTATCTGGGAGCACTCTCCCAGACCGAAGGTTGATCTCCTAGATTTACACAACATAAGAAGGATACAATGTATCTCCATTGTAGACTTGTTGTGATTGCTTGTTATTCAGGTTCAGATTGGGTTGAGTAGGACTTTGAGGTTGCTTAGGTGGAGTAGGATGGGTGAGATGTGGTTGAGTTTGGAGTGGAGGAAGTAAAGCAAGAGGTTGGTTGGTTTGAGGCCTCCACCCTTTTGATGGGTTGCACCATTGATAAGATTGGGGAGGGTGTGGCTTAAAAGGATGGTTGACATGTTGAGGAGGATATGAAGGAGCATAAGTCCAAGAAGGAGGTGTGGACCATGATGGATGAGTTGAAGGGTACCAAGGCTAGAAATGTGCATTCTGATTTGGATTGTAATAAGACTAATGTGCACCTTGCATGCCCTGTTGATATGGCCGAGGTCCTTGGGGCCTTCTTTGTTTAATGAAGCAAATTTTCTTTGATCCACCTTTTGTCCCTTGGTATACAAATTTTAGGCCTGACAAAGAGGGGCATTTGTCTGTTGCATGATTTTGTTCATAGACTAGGCATACTTCTATGATATTCAATGGGAATTCATTCCTAGGATGTCTTTTAGTGCATCTAGGGAAGAAAATGGCTAGTTCCCTCTCTGCTTCCTCTTGCTTTATTTTGATTTGCATGGTATCCATTTGCAATGAAAAGGTATGTTAAAATTATGCAACTGTGGTCAAATTACACTTTGGGAAGCTCATATGACTAAGATCATAATTACATTAGATTACACTTTTTGAGAGGACCAAAATCGACCTATAGATCATCCCAATTGGTTAAGTGGAAGTAAATTTTGAATTATTTTATTTATTAAAGTGAAATGGAATGGGTCGGCCTAAGCTTATGTGGAATTAGTTAAGTTGGCCTTAACCCCAAGTGGACCCACACAAAAACCTATAAATATAAGCGACCTCAAGCTCATTCTTACACATTGCTAAAGTGATCTTCTATTTTCATTCATCGACTTGGTTTGTCTATTTTGTTTTGGCTCGCACATTAGAGGAAATTTCAGCTTAAAAGTGGCCTCCTAAGGAAAAATAATAAAAAAGTAGGAAAATAATAAAATAATACTTATGAATTTTTGAGGGAAAAGAAGAAAACTACTTCTTTTAACTGTATTTTTGTCTTATCTCCTTATAGGTTTACTCAAATTTCAAGTGTAGACACTCGTTGAATGTAGAATTAAATTCCACATCCAATGGGTAGCAATTATGCATACCTCTGAGAAGACCCACGATGATAAAAATTGAAGATACATTAAAAGAAACGTGTTGAACACTATTTTTTAATGTATCTTCAATTTTTATCAATGTGGGTTTTCTCATAAGTATGCATAATGGGTACTCGTTTGATCCATAATTTAATTCTGCATCCAACAAGAGTTTACTCTTGAAATTTGGGTAAACCTATGAGAAGTTAAGCCAAAAATACAATTAAAAAAAATGGTTTTTTTATTTTTTTTATTTTTATTTTTCTAATTTTTTTTCCCTCCAAAATATTTACATGTACCTATTTTTAAATTTAAAGGATTTTGATTGGTTTACATATTATGTATGTGGAAAATTCATGGGCACTTTTAGGTTGAAATTTCCTATAATGTAGGTTCGACAGAATGAGTTCGCACAAGGTCTGGAATCACAGACAAGAGGCTTACTCTGATCTAGGGCTTCTAGATCATAGTCGCAGGCTTGACACTAATTATTTTGGGCTATAGCCGTAGGCACAGGGTGTTCTTCCTGCAACTAGGGTTTCATAGCCGAAGACATAATATGTCAAGGTAGTGGCTAGGGCTTTAGGGCTTGATTCAGATGATATGGGCCATAGCCCCAAGCACAAAGTGTCCTTCCTACGATTAGAGAGCTATAAACGCTAGCACAGAGTCTCATGGGTGTGGCTAAGGGATTTTTTAGCAGATCTAGGCTAGATCGACCTCATATTTCTCGCGCAGTGTTTCTTGATATCGTCCACACAGTCATAGATGCTCACAGTCAGTTTTTGATAACGTCACACATTAAGATATAGGATTTGACAGTTGATTTTAGTTGGCTTATGTGATATATTGGATCCATGTTTCTTACTGGTGTAGATCTACAGATCTTTAGATCTGCTCTGTATATTTCCGCTGCAGACCGAACCCTCAAAGATGCATTTAAAATTCTCCAAATTTTCAGCTTAGTTACAACAATGTTCAACAATATGCTACAGGCAGTGATAGTGAATTATAGTTCTCAGAATCAGGATCCTTCAGTAGAAGTATGTTTAAGGTTATATTATGGATATGCTAGTTTATTTATTGCATTATGAAGATATGGATCAATGGATCATTGTACTCTTGTTTGTTGAATCACTTGATGACGATCTAAGAAGAAGAATTTACAAGGGTTTTCCCCACAATGGGTTTTTCCCTGGTCTCATACCAATCTTGGTGTCTATATGTGTGCATAATTTTCTTCCTATGTTTCTTTATGTTCTGTTGCATAGATGATGATGATGTTATTTTTATTTCTACATAGTTGCACATGTTGATGGATAATAATGTAAATCTGAATAATGACATAATGATATGGGGTGAACTTAATTTTTTAATGAATAAATGCAACTATCAAAGCAAAGAACAATGTAGCCCTATGAAAAATTAACAAGGTATGCAACAGTTCACTCTTGAAATCCTCCAACATGTTCCCCTATATCATTCTTGATGGATCTGATGAGGGAGAGGAACTGACCAAGCCTTGACTAGCCCTAACCATTTTTCTAGCAGCCTTAAAGTGATTCTTGAATACAGTTTTGATGTCATCATAAGGCAATTGATAAATATATCCTCCAGATATCATTTTGAGGGCTTCCATCACTTCTTCCCTAATCCCTCAGAGTAGGATTAGCTTGAGTGACTCAGGATCAAGGGTACAATTGGCCCTCCTATAATTGAGTTGGAATATTTACTCATTGTCCTCTAGGGATTCGTTAGGTCCAAGAGTCATCCTAAATATTTCTTCCTTAGTTTCTTTGGACCTACAATAGTCCTTGTACTTGTTATTGAAGGCATGTTGCATTTGGGCCCAAGTAGTGATGCTGCCTCCAAGAAAACCCATAAACCAACTCAAGGCTGCATCTTTAAGGGTAGAGGGGAACAACTTTAGCTTATGCTAATCAGAGGAATAGTCATAGGTCCTACAAACAACAAAAAGTTAAAACATGAATGTGTCAGAATCCTCGGAGGTTAGGCCATGGAAGCGTGGAAGGGAAACATGGCTTATATTCTTAATTATATCCTCTCCATTTGTTTCTTTGATGGGGAAAACCTCATTGTTCTTGTTTTCAACCATAGTTTGGGTAGGTGAAATGGGTTCTTCTTCTTCCCCAATAGGTTCTTCAAAAATTTCAGGTTGCTCACTTAGAGGGTCTTCTAACTACCCTGCAGTCATAGAGGGAAGTTCGCAGTCACCTAAGAAGAGTGAAGGTTGACTGCTTGAGGGTGTGGGGGGTTTTGGCTAGGAATTTTACTTGATTATCCCTACTCCTATGAGGCATGGAAGTTTTTTTTATTTTTCACTTTTTCAAAATTGAATGCAAAACATAAAACAATGCTTAGTCAGAAATAACACCTACTTAGACACCTCCCCAACAACGACGCCAAAAGTGGTGAGCTCTGGTATTGCACCAAGAGTTTTGCAACTCCCAAGGGCTCCTCGACTCAAATTATCAACCCGAGGTTCGTAAAAGCTTAGAGGTGAAAATGCTATATGCACAGTAGGTTGGATTCTACTCATGCCACCCTTAGTCATGATAATAGATCAAAGTGATCAGAGAACATTCCTCCTACTTAAATAGAACAATTGTAAAACTGATCCTAACTATGAAAGTGAAAATGCCATTTTCTAAACTTGTAGATGATAATTAACATTACATGAAAGGAAAAGGGCTAATCTACTTACAAAATTAAAGCTACTCTATCTTGCATAATTCATCAAATCATTAACATAATTGCACGTATCATTTATCTACTTCACACTTGCTTGAAAATCATAAGTCTAACTTGTATCATGCTTGTGATTGAAAAACACTAATTCTACTCTGTTTTGAAATGAGAAAAAGTAGTGGTTAGAGTGGTATAGGAGCTTGTTTTGGTCATAAAATCACAAATTGGGGCCATTATTCATCTAAAATGAGCTAAATAAGTGGGGAGAAAAACAAGTGAAGAAAAATGGTGCTACAGGAGCTGCTAAAGGAGGTCTTGTATTGCTACAAGAGGACCTATAATGTTACAGGAGGGGTTCCGAGAGCCTTCTTAGGGTGGAGATGATTTCTTGAGGGAATGAAGAGGTGATTAAGGTAGGAGAGAGTGGAGTAATGTAGGGGAAGCCTTCTTTCCAATCCTTTCTTGTACCAGGATGGATGCCCACTGTGACGTAAATTTCCTAGGAAGAGTGACTCTGGAAAAAAAAAATTGGGAGTATAATTGAGGGATGGAAAGAGAAGATGAAGAAATAAAAAATGGAGGTGAAAGAGGTTCCATCCCCTGCATATCAACACAACCTTGCAACCAACCACATACATACATCCATTGATCATTAACATAGGGATATAAAGTATGATGGAAAAGATGAGTTGAATTTTAATAACATCTATTTTATCCCATATCACTATTCTAATCACTGAAATGACTCCTAAGTTACATAAAGAAAATATGAAGAAGGACAACTAACATATGTATATTTCCAAGAAATCATAAACACAATGTTTTTGGACTGATATTGTGAATCCTTCCAACCATTCTCCCACAAGAGAGGTGATATAGAAGCTTGCAATCATAGGCTTTTATAGTTTAAACTCTACGGTAATGAAAGAAACTATGAAATGCTTGGAACTAAGAACAAACCAAAAGTAAAAAATATGGACCAAAGCCTCTAGGTTGGGACCAAAGCCTTTGGGTTGGGCCCAAACCCAAGGGTCTCAACCCTTTGAAACTAACTCAAATGAGGCTTAATAACCAACTTCTCATTATCATAAAGTAATAGTCTCATACATCACATAAAATTTTAAAATGACAATGTCAAGTTTTGAGCTCAATAACTACTCCTAGATGAATCAAAAATTCGAATCCTAATCAACTTTTTATCTTGTTTATTTATACAAAAGGGTAGCCGACAACAACTCCCTTGAAAACATGAGTGATTTCCTCCTTGATCTCAGAAATGGTGGATCTAGTCCCTCTTGAGCTTCATTTTCATTAGGATTTACTCGAATGTAAATGAATTGTAATTGGTGAGCAAGGATGCTATGATCCCAAGCCAAGTTAGGGAGTTCTGGAGGTGGACAAACCCCCTATATTCTCTCCTTATTATCTCCATCAAGCCCCTGCATAGTAAATTCATAAAAAATGCTTCTATTTCTTGCAATTAAACCAAATTAGGCCATATACTATGGCAAACACCTTTTACTCTTCTTACTAAGAATATTATAACAAAAAATGCGAATTAATGTGAGAAATAGATAATTTTAAGTTTGGAGGATGGAATAATGATATTCAAGATATATATGTTGATGGGACTCATCAGTTACTGGTTGTAGGATTTAATGTGGTGATCATGGCACCTTTACAATCATTGGATCGATCACATTTGGAAAAGCAACTCAAATAGGCTCAAATGAAGTCACGACCTCTTGAAGACATTGTGATCCTGGAGAAAAATAACGACATGTTAGGTAGTTTTTTAAAAAAATTACAATGGAGCAAATAAAATTTACCAAACAAGGTCTTTCACACACTTTGCAATTGAAATCCTGTACCAATAATAGATATCACAACCATGTCACTTCCAAGTAAATTATCATTCTGCAAAAACTAATGCTTTTAAGTGCATCACAGATTTCCACATATTTAGTGAATCATATAGTTACAAATTATCTAGTTGATGAGGAGATCATGTCCAAGTCGAAAAAATGCTAAAAAATGGAACTGCTCAGAATTGGTTGCAACCTGAACGACTAGAAAGGCCTCGTCGCTACGATTTTGGCGACGTGAATGGGACTCAAATCCGATGTCGTATGTGAAAGTAACTGAAGTTTGAAAACACCCAATGACCTTCAAAACATGACTTTGTGACCAAGAAAAATTGTCATTTTCAAAGTTTTAGATGGAAAAAAATAATTTTTTTATAATGTTTTTATGGGCCTATTACAAGGTGCCACGTGGCCTGCTTGGAGGCTACCATTTGGCCCCAGAACAATGGTTCAAAATTCATATTAAAAATTTGATGGCAAGGTGGGTCGAACCCTTGACCTGACACCTCGAGCAGGGTCGACTCGACCAACACGGCAGAGGGCAGACGTTGTTGAACGAACAGTCGGGTCGATGGAGTTAGGTGTTAAGACCTTCAGGGTCAGTTCTTTGGTAATAAGATCGGGGGCCCAAGACCATGGGCTAAACCCTTTTCAATGGGCAGAGTTTAGGTGTTAAGCCCTCAGGGATAAGGGATAAGGCGCTCTGTGACCTCGCACCAGGACCAAGGGCTGAGCCCCATACAATTGGCGGAACAAACGGGCCTTAGCACTCGGGTGCTAGCCCTCTTTCCATATAACCTAAAGGCTATGACTGCAGGTGCGAGTTTGGCATTAACCTCCAGCGCAAACAGTTTCTGGGTTTTAACCATGTGAACGCGCTTCAAACTGGAAGTCACAAGTAATGTTGCCCCTAATTTAGTGGCGCGGTTCCACCAATCTTATCCGTCTGCCATTTTTTTCGAAGTTAACTGGAGTTCTTCCAATTTTGGAGGAGATTTTCTAGTGCCACTGGGAAAAATTTGTTTTGATCACAACTTTCTCAATTGTTGACCAAACAAGACGAAATTTTAGTCAATTTTGGCTTTCTTCGACCTTCTGGAGTGTTTGGGACAGGTTGTAGAGTGAACAGAGGTGTTATTCAGCCATTTTTTCTTTAGGAAAGAGGAAAGGGCCACTAGGGCCATCAGGAAGATGGAGTTGTATTGGGTTGTACTTCACTGTTTGAGGTGAAACAAAAGCCATTTTTAGCTTATTTATGTCTTCTAAAGTCAAATTCACAGCTTGTTTTTCCCGTTTAGGCATATATTCCATTGCATAACCATTTTGAGCAATTTAATAGAGCAAGGACATGCCCATTGGGAGCCTTGGACCTGACAGATGTAGCCTAGGAGGGGTGAAATGCCTCATTAGGGGAATTTTGAGGTCTAAAATGGGCCTCCTAAGGAAATTATAAAATAATAGTGGAAATAGTAAAATAATATTAGATGACATCATCAAATTTTAGAGGGAAAAATAGAAAAACTAATTTTTCAACTCGTATTTTCAACTTATCTCCCTATGGGTTTACTCAAATTTCGAGTGGAAACACTCGTTGGATGCAAAATTTGATTCCCCATCCAAAGAGTACCCATGTTGCATACTTTTGATGGACCTTACTACACGAAAAATGAGAAATACAAGAAAAACGTGATTTCAATCACGTTTTTCATGTATTTATAATTTTTCGTGTAGCAGGGTCCTTCGAAAGTATGCAACATGGGTACTCCTTGGATGAAGAATTAAATTTTTCATCCAATGAGTACTCCCACTCGAAATTTGAGTAAAACCTAAGGGAGATAAGTTGAAAATACAAGTTGAAAAAGTAGTTTTATTATTTTATTATTTTTTATTATTTTTACTTTTTTACTCCAAAAATGGTGAACCATCCCCCATGGTTGACATCATCATGTTGAATCTTATTGGTTCTTATAAAGTTTATTTTTGTTGTACATTTTTCTTAAGAGGCCCATTTTAGACCTCAAAATTCCTCCTCATCATTTTTTTGTGTTATGCTATGGTGAATTTCTCTTTCTGTGTATTTTTGATATAATATGTTAAACAATAAACTTAATTAACATTTCCTCACACATAAACTCATAAAAAATTACCAAAAAAACTTTGTTTAACTTGCAAAACATGGAGAATACTTTGCACACTTAATTAAATGGAAATGGATACATTTCACAACATTTACAAATAGTTCCATTTTCATATCAGTTGGTATCAGAGCTAGAGTTTTACTCTGTTTGTTCTTGTGCAAAGATATAGTTGATTGTTTGCAAGTTTTGATGCTTACTAGGCTTAAACTCAAGAGAGGAGAAGGACACTTGGTGCACAAAGTAATCCTCAACCAAGAAGGGCCAGAGAGCCACCTCCAAGAGCCATAGAAGCAGCCTCAAGCATGTCTTCAAGAGAAGGAGAAGCTCTTGAAGACATTGATCCCAAAGAAGAGGAACGGGTGTTCCGAAAGGCTTTCTTGGACATGATGGAGATGGTGAGGATACTCTACCAAGAAAGGAATGATTAGCTTGTTGGAGAAGGGTCTAAACACTAGAAACAAGGAGAGGGTTCTTCAGGAGGAAAGAAAAGTGATGACAAGTCAAAGAAAGGACATGAAGGAAATGGTGATCCACCATCCCCATCTTCATCCTCTTCCTCTACATTGTCATCCTCTACTTCGGTGAATCAATCTCACAAGTCTAAAACCACTAGTAAAAGTCCATTTTTAAAGCTTGATGTTAAATTTGAGTTGCCTATGTTTAATGATGAGGTCAATGCAAAGAAACTTGACAATTGGATAAGACAATTGGAAGTTTACTTGAGGATACAAAACCTTCATGATGACGACACCAAGATACAGTTAGCCTCTTTGAGAATGGATGGAGTAGCATTGGTATGGTGGGAAGCCAAGACCAAGGATGAAATTAAAAAACATGGTAAGATCACTTTATCATGGGCTGAATTTATTACTGCAATTAAAAAGCAATTTTATCCATTAGCTCATTTACAAAAGGCTATCATGAACTGGAAAAACTTCAGACAACTTAAGGGACAAAATGTACAAGACTACACCCAAGAGTTTAGGAGAAGAGCATTGTTATTAGGGGTATACTTACAAAGTCAAGATACTTTGCTGAAATATATAGGTGGTTTGCATAGCTACCTTAGACATACTATCCTTATGTTTAATCCTACTAGTCTAAACGAAGTTTGTGTACAAGCTACGCATTTATAGGCTAGAGGGAAAAACAATTTTGATGAGGGTAGAAACAAGCCTTTTAGGGGGGAAAACAAAGGTAAAAACTCTAAGGGAAAAGGCAAAAAGAATGAACCTGTCAAAAAAGAGGGTGAGAAAGTGATATGTAAAAATTGTTCAAGAGAAGGCCATGAAGAGAAAAACTGTTGGAAACTTCATCCTGAAAAAAGAACTCAGTTTAACAAAAACAAAGGAAACAAGAAAATTGCAGCTACTACAACTACACCACAAAACTTAGGTGATGATTCAGGTGACGAAACCAAAATTGCAGCCATGGGTTTTAAGAGTATGAAGGGAAAGGAAACTGAAACTAAGCCAAGCACTAGTACTTCAAACTGTAATGTACAAGCTCCAAATGAGGAAGAAAGAATTGAATTGTTCCATGTGAGGGTAGTCTCAAAACATACAAAAATTGACACACTGTTTGACAGTGGGTCACAAGAAAATCTCATATCAGAAGACTTGGTCAAACAGATTAAACTTGAGATGATTCCACATCCAAAGCCTTATCCACTTGGGTGGATATGCAAGGATGCAAACTTACAAGTCTCAAAAAAGTGCATATTGCGATTTGCAATTACTGCACACTTTATTGACACAGTTGAACTTGATGTAGTACCGCTTGATATATCAAGAATTGTTTGGGAAGTCCTTACTTATTTGACAGGAAAGCGATCTTCCATTGCCATGAAAATAAGTATCATATATTTAAAGAAGGCAAGGAGTTTATTTTCAGAGCACATCGCAAGAAGAAAAATATAGGCTAGTGAATTCTAGTAAATGCGAGACAGGTAAAAAGGCTAGTGAATTCTAGTAAGAGTTTTGTACTTCTTATGATTAAGCCCAAGGTTGATGTGAATCATGAGTCATTTGAAAATTGTGATTCCAACATTAAATCAGATTTATATGATGTAGTTGATGCACATCATGAGATTTTTTAGGAACTGACAGGTTTGCCTCCTAAAAGGGAGATTCAACATGAAATCCAGTTACAACAAGATTGTCCTCTTCCTAAATAGGCATGTACCACATGTCTATCATGGATAATTATGAAATCAAGAGGAAAATTAAGGACTTGTTGGACAAAGGTTTCATAAGACCAAGCACTTCACCATGTGGGTCACCGATAGTGTTGATTCCAAAGAAAGATGGAATTTGGCGCATGTGTGTGGACTTCAGGGCATTGAACAAGATAACGGTAAAGAATTGTTACCCACTCCCAAGGATAGATGATTTGTTAGATCAACTGAAAGATGCTAAATATTTCACTAAGTTAGACTTATGTAGTGGTTATCATCAAGTTAGAATTGCAGAAAGTGACATTTGGAAGACAACATTTAAAACCAAATAGGGACTCTTTAAGTGGCTTGTTATGCCATTTGGTTTATGGAATGCACCTGCAAATTTCATGCGGGTAATGGATGATGTCTTACGTCCTTTTCTTGATGATTTCGTTATTGTCTACTTAGATGAAATCTTAATTTTCAGCAACACTAGAGAAGAGCATGTCATGCATGTTAAGAAAGTACTTGATATTTTGAAGAAAAATCAGTTGTTTCTTAAAATGTCCAAGTGTGAATTTGGAAAGACTTCTTTGGTTTATTTGGAACACATAGTAGGAGGAGGTGCTTTGATAATTTATCCTTCTAAGGTAGAAGCCATTGTGAATTTTCCTACTCCCAAATCCATTACAGAGGTAAGAAGTTTTTTGGGTGCAGCTCAGTATTGGAGGAAGTTTATTTCTAACTTCTCTACCATAGTAGCTCCTATGCATGCATGACAAGTGTGAAGCGTGCTTTCCAATGGGGAGGCAAGCAATAGAAAGCTTTCGAGTCTTTGAAAGAGAAGATAAGTTCAGCTCTAGTCCTTGCATTATCGTACTTGAGACAGCCATTTGAGATTCAGACCAATGCTAGTGATTACGCCATGGGTGCAGTTCTCTTACAACATGGTAAGCCTATCGCATTTCATTCTGAGACATTTACTGGTGTTTTTGTGAATTATCCTACATATGATAAGGATTTGTATGCATTGGTAAAAAGCGTCAAAAAGTGGAAACACTATTTGATGGGCAAAGAAACAGTTGTTCATACCGACCATCAGCCTTTACAGTACTTGCAGTCGCAAAGTAAATTGCGGCAGTCACGACATTTCAGATGGATGGGTTTCCTACAACAATTTCACTTGGTAATAAGGTACAAGAAAGGAATTTTCAATAAATTTGTTGATATTCTTTCAAGGCCTATTATTAGTGCTACTACTTTACTTAAGAATGATTCTATTGTACATGAGAGCTACATAGAACAGTATGCATCAGATGTTGATTTTAAGTATGTGTATGCTAACTTGAGTGAAGGGAATCATGTTGAGGAGAATGATTATCACTTGCATAATAATTTTCTGTTTCATATGGGCAAGTTATGTATACCACAGGGGGAGAGACTAAGTGTCATGAGAGAATCTCATTCTTCTCTTATTGCTGGACATTTCGGGGTAAGCAAAACGGTGGCACATTTACAGAGGTATTGTTATTGGCCTCGCATGGTAGATAGTGTTTCACGTTTCATTAGAGGTTTTTCATTAGGTGCTACAAGCAAGCCTAGAAATAGGAAGCTTGGTTTATATATGCCATTTCCGGTACCTTCTAGACCATGGGAAAGTGTTTCTATGGATTTTGTTGGAGGTCTACCATTATCTAGAAAGCAACATGATTACCTTTATGTAGTAGTTGATAGATTCAGCAAGATGTGTATTCTTATGCCATGTAAGAAATCCATAACTGTTGAAAAAACTGCTAATTTATATTTTCAACATGTATGGGTTCATTATGGCTTGCCTACTTCTATTGTTAGTGACAAGGATTCTAGATTTGTTGGGAATTTTTGGTCCAATTTATGGAAGATGATGGACACCAAGTTGAAGAAGAGTATTGCTTTCCATCCACAAACAGATGGCCAAATAGAGGTAGTGAACAAAACCATTGTACATCTCTTGAGAGGTTATTGCAGCAAGCATCCCAAGCTTTGGGATGAGCATTTGCATTACATTCAACATGCTTATAACTGGGCCAAGCAGTCTTCTACAAATACTTCACCTTTTGAAGCTTGTTTTGGGTATTTGCCTAAGTCACCTTTAGATTTCATTCTTGAGAAGGATGTTGCCATTGATGGGCATAGTGACATTAACAAAGCTCGCATGTTCATTGAAAGAATTCAGCTCATACATCAGCAGGTTCAAGAACAGCTTGAAAAAAGTGAAGGCAAGTACAAGGAAAGGCATGACAAACACCAAATTGATCATAAGTTTCAAGAAGGAGATGAGGTATGGTTGCATATTAATAAGGAAAGAATGCAAGGAGAAGGTAAAAATTTGAAGCCTATTCATTATGGTCCATTCAAGATCCTTAAACAAGTTGGAAATAATGCTTTTCAACTAGATTTTCCTTCATATATGCAAATGTATTCCATTGTGAATGTGGAAAATTTACGTTTGTATGAACCTCCTTTAATTTCTAATTATGAAAGTGAAATTTAGCTGCCATCCATAGAGGATTTCTCACCAGAATTTTTGGATGAGCTGAAAGAGGATGCTATCCTTGACAGAAGGACACACACTTCAAGGAGGGGAAGTGTTGATTATGTTTGGGTTGGTCTTAAAGGCAACAAACCAAGTAAGGAAAAATGGATGGAGGTTGAAAAGGTGTGGGATCTGTACCCTCATCTTCTTAACAGGTAATTGAAGGATTTTGGGGTCCAAAAGCTTCCCAATGGGGAGGTGTGATCAGGAGATCATGTCCAAGTCGAAAAAATGCTCAAAATGGAACTGCTCATAATTGGTTGCAACCTAAACAAATGGAAAGGCCTCGTCGCTGCGATTCTGGCACCGCAAACGGGACTCAAATCCAATGTCGTATGTGAAAGTTACTGAAGTTTGAAAATGCCCAATGACCTTCAAAATAGGTCTTTTTGACCAAGAAAATTTGTCATTTTTCAAAGTTTTGGATGGCAAAAAAAATTTATTTTATAATTTTTTTATGGGCCTATTACAGGGTGCCATGTGGCCCCAGGCCAATGGCTCAAAAGTCATATTAAAAATTTTATGGCAAGGTGGGTTGAACCCTCGACCCAACACCTCAAGCAGGGTCGACCTGACCAACACGGAAGAGGGCAGACGTTGTTGAATGAACAGTCGGGTCGACAGAGTTAGGTGTTAAGCCCTCAAGATTCAACACTTTGGTAATAAGACCGAGGGCCCAAGACCATGGGCTAAACCCTTTTCAATGGGAAAAGTTTAGGTGTTAAGCCCTTAGGGCTAAGGGATAAGGCGCTCCGTGACCTCGCGCCAGGACCAAGGGCTAAGCCCCATAAAATTGGTAGAACAAACGGGCCTTAGCACTCAGGTGCTAGCCCTCTTTCCATATAACCTAAAGGCTATGACCGCGGGTGCGAGTTTGGCATTAACCTACAGCGCAAACAGTTTCCGGGTTTTAAGCATGCGAACGCGCTTCAAACTGGAAGTCACAATTAATGTTGCCCCTAATTTAGTGGTGCGGTTCCGCCAGTCTTATCCGTACGCCATTTTTTTCAAAGTTAACTGGAGTTCCTCCAGTTTTGGAGGAGATTTTCTAGTGCCACTGGGCAAAAATTGTTTTGATCATAACTTTCTCAATTTTTGACCAAACAAGATGAAATTTTAGTCAATTTTGGCTTTCTTCGACCTTCTGGAGTGTTTGGGATAGGTTTTAGAGTAAAAAAAGGTGTTCTTCAGCCATTTTTTCTTCAAGAAAGAGGAAAGTGCCACTAGGGCCATCAGGAAGATGGAGCTGTATTGGGTTGTACTTCACTGTTTGAGGTGAAACAAAAGCCATTTTTAACTTATTTCTGTCTTCTGAAGTCAAATTCACAGCTTTTTTTTCATGTTTAGGCATATATTTCATTTTATAACCATTTTGATTAACTTAATAAAGCAAGGACATGCCCATTGGGAGCCTTGGACCTGGCAGATGTAGCCCAGGATGGGTGAACTGCCTCATTAGTTTGTTGTGTTATGCTATGGTGAATTTCTCTTGCTGTGTATTTCTAATATAATATGTTAAACAATAAACTTAATTAACATTTCCTCACACATAAACTCAGAAACAATTACCAAAAACACTTTGTTTAACTTGCAAGACATGGAGAATACTTTGTACACTTAATTAAATGGAAATGGATACTTTGCACAACATTTACAAATAGTTCCATTTTCATATCACTAGTGGGAGTACGAACTCCTGCATGCAGATTTCATATTCTTAAGCTAGAGAAAGAGGGAAGGGGGGTCCCTTCAATGGGGTGTTAGTGGATAAATGCATATTACATCTGGGTTGCGAAAATATGGCCTAAATAAATTAACCTAAACCACAAAATGTGCAACAGAGATGCAACAAGTAACTTTATCCTTCTACAAGTATCATGAAATGGTTGAATCCCACTATGGGAGATTTATTGAAGCTGAATAAGATAATGCATAGTACATGTGACAAACATTATGTATTTCTACATAATGCTAATGAGTTTCACCCACAAAATTTTGTTTTAAAAATAAATATTCCATCGAAACTTAATAGCCTTGCTTAAGTTGAATTCCAATCAATTTGATTGTTACCGTAGCTTCCTGAAGTACCAAGACCATTCAACAATCTAATTCCTCCCAGTTCCTATTGAAGATTGAAATTGGGATCTTAAATTGTAATATTTTAAGGTATAGAAGGTATATTAGATCTAATATTTAACGAAAAATAATTATTGGTCATGCCTATATTATTGGATCTGATACCATTTAATGAGATAGGCATTGAGCCAATTTCCCCTATGTTGTTAAAGTCTACACTTACATTGTTAGTCAAACAATTTCTATCCAAGTCATTTGAAACTTTAAGATTTGCAGACCCAGTTGGGACCAATCCATTTAACATCTTCATATCACTCCTTATTCCATTATTCCATTATTAACACCTAAAGTGCCTCCAGTATTAGTACCCCCACCACTTGGTTGGAAAGGTATTCCTCCTTTGAGTTGAAATGACATCATCATCTCTTGTATAATGTGTTGAAAAAAAAATTCTGAATCATTCCAACCAGGATTAGTAGTTGGCACAAGATGTTGTTACAATAGGCTAGAAGTTACAGTAATAGGAGCCAACTAAATAGAAGTAGATGTTAAGGTAACAACAAGAGAAGGTTGTACATAATTTGAAACAAATGTACCTGAATTTGCAAAAGACGGTGCAAAGTGGAGTTGTGAGTTTGAGGAACCAACAAAAGGAACTTGAATAGTGTTTCCAAAAGAATTTGTGACACCACTTAAGAGACTACATTTCATATAGTTATGGTGAAGAAGCCTTGTTATGGTGCTTGTAGAGCTTGTATGGGAAGTTGAATTGATTGAATTATTTACATTATTAATTATATTATTTGCAACAAGATTCATAGAAGTAGGTTGATGTCCACTTTGTTCACCTCTCAATGTATGTGAACCATTATGTTCTTGTGGCTGAGCCACTTGATTTTGGAGCCCAACACACCTTGGAGTTTGACGAGGAAAATTGTTCAGACTATCAATGGGCCAAGTTTGATTTTCTATGCTAAAATCAATTTGATCCTTCATGTTCTTCACTACATATGATATCTGAAGGCATCGACCATATATTTTTGTATACCCTAGAGCATTCATCAAGGGCACCTCCATTTTTTTTTTCTAATTGACGAGTAATCATAACAAACATGTTACATTTTGATTGTAAATCCTGGGGAGAAAGGTTTTTTGTACCATTTTTCACTGAAGTTTGATACTTCTGTGCAATCACACCCAATTGAGATACTTGTGTTATCAAAAAACTTTGAGGAATGATCTCCTCATGACTTCTTGCACAAAATTCCCATGAAAAAATATTAAGTTCTGAGGAAAAAATTATACGGAGTTGATCATCATGTACAACAAGAAGCTTCTCAAATACACTTTCTGGTATATCTTTTTCATACTCTAACACAATATGGCTTGAAGGAGTAGTATATTCACAAGGAATATCTATGTACATGATTTCTTCCAATATTAAGTTATCATATTTGATTTTTCAAAGCCTTGGTAAAAAATTCAACGTAGTTTCAAAGCCTCTGCCAAGTTTTATACCACATATTTCACAATGCCACACATCCTTATGGAAAATATTTGTTGTTTGGAGATCACTTGCATATAAACACATCATTTCTTCTTTTCTTGCGGACCAAAATACTCAGACACAAATTTTCTCCAGAAATCAATTAGTTTGCGACTTACAAAAGCCGCAAAGTCACGCTATAACAACGTAACATATTTTGGTTGCTCTCCCTGAGGCATAAGAATGCAATAATGTGACCTTGGAATAAATGTGACTTACTGGAGGTCGTGCATGTTAAAGAATGTAATCCCAACCACTTGCTAGTGTCGAAATAGTCAGTCCAAGTGTCCCAGTTTAGTTTCAGTTAGTCCAGTTTAGTCGAGCTACACTACAGTCATTTATTGTCGATGTTTCCAATGTAATCTTATTTAAGTAATTCATAATATTGTGAAGAGAAATCCTCTGCTCCACTTCTTTTCAATTTTCAATTCTTGTCATGGTATCGGAGCTAGCTTGCATAAGCCTCCCCAGAGAGAAGCAACAAGGCCAAGTTGGAGCAGTAGAGAGGAGAGGCAAGCTTGCATAAGACTTTTTGACAGAGTAGTAGAAGTTTGAGGAAATTTGAAGACGCCTCCTACGAAAAATCAGAAGAAGAACAAAAAATTCAGAGGAAGCCCGTGAAGGTGCTGGAGAAACAAATTGTAGAAAAGCAGTTCAAAGGTTGTTCAAGAAGAAAGCCGATTTTTTTTTTTTGCTGCACTAACGCACTGTTTTAAAGGATGCTCAGCGTTATTAACGCACCCCAGAAAAGCAAAGATTCGCGTTAGCGTTTCTGTTTTAATGCTCTGTTTGAGAAGAGTCCCAATGTTACTAACGCAGAAGCCAATAGTAATGAGTCGCATTAGTTTCATTTCCTTGCACCGATTTCAAACTGGCACGGGGGTCAAAGTGAAACAACTGTGTTAAGGTAAATGCGGGTCCGAAGCTGGAGTGCTGCGTTAATGACATTCATGCAAAGAAAATTACGAGAGGTGAAGATGCCAAGACAACCAAGGAGGCATGGGATACCCTTGAGAGATGTTTTGGTGCAAGGGGGAGCATTGAAGTTGAATATGAAGGCGGATATGTAGCAATAGATCTACAACAAGATGGAAAGTTTTTTGAATCCCACTGTGTTCAGCCACAGGTGGATGATGTCTATGAAGAAAGTGCAGAAGTGGCAGAGAGAGAGCACGAAGATGCTTGTTTACCCCACTGCACACAGCTACAAGTGGACGAATATTTGATGATACCAGCAACAGAGCTTGCTGACGATGATTTGATGATTCCAACAATAGAGCTTGCTAATGAGGATATGACAAATCCAGCAACAGAGCTTGCTGATGAGGATATGATAAATCCAGCAACAGAGCTTGCTGATGATATGGTGAATCCAACAATAGAGTTTGTTGATGATGACTTGTTGATTCCAGCAACACAGCTTTCTGATGAAAATTTGATGGCTGATGTAAACTTTGATAATGAATTTTTGGCTAATGATGACTGGCTGAAGATGATGCAACAGAAACATGATATCGACATGATGTTATTCAGTGATAAAATCCCACTTGAGTTAGTGGAAGACAACCTGATTGCACCAGCACAGGTTAGTAAAGAAAAGACAGAGACAGAAACAGAGATAAAGACAGTCTGCAAAGGGAAAGTAGAAACAAAGATAGAGGCAGAAGCAGAGAAGGAAGTGCAACTGGCGAAAGCTCTCATTGCAGAGCAGAAGGACCATAACCAAGAACAGACAAAATAGAGACAGAGATAGAAACAAAGATAAAGCCAAATGAAGAGAAGGAAGCCCACAAAGAGAAATCAAAGTCAAAGGAAGTGCAACAGGAGAAAGCACTCTCTGCAAATATTTTTAATTCTAACATTGATTTCAAGTGTGCAGGTACACAGATTGATTATGAAGAAAAGTTAAATTTTATTGAAACATGGCTTGCAACACCTGTCTGGATTAGATCTACACAAAAGACATATATATGAATGTTGAAGATGACATGCATGACTAACATGTCAATGAAATTATCAAGTATTGGAGTTTTGAAGAAATAAGATATTATTCTAATCTTATGTTGCAGCAGATTGATGATGATAAGTGCACTACATAAGATAATATGTGGCAGCAGCCCACATACAAGTCAATTTTTGAAGAATTCCACGACATGCTTAGACAGTCTGGAACAGTAAAATATCTGCACCAACAAATCAAGAAACTAAGGTTTGAAGGATACAACAAAGCAAAAAATCCGAAACAATTTAGAGGCTACAGGATTTAGAAGAAGAGAAGAAGAAAACAAATCTAGTTGAATTTTTTTAAATTGTAAGCCTCGCTGAGACATAAACCAGCAGGTATCTGAATTGAATTTTTATGTGGTTGTAATTAAAGGGGAGTGTTAAATAATGTAATCCCAAACACCTGCTAGGTGTTGAAACCATCAGTCCAACTGTCCCAGTTTAGTTTCAGTTATTCCAGTTTAGTCGAGTTACACTACAGTCATTTATTGTTGATGTTTCCAATGTAATATTATTTAAGTAATTCGTAATATTGTGAAGAGAAATCCTCTGCTCCACTTCTTTTCAGTTTTCAATTCTTGTCAGTGTCATCGCGTGTTTGCCAGGTCGCACTTCCTGGAGGCATTCCTAAGGTGTTGAATCGAGATCCTGCGACTTGGGTGGGAGTGTGACTCACTGGAAGTCGCATAGTCACAACACAGGTTGGTCACACTTCCTGGAGGCTTTCCTGGACATAGAGTGCGACTATGCGACCCTGAAATAATTTTGACCTAAATCGCTAAAAATTTCTTGTGTTTATACCTTCAAAACATCCTTCTTGCTTTGAAACAATTTAATAATTTACTGTTCAATCCCATCACTACTATTTGGAGGAACGAATTCTCCCGGGGTTGAGTTTGAACATAAATTTTATGTTGAATTTCCAGCTTCAATGATTTGTTGTGCCTCTGAATTACATATAGAAACTTTACCAAAGGAAACATTGGTGTCACCATTTGATTTTTCAGTGTGAATATTTGTGCTCGAAAGGTGCAGTCGACGCAAAAAAAAAAAAAAAAAAAAAATCAACTGGTTTTTCTTTAAAATAGGGTCGGTTATATTTTACTGGAGAGTAGATGGGTAAATTTTTTCTTTCTTAATTGGATAGAAAACTCTATAAGACCCAAAACTATAGATCAAATATGTTCCCAAACGCTTCTGAATTTTAACTAGAGAACGGTGAAGTTGTCGTCGGATTGAAAACTTTAACGCACATTGGTATCTCATGAAACCTTTAGCGCAGAACCCATGGCCTTCATCCTACCATCGCCTACCAAATGAAAATGCATTGAAATAAACACATGTTTATTTGCTATAGTCATGCTTCGTCGAGTTCCTTGGCTACATTGCATGGATCTGGTCATATTGAAATGTAATATATTCTTTGGAGCAATAGAATCCACCCGTTATTTCCACAAACCAAGATAATGCATGGTGTCAACATGCACCATGATGATTCATGCGTTATGGATTGGAAGTTCCTTAAACACACCAGGTTTGGCTTGAAACACCTTTCCTTTAACCGTTACCAAGCCTCAACATGTTATGGGGCACATACTTATCGATTATTAGTATGTATGATGTGCATAAGATCTGAAACCAACTTTACACCCTATGTTGGCCATTGTGGTCCTGATTGCGCTTTAACAATGTGCTTACATGAAAATCCTTTGTCGAACGTTGCATATATATATATATATATATATATATATATATATATTCCAATCACACCTGTGAGGAGAAATTATCCTTAAATATGACATAGGTTACCGTTGTTTTTCCATTGCAAATTACTATTGTTCTTTGCTACCGAATGTAGATAGCTTAAATATTCCAGCATGGGTTGATAGCGTACATTGCAAGGCCTCATACATGTAGGATTTATAAAACATTATCCCTTGGCAGAATTTTATATATATATATATATATATATATAGATATATATCTTCCTATTGCACCTATGAAGAGACAAGATCCTTAAATATGACAATAGGTTATCCTTGTTTTTCCATTGCAAATGCCCATGGTTCTTTGTTGGCGAATGTAGATAGCTCAAATAGTCCGAAATGGGTTTATAACATACATTCGAAGGCCTCATACATGCAGGATTTATAAAAAGTTATCCCTTGGCATATTTTTCATAGAGAATGTGTTTCCTTAGTTTTTATGTAGGTTTCCTTTAACACGTTATTTCATATTAGTTTTGGATGCCCCTTGTCAAAATGTGTGTTGAGGGATCCCATGTTAGGTCCCTATATTACTAGTAAAGTCCCTTATTGTTGTTAGTGTAACCCCCTTATTGTTATTTTTAAACCCCTATAACCTACATTTTGTTACTATTGTGCCCTTACATTATTATTGTTAGGTCGGTTAGGATTACATTGTGGCCCCATGGACTCCTATATATAGAAAGGAGGTTTTTTCATTTGTATCATCCAAGAATTTTTCATTTATGTAATGTATTGGAGGTTTCCCCCTCGAAGTGGCTTATTCCTAAGGCATTGATATCTCTTTTCTTCTATTTTTGGAGCTGGTTTCCCAACATTTGGTATCAGAGCTTTAGATTCTAGGGTTTCGCTGCACCAAACAGGTCATCGTGGCATGTTCGCTATAATTTTTTTTATACATAAGGTCAGAAGCTGAAATTTGTATAGCACAAATCTGAAATCCTGAGGAACATCGTCACAAAATTTCAGATCTTGGTTCACAATATTTTCGGAGATATGATCTGTGGAACTTAGGTCTTTTTCAGGCTCCCGAATTTCATCTCAAAGAGGTGATCATGGAAAAATATTCATAACTCTCTCTCTGAGCATAGGATTGGAATTATGTAAAAAGTGACTGGAATTAAACAGACTGTAGTTTTATGTCTATCAATTTTAGAGACGAAGGAGCAAATAGTGACACGTGGCAAGTCATACAAGTTCGCTCTACTGAACCAGTCCATAATTAGGTCATTGTGGGAGAATGGAAATAACTTTGCCTTGAAGAATCCAAATTAGGTCAAACTTGTGGCATTCAAAAGAGGTTATAGAGGGCTACCTCAGGGCCAAATTTCAGATATTGAAGATCCACAATCACAGAGATCATTCAATTTCAATATCATGCTCCTCAAAAGCAAAAAAAATGTGTGTATTTTTTTCCGAATTGCATAAGTCTTGTTTGAAGAATCAATTTGAATTGATTCCAAGGGAATATTGTAGAATAGATATCAGTATTTGGTTCTAAAATTCCCCTAAAAATAATTCAACACCCATTAAGCTTTCAAAAGGCTCTATTATGGCTCATGAAGATGAAGAAATGCAACATGACATAAGAAAATTATAAGAAAAAATGCACCAAATTTTTCTCTTGCAAAGAGCAACAAAAAATGAAATGGATGTTTTGAAGAAAAGCGTGGAAGCTAAGATAGATGGTTTGAATAAAGGTATGGAAGCAACGATGGAAGGTTTGAAGGATGGTATGGAAGAAAAAATGGAAGGTTTGAAGGAAGACATGGAAGGTTTGAAGGAAGGTTTGTCAAAGTTGATACAAGAAATGATTCCTAATGGCGAAAAGATAGTAGAAGAAACTCATGATGAGGACAAAACAAATGTTAAACATGATTTCATAAACTCTAATGTTGGATTGAAGAACCACCATATTCCAAAGATGGATATGAGGAAATTTGATCGCAAGGATCCCGTAACATGGATACTACAGATGGAGCAATATTTTGATCTCAATAATGTGCAAAACACACAAAAGGTACGCATTGCAACTTTACATTTAGAAAAAAATACATTTGTATGGTATCGATGGCTTTGATCCCATAAAAAAATTGCCACTTGGTCAATTTTTACGGAGGAAATGATAGCACATTATGAAGATACAAAGAGCAACACCTTCTTTAGCCAATTGATAAATCTCAAACAAAAGGGTTCAGTAGTGGAGCACATTGAGGACTTCCAAAAATTGAATTTAAGGGTAACTGATATTCCAGAGGAACACAAGATTGATGTCTTCATAGGGACTTTAAAGGATAACATCCAAGATGAAGTTCACGTTTGGGAACCTGATTCATTGGAGAAGGCATTCAGGTTGGCAAGAAAAATTGAATGTAAAATGATGGCGACAAGGAAGCCTACCACTCACATCTATAAAGATGAAAGTGTTGCTACTCCTAGACTTCCATAATCTACAAGGTTGACACCACAACAATTGGAAGAAAAAAGAGCAAAAGGGCTTTGCTACAGTTGTGATAGCAAATATACTAAAGGTCATAAGTGTGGTGAGAATAAATTATTTTACATAGATTGTGAAGGGAAGGAATAAAATGAACAAGAAACTTCAAAAGAAGAGGATATACACCAGGAAGCAACCCTAGAAGAAGAAGAAATGAGTCCGACCATATCATGTAATTCATTGTCAAGAATTACCACTCCTCAAACTCTCAAGATAGAAGGACATATCAAGAAGAAAAAGGTAATAGTGTTGATTGATTTGGGTAGTACCCATAATTTTGTTCATTGTAAGGTAGCCAAGGAATTGAATTGTTTCCTATACCCAGCACAAGAATGTCAAGTGATGGTTGCAAATGGAGGAACTATAAATTTCTCAGGAAAATGCCATAATATCAAGCTAGCCATGGGGGAATATGTATTGAATAGTACAATTCTTTCCATCCCAATGGGAGGTGCTGATGTTGTAATAGGAGTACAATGTTTACAATCTTTGGGGATGGTAGCTTTTAATTTTCAAGAACTTTTCTTGAATTTTTTTTTTGAAGGAAAGGAAATCGAATTACGAGGGATCTTAAGGAAGTTAGGAAAGATAATAAGCTCTAATGTCATGACAAAGCTTCTGAAGAAAGAGTAACGAGGCATAATTACACAATTATGCTCACTAGAAGTTCCAACATCAAAATAATCTATTTCTCCAGATCTCCAAAAAGTCTTGGACAATCATTCCAAGGTGTTTGATACTCCCAAAGGACTCCCACCTATTCGTGATCATGACCATGCTATTCATTTGATTCTAGGAAGTGTTCCTCCAAACATCAGGCCTTATAGATATCCTTATGTCCAAAAGAGCGAAATTGAATGTATGATTGCAGAAATGTTAGAGGTTGATATAATTCAACCTAGTCAAAGTTCTTTCTCTGCCCCAGTAGTATTGGTGCACAAGAAAGATGGATCATGGCGCATGTGTTCAGTTTATAGGGAGCTCAATAAGCTCACTATTAAAGATAAATTTCTCATTCCTGTGATTGATGAATTATTGGATGAATTACATGGAGCAATTTATTTCACCAAGTTGGATCTTCGTTCAGGATAACATCAAATTATAATGAAGACTAAAGATATTCCAAAAATAGCATTTCAAACTCATGAGGGTCATTATGAATTTTTGGTCATGCCTTTTGGCCTTACCAATGCACCTTCTACATTTCAAGGGTTGATGAATTCCATTTTCAATCCCTTCCTTAGAAAATTTGTGCTAGTATTTTTTGATGATATACTAATCTACAGTAGGTCTTGGAAGGATCATGTTCAACATGTTGACAGGGTACTCAAACTATTGGAGGAGAAACAATTATATGCAAAAACATCCAAATGTTTCTTTGGAGTACAAGAGGTGGAATATCTGGGTCATATTGTATCTCACGAGGGTGTTAAGGTAGACCCTAACAAAATTAAAGCCATTAAGGAATGGAAAGTCCCCACAACCATAAAGCAGTTGCGTGGATTTCTCGGGTTAACAGGGTATTATGACAAGTTTGTTAAGAAGTATGGGAGAATAGCAACACCTCTAACAACATTATTGAAGAAAGATGCATTTTCATGGGCTCTTGAAACAACTAACGCCTTTGAACATCTTAAAGAGGCAATGTGCCTAGCACCAGTCTTAGCTACGCTAGACTTCACAAAAACCTTTATGGTGGAATGTGATGCCTCAGGAAATGGAATTGGTGTTGTTTTAATGCAATAAGGAAGACCCATTGCTTTTGAAATTAATTCAATCAAAGGAAAGTATTTACAAAAGGCTATTTATGAGAAGGAAATGTTGGCAATACTACATGCACTAAAGAAATGGAAACCTTACCTAATGGGAAGACACTTCAAGGTAAAAACTGACCATGATAGTCTTAAAAACTTTTTGGAACAAAGACTATCTTCAGAAGAGAAGCAAAAATGGGTCACAAAGATGTTGGGTTATGACTTTGAAATAATCTACAAAAAAGGGAAGCTAAATGTTGTTGCAGATGCACTCTCAATAAAGGATGAAGAGGTGGAAGCATTGCTTTGTGCCATTTCTATTATCCAACCAGATTGGATAACTGAAGCAAGGGATGAATGGAAGAAGGACGAAGAAGTGTGGACACTCATTCAAAAGTTGCAACAAGATCCTAGTACATCTGATACATTTAGTTGGAAAAATGATTCCTTATGGTATAAAGATCGCTTATATATTTGCAAGAATTCCCAACTAAAACAAAAGATTCTTTTGGAATTGCACACTTCTCCTTTAGGAGGCCACTTGGGATTTTTAAAAACTTACCATAGGGTGAAGAAAGAATTTTTTTGGGATGGCCTTAAATCTGATATTCAAAATTTTGTGGCGGAATGTTTGATTTTCCAACAAAATAAAGTTAAGACAATTAAGACCCCGGGTCTTCTACAACCTTTATCCATTCCAAGTCAACGTTGGGAGGAGATTTCAATGGATTTTATCACAGGTTTACCTAAGTCCAAAGGAAGGAGTGGCATCATGGTGGTAGTTGATAGACTTACCAAGTATGCACACTTTTGTGCATTATCTCATCCATTTAAAGCAAGTACAATTGATACGGCATTTATGGAAACAATTCAAAAGCTACATGGAAACCCGAAGATTATTGTAAGTGACAGAGATCCCATTTTTACAGGAAATTTTTGGACGAAATTATTTTCTTGTTTGGGTAATCAACTAGCTCATAGCTCATCTTATCATCCTCAATCTGATGGTCAAATAGAGATAGTGAATAAATGTTTGGAAGGATATATTAGTTGTTTTGTATCTGATAAGCAAGCACAATGGGTCAAGTGGTTACCTCTCATTGAATGGTGGTATAACAATTCCTTCCATACTGTAGCAAAAATGACCCCATTTATGGCACTTTATGGATATCATCCACCATCCATCACATCTTCTTTAAGGGAAAATTCTAAGGTTCAAGCAGTGGAAGATCACATCGAGCATCAACAAGAAGTTCTCCAACTCTTAAAGGATAACCTAAATTTGGCCCAAAATCGAATGAAACAACAGGCAGATGAGAAGTTTTGATGTGGGAGACTGGGTATTTTTACGGCTACAACCATACAAAAAAATTTCCCTCAAGCAAGCTAGAAAGGATAATAAATTATTTCCAAATTACTATGGTCCTTACAAGGTGTTGCAAAAGATTGGTACTATGGAATACAAATTGGAGCTTCCTGCTTCTTTGCGAGTGCATCTAGTTTTCCATGTTTCATGCTTAAAAAAGGTTATAGGGGACAAACTTCTAGTTCAAACAATATTTCCAGAACTTGATGAGGAAGGAAAAACCATATTGGAACTTGAAGCAATCACATAAACAAGAACTCGACAGCTACAAAATCAATCAATTTCAGAGTATCTCATCAAATGGAAGAACTTACCCACTGAAGATTCTACATGGGAGGATGAGAATTTTATACAAAAGCACCCAGAACTACTCAAGCGTTGAGGACAACACTTTTTTGAAGGAGAGGAGCATGTTAGGTCCCTATATTACTAGTATAGTCCCTTATTGTTGTTAGTGTAACCCCCTTATTGTTTTTGTTGTACCCTTGTAACCCCCATATTTTTATTATTGTGCCCTTATAGTATTATTGTTAGGTCGGCTAAGATTACATTGTGGCCCCACTAAGATTACATTGTGGCCCCATGGACTCCTATATATAGAAAGGAGGATTTTTCATTTGTATCATCCAAGAATTGTTCATTCATGTAATGTATTGGACGTTGCCCCCTCGAAGTGGCTTATTCCTAAGGCGTTGATATCTCTTTTCTTCTATTTTTGCAGCTGGTTTCCCAACATCCCATTTACATATAAATGTCATATAAATTTCCCTTTTGAAGTAGTGTTAATTCACGGGAAAGCCTTATATAATGGGATATAAAGGATGCTCCCTTGGTGCTTGGTTGCATATAAATTAAAAGAATGTTTTGCTTTAACACATCTTTCATTTGTCTCAATACATCTTGTCTATAGCGCGCCAGGTTCTTGGTGTTTTGCTTCTTGAAGGCTCGACTTTCACTAGTTGGATAAGGGGCCAACGATGCCACATATAAGAAAGTAAGAGACTCCTTTCGTTTTATTTTAACATAAAATAACCTCAATAAATTTAAATAGCAGGTTCAACATATGGAAAACAAGAGACCTGACAAATACGATTTGATTTGCCTCAATACAAGTAGGAATTTTTGGTTGATAAAAGGTGCTTTTTAAACTCCTAATTATCCTCACATTAATTATCAATCCGGGCAAGTCTTTCTATTTCAAGAGTGTACACAGTATGTGGCAGCTATTTAAATCAGAGAGTAATGTTTCATAGGTTGCAGTATAGATCTTTTAATACAAGATTAAACGAATGCAGCAAGTAAATTCTAATTGCAATTAAACAAAAACTAAATCCTCTAATGAAATCAAATCCTACAGCATTTCAAGTAACAACAATATCAGTGAAGAGTACAATAGTGATAACTCTTCTCTTCAAAACTAATTGAATCTAAATCAAATGCATTCTTCAGTAAAACAACAATGGTATCAATCTGAGAGCCTAACAGCAGTAGTTAATACTCGTTATAGTTGATCTCATTAAGAAAAATAATTTTCTAAGAAACTCAATCCGAAAGCGGAAGTAAACTAAATAAATAACAATACTGTAAATTATATAAAACAGAACTATTCGATTAACACAGGAAAATAATGAGAAGAAAAGGAAATAGAATCACAGAAAGCGATAATACTATCAAACCATCACACTTGCGATAATCAGAAATGTATGACACAGATGAAGCAATGAATTCCACCGGAAGCTGGGCCCTTAGCCGCCAGCGTACACTGCTAGTTACTTCAAATAACGAGAAGGAATAACAACTTCACTTATGTATTAATCATCAAACTGAAAGAGCGTTACAATATATTCGTGTTCTTCGCTACAGCGAGAATCTGTAATTAAGAATTACAATTTCAATAATAACAACCAGCCCCCCTTCTATTTACAATCATCTCCTTTTATAATAAGAAAGGGGTAAAAAGATAAATGGTAAAAGCGATCCCTCAGGATCTCTCAATCCTAAGGGATTTGCACAGTTTTCTAACTTAAGACATCCTTTCCCTTCTCGCGCTGATCCTTCTGATTTTCTTTGGCCTTATCCGCAACTGCCGCGCTCCTTCCTTAGTTTGTTTCTTTTTTTGTTGTTCCTTAGTTAGGGAACAACAGTTGTCTTTTTTTTTATTTTCCTGCATAAAGAAGGATAATAATTAGCCAAGTCGTAACTGCAGATAATTCCTTCATTCTTACCATAATTATTTAATATATTAACACATTAAGCTATAGAAAGGATAAGAATAAAGGAAAAGGATGATGAGATAAATATAAAATGCATACCTTTTCCACGACTCAACATACTCCCCTGCTTACCCTGTTTCATGTCCTCATGAAAAGAAATTAATTTGTATGCAGAGCTGTTAAGGAATAAGCTGGAGAAGGAATGTCGTAAAGCGGTCTAAAGCCATGGTTCTTGGCTAAGAGATCAAAGATGGGCCCTGTCTGTCCTTCAGGCAATTCATATATAGCTTTATAACCTTTGGCAGGATACCAAACGATAGGGCTATGGAACCAATAGCCTAGCCAATAAGGACCTTCTCTTAAGATGAGGTTGCTGTAAGTGACAAAACATTCTACAGCCAGCTTAAAAATTTTATAATTAAATGGCTCTCTATCTTGTACATTACTAGTGGAAACTATCCACGTGAGCTTGGCTACATCTAAGGAGCTTTCCTGAATAGAGAGGAAGTATTCTACTCCCTTTTGTACAATCTCTTTCTGAATAGGCCCCAAAACTTTGATTACTCGTTCCCTTGTCATCAAACTTTTGTGATTGGCTAGCATCTGCAAAGGGTGTTTGGGTTCACCTCTGACCCACAGATCCAGTCCATGCTCTTGTCTTTGAAAAGAGTTATGAGCCACGTCTTTTCGCCCGTCACATGTAATGAAATTCTGGTTGACTCTGGCTAGTTCTCCCCACGGTTCTCCAAGGGATGATGGTCGAACTCCTTTTCCTCTGATGATCAGATCCTGTCCTTCATCCTTAAAGGCTTCAATGGCATCATGAGTCTTCAATCGTTTGTTAGTCCATACGGGTCCTTCAGCTGGTAACCCGGAACTTCTGTAATCACAACATCTGATACTGTGATTTGTCTGCCCCTTACCATAGATTGGTCGTTCTGTAAATTTTGTAGGAATTCAATGGCAATTGTTTCGTTGGGTTTCTGAAATCATGTGAAGTATGCCATCCACCCAGCTTGGGCTAGAATTTCTTTGGCGGCATCAGAAACAGCCAGTATCAGTGGCTCCTTGCACACTGTTCTTCCTCCCATATTGCCTGAATTCTACAAATTGTTAATTAGCAAAAGTAACACAGCAATAGACAGAGCCAATGATGGAACAAAAATTTGTTATAATAGTTATATCGGATGATACTTTACAGCATAAATACCGTTATCTAAGACTTGCTATTATGGAATTTCATATTGTCCTGCATAATCAAATAAAGGGGTGGCACACATGCATAAGTACTTCGGGAGTTGCTCCTCGCCCCCCTTTTGAAATGATAGGTCGCCTTCGACAGAATAAATGAAGGAAAATCATGTTGGCAGTGAAGTACAGGGATGATGAAGGTGGTAAGGTACACCAAAATGTTGGTTTATAAAAGGTGCTTTTTAAACTCCTAATTATCCTCACATTAATTATCAATCTGGGCAAGTCTTTCTATTTCAAGAGTGTACATAGTATGTGGAAGCTATTTAAATCAGAGAGTAATGTTTCATAGGTTGCAGTATATATCTTTTAATACAAGAGTAAACAGATGCAGCAAGTAAACTCTAATTTCAATTAAATGAAAACTCAATCCTCTAATGAAATCAAATCCTACAGCATTTCAAGAAACAACAATATCAGTGAAGAGTACAGTAGTGATAACTCTTCTCTTCGAAACTGATTGAATCTAAATAAAATGCATTCTTCAGTAAAACAACAATGGTATCAATCTTAGAGCCTAATAGCAGTAGTTAATACTCGTTACAGTTGATCTCATTGAGAAAAATAATTATTTAAGAAACTCAATCCGAAAGCGGAAGTAAACTAAATAAATAACAATACTGTAAATTACATAAAACAGAACTATTTGGTTAACACAGGAAAATAATGAGCAGCAAAGGAAATAGAATCACAGAAAGCGATAATACTATCAAACCATCACACTTGCGATAATAAAAAATGTATGACATATATGAAGCAGTGAATTCCACCGGAAGCCGGGCCCTTAGCCGCCAGCGTACACTGCTGGTTACTTCAGATAATGAGAAGGAATAGCAACTTCACTTATGTATTAATCATCAAACTGAAAGAGCGTTACAATATATTCGTGTTCTTCGCTACAGCGAGAATCTGTAATTAAGAATTACAATTTCAATAATAACAGTCAGTCCCCCTTCTGTTTACAATCGTCGCCTTTTATAATAAGAAAGGGGTAAAAAGATAAATGGTAAAAGCAATCCCTCAGGATCTCTCGATCCTGAGGGATTCACATAGTTTTCTAACTTCAGACATCCTTTCCCTTCTTGCGTTGATCCTTCTGATTTTCTTTGGCCTTATCCGCAACTGTCGCGCTCCTTCCTTAGCTTGTTTCTTTTTTCGTTGTTCCTTAGTTAGGGAACAATAGTTGTCTTTTTTTCTATTTTCCTGCATAAAGAAGGATAATAATTAGCCAAGTCGTAACTGCAGACAATTCCTTCATTCTTACCATAATTCTTTAATATATTAACACATTAAGCTATAGAAAGGATAATAATAAAGGAAAAGGATGATGAGATAAATAGCAAACGCATACCTTTTCCACGACTCAACAAGAATCACAATGAGTGCAAAAGAGTTGTTCAGATGACTTCGTGAAGGAAACTGCCTTAAATTCTCAAATGTTATCTTGAAATATTGATATGTTAATTGAAATGCAAAGCTTTGATAACCTAAACCTTGAAAAGGGTGGTGTAGGCACTTATGATGGCGTAGGGTTTTGAAAGAGATAACAATTACGTCAAACCCTAATGCACATACTGAGATGGATAACCAATGATGAGCCTAGGGTTGTATGAAATGCAACGATTCTTGCCATGATGCCATCCTATGCCGATGAGAATGTGCTCCTAGAGGAATATGAGTTAGGTCAAATCATGAGGGTGGAACCCTTATTTTGATAATCTAGGGTTTTTACCAAACCCTAATATGGTCAACATAAGGAAATCCAAATGAAATAATTCTCTTCCACACATACTACCTCTACTGATTACGATTCATATTATGGAAAGATAAGTTTTAAAGTCACGGGATACTCTTAATACATCGTTAAAGTGAAGAAAACTTCGAAATCCTAATGTAATCATAAGGTCAATATCTGAGATAAAAACATGATGGGTGGATCCAATGTATAAATTATGAGTGGGAATATGAAGAAGGTTTGATAGGAAGGGTCACAGGGAGAGTAACTAGTTGAAAACCTTATCTAAACCTTAATAGCCTGGGGCAAGCATAGGGGGACACAAAATGTTTGATATGCCCAAATTTTTTTGGTGTTGTTGTAGCGGCTACAACAATTAGTGAACCACTGGTAGAATCCAACATCTCTGGTTATGTCCTTATAATAGATCGAGTCTTTTGAATGATGCAAGGAAGTATTGAAAAATCACTATAGGTACCTCTTGGATACCTTGACCTTTATAGATATGCCCTCCCTATATGTATCAACTAGGTCCTGTAAGTCATTAAACACCAAATTAGAATTTTACACATGCCAGTAGTCAATGATGATGCAGAGAACATGGTAGAGGGCTTATTGTATTCAAAATTTTAAATTAGGTTTCTGGTGTTGCTCCGCTGCCAACAGGCCTAGACAATACCCCGACGGAGTCACTCTAAGAAATCAAAAACATTGCTCCGCTGCCAGTGAGCCTGGTCAGTACCCCGACAGATTCGTTGCATCACCTCTCTATGCAGGAAGCCTTTCTCAATCCTTTACCATTTTTTTAATTTTTTTTTCTTTCATGTACACATTGTAATTTTTTATTGGGTGTTCATTGCACCAGGGCAGACGACGGATCCCGACTTATTTTATGGGAAAGAGAGGTTGTTTCTTGTTTGACAGAAACTTAAAGATATTCTCATTTAGGTTTTCTCGCATGCCTTGTTTCCACATAACATCTCCAATTTAAAGGTGAACAATGAGCACATACTAGTAAATATACAAGACCAAGCTGGAAACAAAGTTCAAGTTACAGATATAGGTCATTTGGACTAATTAGAGTTCCCCACGAGTACTTGCTTGTATTTTCCTTGCTAATGAATAGACAGATAGGAGACATGTTCGGGAAACATTTTTTATTATTGTTTCTATGAGAGGCTTTCTTTCTGAGTACTCATTGCAACTGCACACAACTATTAGGGTTAAGGTTTTAGTAAGTGTGAAGAGTCCAAAACAATCTTTAGGGTTCGATTATGTAAAAACAAGCATAGGAAAGCTTATCACAACCCTAAAGGTTTCAAGGACTCCACACTTATGAAAGGTCATTTAGTGGCATGCAACAAAGAGAAATGCGAGGCTAGGTAATCAACATGTTATGAAAGAAGGTGAATGCATGATGTAATGTAGTGGGGGGAACTATAGTGCAATGCAATGCTATATAAATGCAAGGAAGAAATCATCTAATTGCAATTAAAAGACAAATGCAATTCATATGCAAATATTTCATGAATGCCATGCAACAATGAGCAGTGAAAGAATGTGAGTGCAATATTAAATTCATAATTTCGTGCAACAACTAATCACCTATGATAAAGAAATCACAACAAGGCATATCTAAACCATAAATAAAATTCTAAGAATCAAAGCTTAACTAGAAAATTAATAAGAAAAATCTAAAACCTCACTAGTCTAAACCCTAAAACCCTAATTTAACCAGAGAGGAAGCCAGGTCATGTGAAATTAAACTTCAAATGTAGCCATCATAGCAGTTCCCTACATGTAAAGGTAAAAATGTTGTCGATTAGAACTGACATAAATAGTTGTGTAGAAACCAAAATGCTCACCTGTGAAACATACACAACATCTAGAGGGTCGTGTCTACTTATAGGAAAATGTGCCAGAAAAGAATTTTCAAGCCAAATTGCAATCAAATCCTAGTAAAAATAAGGATATACTTGAAATCCATGGTCATCCAATGATGACACACATCCATTCATTCTTAACCCTAAATTGAACACAAGTGAGGGAGGATGTCTCATGCTTGCAAATGAATTTTCCATATAAAACACATCAAGTGATTCAAAAATATTATCATGATATTGAGGATGACCAACTTGGTGACTCTGAAAAGATGGGCATTTTCAAGGCGCAACTAAGATATCGGAGGTTTCAAGTGCATAAATCTTAATTTCAAAAACCCTAGTTTGATTTTATTCGTTTGTCGGGGATGTAAGGATCTGACATAACCATTAGCAAGAGTTGAGGTTCCTCACCATCCTGAAAAATATCTAAACCTTCAAACTATAAGTCATCAAATATCACTAGTTTCGTGAGATTAACAGGTGAATGCATATGGTCATCATTAGCTGTGACAAGACAACCCTCAGTGAATGTATCGTTGATTTCATCAGATGTCCAAACACTCACATTTTGACATTTCAAAAGAATAAATTATACATATTACCGAGAAGGAGGTGAATTAATCAAAAGAGTCTCATGAAATACAAAATTAAATTGAGTGGATTGTAAGATGCCATCTACTTGTACCTTATCACAATTTGTACCAGCTGAGTAAAAGTTAAAAGGATTAGGGGTAATGGCCGGTGTAATCTCTTCATTAAAAAATCATGGTATATAGGTTGATGCATATCACTTCACAAAGAACAAAAATATGTGATTGAATAAGAGGATTTCCAAGATGAGCTTGCATCTGGAAAGATGATGTTGAGAGGAGAGAAAAGCACAAAAACACTAGTTTTAGAAACCCTAATTCAACTTGGTTCATGGGTCTCATCAAGATCATGAGAAATTGACATAACCATCAGAGGAAGTCGAAGTGAATCAACTTCTTGATGAGTGCCCAAGCCTTTTAAAGGTGGATCTTCAAATTTTGGTGGCTTCGTAGGATCGACAAATGGATATGAATGAAAATCGTCAGAGGTGTGAGAAAATGGTTTTTCGATAGAATGAAAAACACATAAGCCACCAATTTGATCAAGCTGAGTATTTGACATATAAGTATATTCTTGGATCAAGAGTGAAGATGAATCAAATAGAGAATCATATTGAATTTGTCGAGATGTAAGGTATTCTTCTTCACCTGTTAAAGACTGCAGATGGAATATATTAGGAACAAGAGATCCAAAACCCTCGTGCTATGATTGTGAAATATCACCCTCATGTACATGATTGTAATCAACAACAGCAGGATACATATCTAAATTATTTGTAGGAATTGCTGGTGTAGTAGGCTCATGAAATAAACCGGGGTATAATGGATGAAAAGGTTTAGATAAAGGGGCACCAGTCACATCACGACTCACATCCTGCATATTAGTGTCACCTAGAGGGAGAAATGAATCTACATGCATGTCATCGTCCATGGATTTTATAAGACAACAAGTTTTTTCTGAGACAAGACCCAAGTCATTACTGCTAGGTGAATGAAATTCAGGAATATACCTAGGCATATGTTTAACGAGCTCGAATTGGGTTTCATCAATACAGAGATGTGTTGCATCAACTTAATCTTTAGAAGCTATACAAGTTGGTTCATTTCCCTGTAGGAATTCTTCATCATATAAACCAATTATGAACAAAACTTCATTAGGTAACAAATCAAAATGAGGATGAGAAATTTCACATGTAGTAATTTCCTCCTTGGAGGCTTAATGCTTTTCCCAACTCACATAAATAGGAAAGACAAGATTAGGGGTGAGATACGACCAATTTGTAACTTGCAGATTATCATGATGCTCATAAAAATGCAAATTTGTTTGAGATGGAAGGTGTTGCAGAGAAATGTGAACCGACCACTGAAATTTTTCATTCAAATACATCCAATAGACATCCCTCTCCAGAAATTCACAACAAATATTAACAAACCTAGTAGCAAAATCCTATAATGATTCTTCAAGTTTCATTATAAGCTCATTTATCCTTCTAAACACATCTTTAAAATTGTACCTATCAAAATATTGTTGGAGCTTATTAATGAGTTTCTTGAACGAATGACTGGAAGCTGCTGGTAATGTGTGACACCATTGCTCGACGCAACCTTCAAGGGTGAGGGTAAACAAATTGCCAATAACATCTTTAAAATGTATTTTGTTAGAATGACATAAATGGAGAACTTTAATCATGTGTCCAAAAACCAATTTTCGATCCTCGCCATCAAACTTCCACTATGACAAGTGATAGACTATTTCCGTGAAAATTAAAAGATTTTTGTGTTTAGAAAAACACCCCGGGATAGAGATTCAGGATGAAGCCATTTACAGATATGAAACTAAACTGCAAGCTCCAAGGCCTGAGCTTGTCATCTGTCCCTCCTTCTAGTGCCAAGTCTGTTGACAGGTTGAAATGTACTGCCAATATCTAGGGTGTATCCCTGGTGTGAAGTCCAAATTATACCTCACACCATTTGGGATAGGAGCCCCATCCGGTATGTGAGCCCAACTTCCACCGCTCTTGGTTTTCAAATGAAAATATGTCAGAGTGAGGACAAGAATGAAATTCTCAAACAATGAAACAAAGTTAGCCCAAGATTGAGAAATTATAGAAAGAGGTACAAGTAAGTCACAACAACAATAAGAGGAAGAATGTCATCAGAAGGATTAGTGAGTCGAAACCCAATGAGATGTACATCAACACGAAAATGCTAGAGGTTAATTGAAAATTAGTTCACAATAAATCATTGACATGGAGAAAAATAAGTAAGCCCATATTCAAAAGAAAACATACATACAAAAAATATGAACCAATCCATAACATATTATGAGTATGAATGCAAACATATGAATGTAGTGAAAATATTAGACAGCCAAAACAACCACTATGAATAAGCATGGGAATCAGTGCCAAAAATGAAGAGCATATTATTATTGCTACTGCAAATACAAGTTCCTATGTTGCAATTCATCAAAGCCCAATAATGGAACATAGGTTGCTCATGCAATAATCCAATACAAAATGCTAGCCTTACTTTAGCTCGACTTCCTAGATTCAAAGAGAAGAGAGGCTCTAGCTCTCAAGCACAAATCAACTATCTACTACCAGCCCCAACTCAAGTGTTAAATTCCCTTACCAATGCGGCATGAGGACACATTTATAGAGGTGAGGTGACCATTCACCTACTGTGACTTTTGACCTACCCTTATGACTCTTTAACTTCCTCACTTATCTCTCATGCATCCTGCCTAGTACATGCTCAATTTATTTATGCGTAACTATGGGCATTATGGTGAGAAATATGTACATACTACCAATAGAGTAATTGTGAGAAGAATGAGTAGGGTTTCCAGAAACCCTACTACTATAGCACAATCATGATGAGCCACTCAATATGGTTGTGATCCATTTTCTATGTTGAATGTTGATTTTCTTACCACAGTGCCTACCATCATGGTTGCCATAGTGTTTCAGGAAGTTGCATGGATCTAGCTAGCCTAATATCGAGACCTTGATTACATGACTTCTTGCATGAAATCCCGACTTTCTCTATGCAAATAAGCATTCCCACCTGCAAAAAAATAATGTTGACATAAATATGAAGACAAATAATAATTCCATAAACATAAAAAATTAACTGAAAGTAAAACATACACTTGGGCCTCTATATAGTCCCATTTTTTGGCATAGTGTTTTCCATGAATGCGACTTCTGCAAGGTGTCTCTAGGCTCCAAAATGATGGAAACAATTCCTGAAAGAATAGTCCATATCATTTTTCTTGAATCAATCTCATCAAGTGGTGTTTAAGGTGAAGGATCTCAAGCTTTTTCATCTTCTATGGAGGAAATGCAACGCCAAGATGCATATAACTTCCTCGGCTTTGGGATTTATCACTCTAATGCATGAGGCCGATTTCCTTGAATCCGTTTTGGAAAACTATGAAGTTTTCTTCTTAATGCCACATATATTCTTACATAATCTAAGCGCTATAGTAGTTGAAAGAGATGGCACCTCATAAGAAAAACCAACAATGTAACTTCCAGTATTTAGAATAAAAGACAACTCTAAGAAAACTGATTTTCCTTGTTGTGTTTTCTTGTTGCAAGACCCCTTTATAACTTCCTCATCATTTGGACATTGGGAATATTTCTCTTTGCCATCGGTAATGCTATCCAAGGGTGATTTGTAACCAGTGAAATGCACATTTATCAATCTATCAATGCATTTATCAATCATATGAACAATTTATATTTATTATGTGCACAACATTTTCTGATTCGTGTTCCAAAGTTTTTTTGATGAATCCCTTTATTTTTACTGGATGTAGGATTTAACGTGGTGATCGTGGCACCTTTACAATCATTGGACCAATCACATTTAGAAATGCGACTCAAAGAGGCTCAAATGAAATTATGACTTGTTGAAGGCATCGTGATCCTTGAGAGAAATAACAGTCCATGAGGTAGTTTTATGAACAAAGGGAGTCCAACGAAGAAAATAATATTTACCAAAACAAGTCTTTCACACACTTTGTAGCTAGAATCTTGTACTAAGAATAGAGATTACAACCATTTCACTTCCAAGTAAATTATCGTTCTGCAAAAATTGATGCTTTTAAGTGCATCACACACTCCCACATATTTAGTGAATCATATAGTGACAAATTAGGCAGTGGGAGTACGAACTCCTGTATAAAACTCTAAAATTTTGAAGCTGGAGAAAGAGGGTAAGGGGTCCCTTCAATGGGGTATTAGTGGATAAATTTATATTACAGCTGGGATGCAAAAATATGGCCTAAATAAATTAACCTAAACGACAAAATGTGTAATACAGATGCAACGAGTAACTTTATCTTTTAGAAAGTATCATGAAATGGCTTAATCCCACTATGGGAGATTTATTGAAGCAAACTAAGATACTACATAGTACATGTGACAAGCATGATGTATTTCTACATAATTCTAATGGGTTTCTCCCACAACCTTTTGTTTTGCAAATAAATCTTCCATCGAAACTTAATAGCCTTGCTTAAGTGGACCTCCAATCAAATTGATTGTTACTATAGCTGCCTGAAGTACCAAGACCATTCAACAATCTATTTCCTCCCAGTTCATGTTGAAGACTGAAATTGGGATTTTTCATTGTAATATTTTGAGGTATAGAAGGTATATCACCTCTCCCATTTAATGACAAATAATTATTGGTCATTCCTATATTATTGGATCTGATAAAATTTATTGAGCTAGGCATTGAGCCAATTTCCCCTATGTTGTTGAAGTCAAAACTTACATTGTTAGTCGAACAATTTTTGGGAATTATGAATAAACACAAAAAGAGGGATGTGTTTCCCCCGACAACACAGAGAATGCAATGCACACGGAAATAAAAATTACACAGACAGAGCGAGAGAGACACAAGAGAGGAACTCTTTTTTTTAAATTTATTCAACTCTTCTATATATTCATCTCTCTCTCTGAAAAACATATGAAATTACATTCGTTTATACAAAATAGCGGAGCCTGCAATTTAATTCAATTCAAATCAGAACAGACGTAAAACAACCAAATCGTCCTCCACTCTATTATGTTGTTTCTACATGAAAACAATGTACAAAAACACATAACAGCGGACTTGAAATATTATGGGTTCCAGCTCTGAAACCACATCGCATCTGACGCTCCATCACAAATCGCATATTGGTAATCTTAAATTTTAACATTTGCGCGATACGGGAAAAACCTTAAGAACTTGTGATTGCGATGTGACGTGGCACTTATCGCATCGCAACATAAATTGTTTACTTTGCGGGCGCTATCCTCCTGAGCTTGCCACGTTCCATTTGTGATTGCATCACAAATAAAATAAAACAACTTGCGAGTGGCTTAAAAGGTAAGTTATAAACTTTGCAAAGTGTGGGCTGCGGGCACACTAAAAAGGTAAATGGAAAACTTGCAAAGTGCAGGCTGCGACGCAGTAAACAACCGTAAGTGCAAAATACGAAAGGTAAGGTATAAAGCGGAAAGACAAAGGTTTGTGTGGCTTTGAAAATGCAACAATGGTTGGTGGGTCGAACCAATTCGCATCGACGGAAATATAACATTCGGTGAAGGGCTTAAGAGTTAAACCAAAAATGTTGCGGGCTGCGAAGTGCGGGAAAACAGGTAAGTCAACGATTGTGGGTAAGAAATAATGCAGATAAAGGCTTTGAGTACTCTGTTTTGGATTTTGCGTGGATTGCGTGAAAATGCCTTAGATTTGAAAATTGGGCTATGTCCTTCCCTACACGAAAAAATCAATGAAGTGTGGGCTGCTTCCACTGTTTATTCATGGCGGTGGTTGGGAGTATTTCCAACACTCGCCCTTAATCACAACTGCCACCATCAATCGTTCCCAGACACTATCTGAGATGAACAAAACTTTTCTGTCCCAATGGCTTTGTGAGTATATCAACAAACTATTCCTCTATCCTGAAATGCTGCAAAAAAATTTCACCATTGTTAACTAATTCCCTTATGAAATGGTATTTGGCATCAATATGCTTTGTTCTCTTGTGGAAAATAGAATTCTTTGACAATGCAATTGCCGAGATGTTATCACAGAAAATAGTGGTTCCTTTTTCTTTTTCATGACATAAATCCCTCAACATCCTTCTCATCCAAACCGCTTGACATGTTGTTGTTGTTGCTGCTACATATTCAGCTTCTACTGTTGATAATGAAACTATTGGCTGATTCCTGGAAGCCCATGAAATGGCTCCCAATCCCAAACGAAAAACATACCCTGATGTGCTCTTTCTGCCATCTACACTTCTAGCCCAATCACCATTAGTGTAACCAATTAGCTTAAAGTCATCAGTTGTGGATTATAGAACACCATACTCCTTCGTTGCATTCACATACCTCAATATTCTCTTGGCTTCTTGCCAATGTGTCTCCATGAATCTGGATATCAAACTTACTGCATACATTATATCAGGCCTAGTTACAGTCAACTACATTAGACTTCCAACCATGCTTTTGTACAATGCCGGATTGAAATTCTTGCTGCAATCTTCCTTTCTCAACTTCAACCCCATGACAGTTGGAATTCATGATGGCTTGCTGTTCTGCATATTGAACCTTTTCAAAACTTCTGCAACAAAATTTTCTTGGGAGATAAAAATCCCTTTTTTTGTTTGCTTTACTTCTATGCCCAAAAAATATCTCAATAAACCCAAGTCAGTCATTTGAAACTCACTTTTCATGACTGCTTTAAAATCAACAATGAGAGGAACATCATTGCCAATAAAAATCAAATCATCTACATACAAAACAACAATAAGAATTTTACCGTCATTTTCTTTGATGTACAGTGTGGGTTCACCATCACACTTGTTAAACCCATTTTACACCAGGTAAGCATCAATCCTGTTGTACCATGCTCGTGGTGCTTGCTTCATCCCATAAAGAGCTTTCTTCAACTAACACACCTTATTTTCTTGGCCTTCTATTTCATAGCGAGGAGGTTGTTCAAAATACACCTCCTCTTTCAACACTCCATTCAAGAATGCTGACTTCACATCCATTTTATAAACTTTCCATTTTTGTTGTGTTGTTATAGACAAAATTGTCCGCACTGTCTCCATCCTTGCAACTAGTGCAAAGGTTTCCTCACAGTCTCTTCCTTGTTGTTGCTTGTAGCCTTTGACAACTAGTCTTGCTTTGTGCCTTTCTATATTTCCTTCAATGTTGCTTTTGGTCTTATAAACCCATTTCACTCCAATAACTTCTTTTCCTTGTGGGAGGTCCACTAACTCCCATGTGTCATTCTTTTCTATTTCTCCTATCTCTTCATTCATTGCTTCAATCCATTTATCTTCTTTGACTGCATCTTCAAAATTGATTGGGTCATCAACATGAAAAAATAAAGCAAATAAATAATTCAGACCAGCATTATTATCAACTTCTTCTTGTTCATAAATTTCACTTAAATTTCTAAACCTTGGTCTTCTTGTATTTGCTGAAGATGTGCCTGGAGTTGCACTTGAACTAGAGGGAGTTGTTGATCCCTGTGGTGTGCTTGGAGAAGGATTTTCTTGATTTCTTAGTGTTTTTCTATTGCTTGCTTCTGGTGTGCTCTATTGAGCTTGTGTAGGTGGAGGAGGAGCCACTGTTGAGGAATTACTTTCTGCAATCAATTCCTCTTTGTCTTCACATTGATTGTTTTCTCTAAACTTCCATCCCAAGCTTTTTCTTCTATGAACTGAACATATATGTTGATTATTACTTTCTTGGTTGATGGATTATAGATCTTGTAGGCCTTGGATTCATCACTGTATCCAAGAAATATACATTTCTACCCCTTGTTGTCCAACTTCTTCCTTAACTGATCCGGGACATGTGCATATGACACACATCCAAACACTCTCATGTAAGTGACAAACTGCTTTGTTCCACTCCATGCTTCTTCTAGAACTCTGTTCATAACACTCTTGGTTGGGAATCTATTTAAGATATATGCTACACAATTGACAGCTTATGCCCAATACTCATTTGGAAAATGCTTTGCCTTCAACATACTTCTTACCATGTCCATGATGGTCCTATTATTTCTTTCTGCTACACCATTTTGCTAAGGTGTATACCTTGTGGTAAATTTCTTGTGAATCCCATGCTCCCTGCAGAAACATAGGAAGACTTTGGACATATATTCTCCACCTCTTTCAGTTCTCAACACTTTTATGTAGTGTCCACTTTTCTTCTCAACAAGAGATTTGTAGTGGTAGAACTATTCAAAAACTTCACTTTTCTATTTTAGAAAATAGACCCATGTCTTCCTTGTGTAATCATATATAAATTTCAACATATAATGACTGCCAACTAATGATGGCATTTGCGTTGCTCGACATAAATATGAGTGGACAATCTCCAAAGGTGCCTTTTCCCTTATACTCTTTCTTGCTAGAAATGATTCTCTATGTTGTTTTCCCAAGATGCAGCCTTCACATAGGCTGTCTGGTTTCTCTATGAGTGGTAATCCCTTTACCATGCCTTTTCTATGCAACAAGTTCAAACCTCCAAAAGTGAGATGTCCACATCTCAAATGTCATAACTAGTTCTCATCTTTCACTTCTTCTTGAAATATTTCTTGTGTGATAGCTGCTACAACACCTCCTTCCTTCAAGTCTGATCTGATCTTGAGAGGAAACATTCTCTTGCTTTTCATATGCACTTTTGCAATGCGTTGTCTACTTGGAGGTATATCCATGGTAGTTCACATATCATTTTTAAAAAACACATTGTAGCCCTTGTGCACGAGCTGTCCAATGCTTAGAAGGTTACATTTCAGACCAGGGACATAATAGAAATCTGGCACAAACTTCTTCTATCCCTTCTTTGTTAGTATGTTTACTCTTCCTTCCACATGACAGAGATATTGCTATCAGTTCCCGTTGTCACTTCATATTTTACACTTTCATCTAGATAGGAAAACATTGATATGTTTCCAGTCATGTGGTTACTACACCCTGAATCTAAGAACCATACATATTCTTGTTTTCCTTGTGCTACATTACAAGCTAAAATCACGTTTCCTTGGTTCTGATTTTAATTTGTAAAATTTACATTAGGTTTACTACCCATGTCATTTTTCTTATTTCTACATTAATTTGCATAATGACCATAATTTTTGCAATAATGACATTGGACTTGAGATTTATCATACCTCTGCCATTATGCTTGATTCTGGCTTGAGCCTTGGCTTGGATTGTGATTGTTGCCCCTTCCACTTGTGCTTGCAGGGCTGCTTCTTCCACCTCTGTGTGGGCTTCTTCCTCTTCCTCGGTAGTTTGATCTTCCTTGTCCTTTACCTTGGCCAAAAGATATTTGTGTCTTAAATGCATGCTCCAATGAGGATTTTGTTGCTCTGTTTAGTCTTTTCTCATGAGACATCAGTGATGCATGAAGCTCATCCACTGAAAACTATGAGAGGTCCTTTGTCTCTTCTATATGGCCACTACTATGGCATCAAACCTTGATGGTAGACTTCTTAAAACTTTCTCAACTATTCTCCTTTCTTCAAGTGTCTCTCCATGAGACCTGATTTGGGTAACCAAACCAATCACAAGTGTAAATAATGAGTCTATATTATCAGACTCTGTCATACAAAGAGTTTCAAAATCTCTTCTCAGCATTTGAATTTTTGTTGTCTTCACCTTTGCCATGCCTTGATAGGTTGTCTGGAGGGTATCCCATGCATCCTTGGACTTCATTGCTGCTGCAATCCTTTGGAAAATACTCTCATGTACAGCTTGGAAAATATAGAACAGGGCTTTGGAGACCTTCTTCTTATTTTCTCTCAACAAATCTCTTTGTGCTTGTGTCAAAGCATTATATGTTGCTGCATCTGCTGGTTCTTGGAAACCATGTTCGACCAGCTCCTAAATATCTTGTGAGGAGAACATGGCCTTCATTGTAATATAATAATAATCATAATTCTTCCCATTGATCTGTGGTAGTTGGGGATTAGTCAGGCTTGTGCCTGATGCTGCCATCTTAACTGTGTAAACAAACATTCTAACTGCTAGAGAATCCGCTTCTCAAACAACCTTTCAGCTTCTTCAGTAAAGAACACTTTATTTCACCGAGAGCTTAGACCTGCTTTGATACCATGTTGGGAATTATGAATAAACACAAACAAAGGGATGCATTTCCCCCGACAACAAAGAGAATGCAATGCCCGTGGAAATAACAATTACAAAGACAGAACGAGAGCGACACAAGAGAGGAACTTTTTTTTTTAATTTATTCAACTCTTCTCTATATTCATCTCTCTCTCTGAAAAAAATATGAAACTACATTCATTTATACAAAATGGCAGAGCCTACAATTTAATGCAATTCAATGCAGAACGAACGTAAAAAAACCAAATCGTCCTCCACTCTATTATGTTGTTTCTACACGAAAACAACGTACAAAAATACATAACAATAGACTTGAAATATTATGGGTTCCAGCTCTAAAACCAAATCGCATCCAGCGCTCCATCTCAAATTGCATACCAGCAATCTTAAATTTTAACATTTGCGCGATACGGGAAAAACGTTAAGAACTTGCGATTGTGATGTGACGTGGCACTTATCGCATCACAACATAAATTGTTTACTTTGTGGGCTCTATCCTCCTGAGCTTGCCACGTGCCATTTGTGATCGCATCACAAATAAAATAAAACAACTTGCGGGTGACTTAAAAGGTAAGTCATAAACTTTGATAAGTGCGGGCTGCGGGCACGCTAAAAAGGTAAATGGAAAAACTTGTGAAGTGTGAACTGTGATGTGGTAAACAACAGTAAGTGCGAAATACGAAAGGTAAGGTATAAAGTAGAAATACAAAGGTTTGTGCAGGTTTGAAAATACGACAATGGTTGGTGTGTCCCGCCAGGTCGCATCGACAGAAATATAACATTTGGTGAAGAGTTTAAGAGTTAAACTAAAAATGTTGTGCACTGTTAAGTGCGGGCAAACAGGTAAGTCAACGGCGGTGGGTAAGAAATAACGCAGAGAAAGGCTTCGGGTACTCTGTTTTGGATTTTTCATGGATTGCATGAAAACGCCTTGGATTTTAAAACAGGGATGTGTCCTTCCCTGCACAAAAAATTCAATGAAATGTGGGTTGTTGCCACTGTTTATTCATGGCCATGGTTGGGAGTATTTCCAACAACAATTTCCAGCAAAGCCATTTGAACCTTTAAGTTTTGCACACCGATTACCAGTTGGTACCAATCCATTAAAATTCTTCATATCACTCCCTATGCCATTATTAACACCTAAAGTGCCTCCAATATTAGTCTCCACACCACTTGGGTGGAAAGGTATTCCTCCATTGAGTTGAGATGGAATCATCTCTTGTATAATGTGTTGAAAATAATTTTCTGAATCATTCCGACCAAGATCAGTAGTTGGCATAGGCTGTTGTTGCAATAGGCTATAAGTTGCAGTAATAGGAGCCAAATGAATATAATTATATGTTAAGGTAGCAACGGAAGAAGGTTGTACACAATTTGAAACAAATGTACCTGAATTTTCAAAAGAAGGTGCAGAGTGGAGTTATGACTACTAGACATAGTTTGAGGAACCAACAAAAGGAACTTGAATAGTGATTCCAAAAGAAGTTGTGACACCACTTAAGAGACTACTCTACCTGGAGTTCATAGAGTTCTGGTGAAGAATCCCTACTATGGTGCTTGTAGAGTGTAATATTCTTAAATTAGCATGCAGCTAATTGGAATATTAATTTTTCTTTTAAAATATAGTTATATGAATAAATGGGTAGGGAGGCCCATAAATATTTTGAGCAACAATAAAATCCCTCTTAATGTGAAAAGGGATCATATTCATAGCTAGATAAAATAGCCTCATGTGTGTACAAGGGCTAATGCATGAAGAAAAGGTCAAGTTTGACCAAGTCAACAGAGCTGGATCGAGGGAGTGAATCATCAATAGAGACAACCCAATATGAATGTGGATTAGTTTTGATAGTTGTATAGAAGCTGGATTGAATACCCTTAGGTGTAAAAGGGGATGGAGTAGATTGAATAGGTCAACTTTGACCAAATCAAACAACGTTGTTATGGAGGAGTGGCATTCATGATGGAACAACGTAGTTTTGGAGGGAACGATGGAAACCCTAATGAGTGGGACCCAAGGTGAGAAGGCTCACATTGTTTATAAGGAAGAGGATGGCAGCCATATGAGGTTAGCTTATGAATATTATTTTGATATGTCTGTTTAGACTTTGCTCTCTTCAGCTGTTTAGCTAAGATTGCTGGTGCTATTTAGCACAGGGTATTCCTATTCAGGAATTCCACCTCTTTCCTTAAGAGGCCTCTTGGGAGAGTATTGTTCTATCATTTCCACATATCCAGAATTCTGGCCAAGCTTCAGTCTTCAGCCACAACGCATTTTTTGCAGAATATTGTGTTGTGTTGCAGGGTGTTGCAGTGGAGGGTTGATAAACCCACTTTCTAAGCTAGTTTTTCATAGGAGGAAGGATTCCTTCTCTTGGGAGATCAGAAAGTAGGGTTCTTGGGAACATTTCAGACCTTTGGCACCAGGCCAACTTATCCCCATCATTTACAGCATAGTTTCAGCTAGGAATTTTGTTATTTTGGAGGGCAGCTTCAGGGAAGGATCTAGTGGCTCTTTTAGAGTGATTCCTGTGGTTAAAGGGTTCAACCTTTCAATGGAGGATACCTTTGCGGAGATCTACATCAGATATATATATTATTTCAGCCTTCTATTCTCATGAGCTTCATTTTTCAATGACTCTTCATTCCTAGGGTTGTAGATCACCATTTGTATTTGGGTGCATTTTCAGAAACCCTTCCTGGGTTCTCTTGGAATGGTGTAAAGAGACTAGATCTCAGTTTTTGAGCATTATTGATTAATATAAAAGTAGATCCATTTGTCTATATAATTTCATAGTATAAACCCTCATTAGATTGTGCTATCACTTGTTGAATTATTTCTGTGTTGCAGTAGATTTGGGGTTGGAGTGTTTTTGGGCTATTCTAGGTGTGGGAGGCTTGTTTATCTCATATATCATGATTTTTTTTTTATATCCTTTTTAATTTCGTTATTATAATGAATAAACCAATGGATCCATGGGATGTTATGAGTTATTATAGTATATATTTCTGAAAAATGCATTTTCTGTGCATATATTGTTGATTTTCCCATTTGGGAATATTACAGTGGTATCAAAGCATAATCTTGGCTCAGCCTGTGAGTTTCTGCCAATATGTTATAAGAAGAAGAAGAGAAGGATAAGAGATCTAAAATTATGGAAGGAATTAGCTTTGTATCATCACTTTTCAAATCTATGAAGAACCTCTCCAAGGAGGTTAAGCAGATGAAAGAGGAAAGATACAATCAAACCTCTAGAGGGTTCCAAGAAGAGGAAGGTCCATGTACTTCCTCTTATCAGAAAAAAGAATTGGTGTTGCAGAGAGCTCCAAAGAAATACATTATGCCCTTTCCTTTTGAGGAAGAAGACAAGAGGAATGGAGATGGAGGGCACTTGGAACATGAGATCCTAAGTGGGTACTTAGCAGAATACAAGTCTCAACCTAGAGCTTTCAAGGAAAATCTAACTCTTCCATAGTTCATTCAGCTTGAAGAAGAAAGGAGAAATTGCAGTAATAGGAAAGTAAAGGGAAATAGATTTATATTGTCTATTTTTGATGGGTCATTCACATGTACATCAAGGGTTTGGGGAATGAAGCTAGATGCATTCTTCCTACTACATTCAGTGGTAGAAAGAGAGGTTTTGAGATTGCAGCACTGCACCTTGAGGGTGAAGCAAAAATTGGTGGTTCAGTTGTTTGAGTCATGCAAGAGTGGCTGCATTTGCAGATTTTACTCAAAGGTTGATCAAGAAATTTGAGAAGAAGAAATCAGAGGAGGAGAAGCTTTCACCATCAATTGAGGAGACTTGTACCAGTGTTGATACAACTATGGAAAAGCAGTCATCATCATCAGCAGTTGGAGAAGCCATCACACTAGAGGAAGGAACCCTTGTAGCAAAACAAGATGTTCCCAAACTTTACCAAGGTATGCATGAGTTTCCACTTTCTGTTATTTCAGCACATCTTATAGAGAGTTGTGGAAATATGATAGAGTTGGAGCAGCAGACTTTCACTGCGCTAAGCATCATTGAGTTGTTCAAGGAGGGAATAAACAATCATCCTAGTGTTTCATTGTTGAGCTGCACACAACACTTGGGGTTGGAGTGTAGACTTTTGGAGGAAGGGATGAACATTACCCAGAGCAAAGCAATGAAGAACTATATGTTCAGCATTTAACATAGTCTTGATACAACACATACACCATTATGGAGATCAACAATGTTTTCATTGAGCAGCAGTGATGAGTTGGGGGGCTAACTATTATTAGAGCATTCTGATGACCATTACACTTGTGTGACATTGGATGAGCAGATGATTGATGAGAGACATCTTATCTTTCAGAATTATGATGGTTCTTTCTTGATGAGCATTGCACAACTCTATGAGGAGATTTTTCCTTCAGCATATTTGGATCCTTATGGATTCAATATGGTTGTTGGTGACGGGTCTTCACTAGGAGATCTCCAAGAGATTGCATTTCAACATCCCATGAAATGCAAAGGTAGAAATCTGATGTGGGAGGATGTTATTCTCCATTGGAGTGGTACCAAGATGGACCATTATAGAGGACACCCACATTTGGATGAATGGGTGTGGATGGTCATCAAGAGTTTGGAGAGTCACCTACATATCTATGACACAGGGCAGTAGGAGGCATGGCTATGTTGGCTACTCTTGAAATATTTTGGCCATCATGTGACATATCCTTATTCTAAGGGTATGTTGGTGGATGAAATTTGGCATGGAACTTGCATCATATGGCAGCAAGGAGTTTGGGAGCATTATGTTGATATGGAATTCTTCATATCAATCATCATGTTTTTATCTCATGATTTGTATGATGGAGGTGTGAGGAGGCAGCAAGAGCTATTGTTGCTTTGGCTACTCTTGGGAGAGTATGGGCTATTTTTTTCCCATACATTGCAGCATGTTACAAGAGAAAGGGATGGCACAATCAAAGTGAAAAGAGGCTACCCTTCAACATTAGAGGATAAGGAGGTACTTCCACATAGGAAGGAGACTCCCACACATAGCAGCATGACAGTGGATGACTTTGGCATGTGGCATTTCAAAGAAGGGAGTCATGGAGTGACAAGAGCATTATCACTAAGGCCAACAACGCTGTCACTTGGGAGTATGTTTCTATTGATGGAGTGTTCCAAGGGGATTATGCATCCCCTCATTTTGCAGACTTTTATGAGGAGATTCTCATGGGAGGACTCATATATGGACCTCACTTTCAACCTACTCACTATGCATGGTAAGAAATGTATTTCTGTACTTATTGATCATTTCATAAATTATTTGCATCTTCTCAACATCTATATACAATGCATTTCTCCACAAGAGGGCAAGTTTATCTTTGGGTTCCATGATCATTCTAGGACCAACATTTGTGATGGAGATAAATTTCCTTTGCACGACCTTGGGCCAGTATGGTGTTATTCTTATTATGTTCAGATGATATATAATGCCATTTACTAACTCATAGTAGATGAGCCAACTTGCACAGCTAGCAACTTTTTGGGAGACAACTTGCCACATGATGTTCCAAAATAGCAGTTGGTAAAACTGCACTGTATCCACTGGAGAAACCATTGGTATCACCCAAACTTGCACATAACCTTCAACATTTTTCTGATTTTTGGATATCATATGGTGATGATGTACCATTCACTTTGTATGGGATGGTTTGGGCCAGCATGATTCATGACTCTAGAGAGAGGATCATTGGAGATCCAGTTTTCTTCTTGCCTCTTGATGACAACATTATTGCAGCCCAAAATCAGCAGCTACTCTACACTTATCATAAGTGGAGAGAGAGACAATGTGGGGTAGGCTATTTTTTCTACCATGATCAGTTCTGCAGCCCACCTACATTGCAGGAGCCAAAGGTGGAGGAGATTTTTCATGAGTTACCATTTTGGAGGGTGGCTCATTTTATATAGATGATAGCTTGGGGATGGGAGATTCACACGGGGATGATAGTTCCCAACATATATCAGATCTCGTGCCTCAAGAGGACCTCTATACATCACATTGTTGCCTCCATGAGTGTTTTAATCTACATGATGATAGCTATTTGGGATGGTCACCAAAAGCTAACTTGCATACTTGGGAGGGGCAACTTGGAGATGTATTGATGAGAAACATCTTGTCCTTGGAGGAGTTTATCATATGAGGATGCTACAGGAGGAGGAGAGGAGGCTCTTTAGTACTATCCTTGCAGTTTCTCGAGGAAAAGCAACATTTGGGAGGGGAGGACTGTAATATTCCTAAATTAGCATGCAGCTAATTAGAATATTAATTTTGCTCTTAACATATAGTTAGATGAATAAATGGGTAGGGAGGCCCATAAATATTTTGAGCAGCAATAAAATCCCTCTTAATGTGAAAAGGGATCATATTCATAGCTGGATAAAACACCGTCATGTGTGAACAAGGGCTAATGCATGAAGACAAGGTCAAGTTTGACCAAGTCAACAGAGCTAGATGGAGGGAGTGAATTATCAATACAGACAGCCCAGTATGAATGTGGATTAGTTTTGATGGTTGTATTTCAGTTGGATTGAAGACCCTTAGGTGGAAAAGGGGATTGAGAAGGTTGAATAGGTCAACTTTGACCAAATCAAACAAAGTTGTTATGGAGGAGTGGCATTTATGATGGGACAACGCAGTTTTAGAGGGAGATTGATTGTGTGATGATGGAAATCCTAATGAGTGGGACCCAAGGTGAGAAGGCTCGCATTATTTATAAGGAAGAGGATGGCAGCCATATGAGGTTAGCTTACAAATATTATTTTGATATGTCTGTTTAGACTTTTCTCTCTTCAACTGTTTAGCTAAGATTGCTGGAGATGTTTAGCACAGTGTATTCCTATTCAAGAATTCCACCTGTTTCCTTGAGAGGCCTCCTGGGAGAGTATTGTTCTATAATTTCCACATATCCAACATTCTGGCCAAGTTTCAGTCTTCAGCCACAATGCAGTTTCTGCAGAATATTGTGTTGTGTTGCAGGGTGTTGCAGTGGAGGGTTAATAAACCCACTTTCTAAGCTAGTTTTTCATAGGAGGAAGGATTCCTTCTCTTGGGAGATCAGAAAGGAGGGTTCTTGGGCACATTTCAGATCTTTGGCACCAGGCCAACTTATCCCCATCATTTACAGCGCAGTTTCAGCTGGGAATTGCGTTATTTTGGAAGGCAGCTTCAGGGAAGGATCTAGTGGCTCTTTTAGAGTGTTTTCCTATGGTTGAAGGGTTCAACCTTTCAATGGAGGAGACCTTTGCAGTGATCTACATCAGATATATATTATTTCAGCCTTCTATCCTCATGAGCTTCAGTTTGCAGTGACTCTTCATTCCTAGGGTTGTAGATCACCATTTTTATTTGGGTGCATTTTTGGAAACCCTTCCCGGGTTCTCTTGGAATGGTGTAAAGAGACTAGATCTCAGTTTTTGAGAATTATTGATTAATATAACAGAAAATCCATTTGTCTCTATAATTTTAGAGTATAAACCCTCATTATACTGTGTTTTCACTTGTTTCAGTAATTATGTGTTGCAGTAGTTTTGGGGTTGCAGTGTTTTTGGGCTATTCTAGGTGTGGGAGGCTTGTTTATCTCATCTATCATGATTTGTTTTTTATCTCCTTTTTCATTTGGTTATTATAATGAATAAACCAATGGATCCATGGGATGTTATGAGTTATTATAGTATAGATTTCTGAAAAAATGCATTTTCTGTGCATATATTGCTGATTTTCCCATTTGGGAATATTACAGTGGTATCAGAGCATAATCTTGGCTCAGCCTGTGAGTTTCTACCAATATGCTATAAGAAGAAGAAGAGAAGGATAAGAGATCTAAAATTATGGAAGGAATTAGCTTTGTATCATCACTTTTCAAATCTATGAAGAACCTCTCCAAGGAGGTTAAGCAGATGAAAGAGGAAAGATACAATCAGACCTCTAGAGGGTTCCAAGAAGAGGAAGGTCCATGTACTTCCTATTATCAGAAAAAAATAATTGGTGTTGCAGAGAGCTTCAAAGAAATACATTATGCCCTTTCCTTTTGAGGAAGAATACAAGAGGAATGGAGATGGAGGGCACTTGGAACATGAGATCCTGAGTTGTTACTTAGCAGAATACAAGTGTCAACCTAGAGCTTTCAAGGAAACTCTAACTCTTCCACAGTTCATTCAGCTTGAAGAAGAAAGGAGACCTTGCAACAATAGGGAAGTAAATGGAAATAGATTTCTATTGTCTAATTTTGATGGGTCATCCACATGTATAGCAAGGGCTTGGGGAATGAAGCTAGATGCATTCTTCCTACTACATCCAGTGGTAGAAAGAGAGGTTGTTGAGATTGTAGAGCTGCACCTTGAGGGTGAAGCAAAAATTTGGTGTTTCAGCCATTTGAGTCATGCAAGAGTGACTGCATTTGCATATTTTACTCAAAGGTTGATCAAGAAATTTGACAAGAAGAAATCAGAGGAGGAGAAGCCTTCACCACCAATTGAGGAGACTTGTACCAGCGCTGATACAACTATGGAAAAGCATCCATCATCATCAGCAGTTGGGGAAGCCATCACACTGGAGGAAGGAACCCTTGTAGCAAAACAAGATGTTCCAAAACTTTACCAAGGTATGCATGAGTTTCCACTTCCTATTATTTCAGCACATCTTATAGAGAGTTGTGGAAATATGACATTGCATGACCAATGGTCATAGCATATTACTAATTTGGAGCAGCAGACTTTCACTGCGTTGAGCAGCCTTGAGTTGTTCAAGGAGGGAATAAACATTCATCCTAGTGTGTCATTGTTGAGCTGCACACAACACTTGGGGTTGGAGTGTAGACTTTTGGAGGAAGGGATGAACATTACCCTGAGCAAAGCAATGCAGAACTATATGTTCAGAATTGAACATAATCTTGAGACAACACATACACCATTATGGAGATCAACAATATTGTCATTGAGCAGCAATGATGAGTTGGGGGCCAAACTATTATTAGAGCATTCTTATGACCATTACACTTGTGTGACATTGGATGAGCAGATGATTGATGAGAGACATCTTATCTTTCAACATTATGATGGTTCTTTCTTGATGAGCATTTCACAGCTCTATGAGGAGATTTTTCCTTCAGCATATTTGGATCCTTATGGATTCAATATGGTCGTTGGTGAGGGGTCTTCACTGGGAGATCTCCAAGAGATTTCATTTCAACATCCCATGAAATGCAAAGGTAGAAATCTGATGTGGGAGGATGGTATTCTCCATTGGAGGGGTACCAAGATGGACCATTGTAGAGGACACCCACATTTGGATGAATGGGTGTGGATGGTCATTAAGAGGTTGGCAAGTCACCTACATATCTATGACACAGGGAAGTAGGAGGCATGGTTGCGTTGGCTACTCTTGAAAGATTTTGGCCGTCATGTGACATATCCTTCTTCTAATGGTATGTTGGTGGATGAAACTTGGCATGGCACTTGCATCATATGGCAGCAAGGAGTTTGGGAGAATTATGTTGATATGGCATTCTTCATATCAATCATCATGTTTTTATCTCATGATTTGTATGATGGAGGTGTGAGGAGGCAGCAAGATCTATTGTTGCTTTGGCTACTCTTGGAAGAGTATGGGCTATATTTTTCCCATACTTTGCAGCATGTTTCAGGAGAAAGGGATGGCACAATCAAAGTGGAAAGAGGCTACCCTTCAACATTGGAGGATAAGGAGGTACTTCCACATAGGAAGGAGACTCCCACACATAGCAGCATGACAGTGGATGACTTTGGCATGTGGCATGTCAAAGAAGGGAGTCATGGAGTGACAAGAGTGTTATCACTAACGCCAACATTGTTGTCACTGGGGATTATGTTTCTATTGATAGAGTGTTCCAAGGGGAGTATGCATTCCCTAATTTTGCAGACTTTTATGAGGAGATTATCATGGGAGGACTCATGCATGGACCTCACTTTCAGCCTACTCTCTATGCATGGTAATAAATGTTTTTATTAATCCGGATTTATGCAGGAATGCAACAGAATACAAAAATAACCATAAACATAGAGATGCTGCGGAAATAATGTGTCATTTTATTAATAAAAGAATGAATGAAATAAGCTTACAAACATAATGGAAATAAAATAGCTAGGGTGTTGGTAGCGAATCTCTGAGAAGAGATGTGGTGGCTACAGACCTATGAACTGTGTTACAATGAGGCTCGAGGGCCTATTTATTATTGAGAAACAATGGAAAAACTGAAACGTCCAAAAACCTAACTCTAGGAGATGAAGCACCAAAATTGTGGGCCCCTGTTTGGGTAAGTTGGTGTTTCAACTTCCCGGGGACGTAATTTTGGCATCCGATCTTCGTTTGATGCACTCAATAGCACATTAGAAAGATCTATCCGAGGAGTACAACTTTCAATGTGAGAAACATAGGTCCATGGACCCATTTTGATCCCAGTTTTCCCAAAAAACGTCGTTTAGGGCCTCAAAACGACTCCGGAAGTTCAGGACCCGAAAAAACTGCTAAAAATAGTAAGTTGTGATACAACTTAAAAACTGAAAAAACTGATGGTGGGGGTTAAAATGGAATAGGTGGGTGGCCACCAATATCCAGCTGGATCATTAAGGCCCCAAAACGGCTCCGGGAATGCAGGACCTGAAAACCTGCTAAAAATAGTAAGTGGTGCTGAATGTGAAAAGCTGCAAGAATTGATGGTGTGGGTCCAAATGGAATAGGTGGGTGGCCACCGATATCCACCTGGATCATTCCTCCCTTCTTAGGAAGAAATGGTCCCCATTGCGTTGAGATGCTCCCTGAGATGAAGCACCAAATGTCTCTCTGAATCTTTAATACCCAAATTTGTGCGCAGGGTATGAAACAGATTCGTCAGTTCGTGCACATCTTGATCCCTTTGTTTCCGCACCGTGGTCCATTGGATGTATTTGTCCTCATAGCTCCCCATGGGGTAATATTGTTCCTTGATGCCATCTCGGAATGAATTCCAAGTGGGTTTGGTTGAGAACAGAGAGGGTTCCCCTTCGTCCTCTTGCTCACGGTAGGTTTCCCACCAGTCTTTGACATGGGGGGCGGCTTTGAGGATTGTAAAAATAATCTTTTCTCAGTCAGAGAAATCATGGACCGAGAAATACCCTTCCAGAAAATTCAACCATCTATCTACAGCATCTGCATCTATTTGGCCTTCAAATACAGGAATATCAAATTTTACCTGTACCTTGAGGGGAGTGGCGCCTCCAGAGTGGCTGTTGGATGCATATGCGCCATAGGTGGGCAGCCGTTGAAGGATCCGAGAAAAGTTATGATGCAACTTAAAAACTGAACAAACTGATGGTGGGGGTTCAAATGCAATAGTTGGGTGGCCACCAATATCCACCTGGATCATTAAGGCCCCAAAACGGCTCCGGGAATGCAAGACCCGAAAACCTGCTAAATGTGAAAAGCTGCAAGAATTGATGGTGTGGGTCCAAATGGAATAGGTGGGTGGCCACCGATATCCACCTGGATCATTTATGTACTTATTGATCATTTCAAAAAGTATATTCATCTTCTCACCATCTATGTACAGTGAATTTCTCCACAAGAGAGCAAGTTTATCTATGGGTTCCATGGTCATTCTAGGACCAACATTTGTGATGGAGATAACTTTCCTTTGCATGACCTTGGGCAAGTATGGTGTTATTCTTATTATGTTCAGCTGATATATAATGCCATTTACTACCTCGTAGTAGATGAGCCAACTTGCACATCTAGCAACTTGTTGGGAGACAACTTGCCACATGATGTTCCAAAACAACAGTTGGTAAAACTATGATGTATCCACTGGAGAAACCATTGGTATCACCCAAAATTGCACATAAACTTCAACATTTTTCTGATTTGGATACCATATGGTGATGATGTACCATTCACTTTGTATGGGATGGTTTGGGCCAGCATGATTCATGACTCTAGAGAGAGGATCATTGGAGATCTAGTTTTCTTCGTGCCTCTTGATGACAACATTATTGCAGCCCAAAATCAGCAGCTACTCTACACTTATCATAAGTGTAGAGAGAGAAAACGTGGGGTAGGCTTTTTTGTCTACCATGGTCAGTTATGCAGCCCACCTACATTGCAGGAGCCAAAGGTGGAGGAGATTTTTCATGAGTTACCATTTTGGAGGGTGGCCCATTTTATATGGATGATAGCTTGGGGATGGGAGATTCACATGGGGATGATAGTTCCCAACATATATCAGATATCATGCCTCAAGAGGGCCTCTATACAACACATTTTTTCCTCCATGCGTGTTTTACTTCTACATGATGATAGCTATTTGGGATGGTCACCAAAAGCTAACTTTCATACTTGGGAGGGGCAACTTGGAGATGTATTGATGAGACAATGTTAAGTCCCTATATTAATAGTGTAGTCCCTTATTATTTTAGTGTAGCCCCACTTATTTTTATTGTTATACCCCTGTAACCCCCATATTGTTATTATTGTGCCCTTACATTATTATTGTTAGGTCGGCTAGGATTACATTATGGCCCCACTAGGATTATATTGTGGCCCCATGGACTCCTATATATAGAAGGAGGTTTTGTTCATTTGTATCATACAAGAATTGTTCATTTATTTAATGTATTGGAGGTTTCCCCCTCGAAGTGGCTTATTTCTAAGGCGTTGATATCTCTTTTCTTCTATTTTTGGAGCTGGTTACACAACATTTGGTATCAGAGCTTTGGATTCTAGGGTTTCGCTGCTCCAAACAAGTCATCGTGGCATTTTCGCTATAACTTTTTTTCTACGAAGTTTCAGAAGCTGAAATTTTTAGGGTGCGAAGATGAAATCCTAAGGAAGATTAGCTAAAAATTTCAGAGCTTGGTTCACAACATTTTCGGAGATATTATCTTTGGAAGTTAGGTCTTTTTTCAGGCTCTAAACAAGTCATCGTGGAATTTTCACTATAACTTTTTTGCTGACAAAGGAGTTAGTCGAAATTTGTATGGTGCGAAAGTTTGAAATCTGAGAATTAGTCGAGAAAATTTCAGAGCTTGTTTCGTAACATGTTTTGAGATATGATCTGTGAGTAGTGCTTTTCGGGCTCACGAATTTTATCTTAAAGAGGTGATCGTGGGAAAATTTCAATAACTCTCTCTACGGGCATCGGATTGGAGTGCGTAAAAGTGGTTGCAAGTTACACAATTTTAGTTTCTTGGCTACCAATTTCAGAGACAAAGGATGAAACAATGACACGTGGAAAGTCGTACAAGTTCGCTCTACTGAACCAGTCCATAATTAGGTCATTGTGGGAGATTGGACACAACTTTGTCTTGGAGAATCCAAATCAGGTCAGACTTGTGGCATTCAAAAGATAATTCAGAGGGATATTTAATTGCTTAATTTCAGATATTGAAGAGTCACAATCACAGAGATAATCCAATTCCAATATCGAGCTTCTCAAAAGCAAGTAAAAGGTGTGTATTGTTTTTCTCGAATTGCATAAATCTTGTTTGAAAAATCAGTTTCAAGTGATTCCAAGGGCTTATTGAGCATATATTTCAGTATTGCATTCTGAAATGCCTCCTAAAAAGAATTCAACACCCATCAAGCCCTCAGAAATCCATACTATGATGCATGAAGTGGAAGAATTGCAGTATGAGATATCAAAATTACGGTACCAAGTGCAACAAATTTCGATCTTACGAAGAGCAACCGAAGCTGACATAGATGGTTTAAAAGAAGAAATGGAGGCTAAGTTGGATGGTTTGAAGAATAAAATAATAGCTAATATGGATGATAAATTAGTGGAATATGATATCGAGCATCAACAACAAGTTCTCCAACTCTCAAAGGATAACCTAACTTTGGTGCAGAATCTGACGAAACAATAGGAATATCAACATCACATCGAAATAAGTTCTGAAGCGGTCACAAAAAAAAGAACTCGACAAGTACGATCAATTTCAAAGTATCTCAGCAAGTGGAAGAAATTTCCTGTAAAAGATTCCACATGGGAGGATGAGAATTTTATACAGAAGCATCAAGAAATAATCAAGCGTTGAGGACAACACTTGTTTGAAGGAGAGGGACATGTTAAGTCCCTATATTAATAGTGTAGTCTCTTATTATGTTAGTGTAGCCCCACTTATTGTTATTGTTGTACCCCTATAACCCCCATATTGTTATTATTGTGCCCTTACATTATTATTGTTAGGTCGACTAGGATTACATTATGGCCCCACTAGGATTATATTGTGGCCCCATGGACTCCTATATATAGAAGGAGGTTTTGTTCATTTGTATCATCCAAGAATTGTTCATTTATGTAATGTATTGGAGGTTGCCCCCTCAAAGTGGCTTATTTCTAAGGCGTTGATATCTCTTTTCTTCTATTTTTGGAGCTGGTTACACAACAGACAACATCTTGTTCCTTGGAGGATTTTATCATATGAGGATGCTACAGGAGGAGGAGAGGAGGCTCTTCAGTTCTATCATTGCAGTTGCTCGAGGACAAGCAACATTTGGGAGGGGACGACTGTAATATTCCTAAATTAGCATGAAGCTAATTGGAATATTAATTTTTCTCTTAACATATAGTTAGATGAATAAATGGTTAGGGAGGCCCATAAATATTTTGAGAAGAAATAAAATCCCTCTTAATGTGAAAAGGGATCATATTCATAGCTGGATAAAATACTCTCATGTGTGAACAAGGGCTAATGCATGAAGACAAGGTCAAGTTTGACCAAGTCAATAGAGCTAGATGGAGGGAGTGAATCATCAATAGAGACCGCCCAGTATGAATGTGGATTAGTTTTTATAGTTGTATAGAAGCTGGATTGAAGACCCTTAGGTGTAAAAGGGGTTGGAGCAGGTTGAATAGGACAACTTTGACCAAATCAAACAACGATGTTATGAAGGAGTGGCATTCATGATGGGACAGCGCAATTTTGGAGGGAGATTGATTGTGTGATGATGGAAACCCTAATGAGTGGGAACCAAGGTGAGAAGGCTCACATTGTTTATAAGGAAGAGGATGGCAACCATATGAGGTTAGATTATGAATATTGTTTTGATATGTTTGTTTAGACTTTGCTCTCTTCAACTGTTTAGCTAAGATTGCTGGTGTTGTTTAGCACAGGGTATTCTTGTTCAGGAATTCCACCTCTTTCCTTGAGAGGCCTCTTGGGAGAATATTTTTCTATCATTTCCACATATCCAACATTGTGGCCAAGCTTCAGTCTTCAGCCACAACGCAGTTTCTACAGAATATTGTGTTGTGTTGCAGGGTGTTGTAGTGGAGGGTTGATAAACCCACTTTTTCATGAGCTAGTTTTTCATAAGAGGAAGGATTCCTTCTTTTGGGAGACCAACAAGGAGGGTTCTTGGGAACATTTCAGATCTTTGGCACCAGGCCAACTTATCCCCATCATATAGAGCGCAGTTTCAGCTGGGAATTGCGTTATTTTGGAGGGCAACTTCAGGGAAGGATCTAATGGCTCTTTTAGAGTGTTTTCCTATGGTTCAAGGGTTCAACCTTTCAATGGAGGAGACCTTTGCGGAGATCTACATCAGATATATATTATTTCAGCCTTCTATTCTCATGATCTTTAGTTTGCAGTGACTCTTCAATCCTAGGGATATAGATCACCATTTGTATTTGGGTGCATTTCCGGAAACCCTTCCCAAGTTCTCTTGGAATGGTGTAAATAGACTAGATCTCAGTTTTTTAGCATTATTGATTAATATAACAGCAGATCCATTTGTCTCTATAATTTCAGAGTATAAACCCTCATTAGACTGTGCTACCACTTGTTGCAGTATTTCTTTGTTGCAGTAGTTTTGGGGTTGCAGTGTTTTTGGGCTATTCTAGGTGTGAGAGGCTTGTTTATCTCATCTATCATGATTTGTTTCTGATCTCCTTTTGCATTTGGTTATTATAATGAATAAACCAATGGATCCATGGGCTGTTATGATTTATTATAGTATATATTTCTGAAAATGTGTTTTCTATGCATATATTGATGATTTTCCCATTTGGGAATATTACAATGGTATCAGAGCATAATCTTGGCTCAGCCTATGAGTTTCATCCAATATGATATAAGAATAAGAAGAGAAGGAGAAGAGATCTAAAATGATGGAAGGAATGATCTTTATCTCATCACTTTTCAGATCTATGAATAACCTCTCCAAGGAGGTTAAGCAGATGAAAGAGGAAAGATACAATGAGACCCCTAGAGGGTTCCAAGAAAAGGAAGGTCCATGTACTTCCTATTATCAGAAAAAAGAACCGGTGTTGTAGAGAGCTCCAAAACAATACACTATGCCATTTCCTTTTGAGGAAGAAGACAAGAGGCATCGAGATTGTTAGAAATATTGAGGGGGGGGGGGGGTCTGAATCAGTATTCCTTTCAATTAGAGCATTAGTTAATCTTCAATTATTATCAGTGTTTGTACAATGATAGCAGCAAACAAAAGGAACACAAATGCACACATTTTTTAAGGTGGAAACCCACTCCGGGATAAAAACCACCTAATGCTTTTCTAATAATTCTTTAATATTCAACTCCAATTGAAAATAAAGCTCCAACTTCCTAGAATCTAGAAAAGCATTCTTCTCCAGCTCCCACTAGATGGACGCTCCAACACTCTAGATTCTTTAGTAGTCAACTGAACGGATGCCCCAACACCCAATGAGCTACAACTCACCCTAGCACCACCCTACCACCCTGTAGAAGAATAAAAGAAGAATGGAGTCTTGTACCATGGAAAATGGTCCACTTTACAATGATATAGAATGATGTAGAAGAAGGATACACACTAGACCATAACCCCAACTATGACACAACCACCTAATGATGATCCTAGACCTCCCAACACTGCCTCTTCAACTCCTAGCAGATAGACACTAGTACAATTTTTACAATAATGTATTTACAATGACTTAGTACAATGATACCTTTACAGTGACTGTATGCAGTGCTACCCACTTGAAGACTTCATGTGATGAAATTATTGCTGTTGATCTTCACCTTGGTTGTTGCTCTTGTCATGCTACCCTCTGTTGCACCTTGCTTTGCTTTGCTGCCCTAGAAAGTCTGATCCTTTGCAGCGCTTGACAACACATGATATAACTTTTTCTTGCCTTCTAGGAGCTCGATATTGAATCTGGTGTATCTTTCTCATTTCAGATCCCCAATATGTGATTTTTGGTCCTATAGTATTCCTCTGAGACTTATTTCCAATGCCACAGGTCTGACCCAATTTGGATTCTTCAAGGGAGATTTATGCCCAATCTCTCACTATGCCCTGATTATGGACTGTTTCAGTAGAGTGAAATTGTACGGCGTGCCATGTGTCACTGTTTCTTCATTCGGCTTTGAAATTAATAGGGAAAAAACTAGATTCCATTAAACATCTGTCACTTTTTATATAGTTCCAATCCAATACTCAGAGAGAGAGTTATGACGATTTTCCCAAGGTCACTTCTTTGAGATGAATTTCAGGAGTCTGCAAAAACACTGACTTCCACAGATCATATCTCCGAAAATATTGCGCACCTTGATCTAAAATTTTCACAAGAGCTTCCTCATGATTTCCTCTTTGCCTCATAAAAATTTCAGCTTTTGAACCTTTGTATAAAAAATGTTATAGCAAAAATTCCACGATGACCTGTTTCAGATGGCGAAATCCTATGCATAAGGAGGATATGAGGATCAAAATTTATATAAATGCTTAGGTTGAGAGGGGCTTCAACAAGTGAACGTGGGAGGGATTTTAGGAGCTTAAAAAATATTAATTATGACTTTTCAATGACCCATGCTACAACCCCATGGGGTTTTATCCCACTAACTGGGGTTACAAACTTCAAACATGAATATCTCTCAAACCGTGAAGAATTATGTGGCGTGCCATATATCAACGGAAACATCTCGACAAGAAGAAACCATAAAAAGCATTCTTGACCCAGAATATAGTAATTTGGTAGGTAAAAATTCCCATGCAATATTGGGGTAGCCCCTGGTGCTGCTTGGGTTGACATCAATGACAACCGCTGATCAACAATCTCCCCCTTTGGCATTAATGGCAACACAAGTACTCCCCCTACGATCATGACACATCTTCCTACAACATTATCTCCCCCTTTGACATCAATGGAAATGGGTAACTCCCCCTGACACACAACCATCCTGCAGACTTGTACACACTTCCACTCCCCCTTTATATTATGAATAAGGAAAATCTAATGAGAACTTGGGAGAATCCCAAGCTTCTGGCGAAGATATTCAAATGATTCATGAGGTAAAGGTTTAGTGAAGATATCAGCGATTTGTTCTTTTGTACCAACATACTCAAGTTTGATATTCTTTTCAGCGACTTGTTCTCTAACAAAATGATATTTGATTGGAATGTGTTTTGTTTTTGAATGCATGACAGGATTTGTTGAGTCTCAAAAGTGTTTTCTATATTCATACATATTTCCATTATGTCATAACCATTTAGCTCTTATTTCATAACCATTTGACCTAAAACCCTACATCAAGTAACCATTTTCATAAATATATGGGTTAAGATCCTTGTTTTCCAAAGTTATTTATTTTATGTATTTTTAGTGAATTTATGATTAGAAACTAGAAAATTAACATAGTTTCATATATCTATATATGTGTTATGAGTTTTGTGACATGTGTAGGTCAAAAGGAGACTTCTAGAAGACCCTTATGTGGCACTCTAAAGCCAAATTCGAATTTGGTTGGAGAAGATTATGGGATCAAGAGGATATGTGTCTCACTTCCTTGTTGTATTGAAACTCTAAAATGATGTGTCTCACTTCCTTGTTGTATTGAAACTCTAGGAGGATATGTGTCTCATTCCTCAAGTTGTGTTAAAACTCTAGAAAGACATGTGTCTTATCATTTCCTATTTTGATTGTAACTCTAGAGATGGAGGGAGAGATTCATGGACTCCCATTAATGAGATGTCTCCTCATATTTTGTATAAATAGGAGAAGCTTTCTCCTATCATAGGTAATGAGAAGGTAATGAGAAGGTAATGAAGAAGTAGATTTGTAACTAAGTTCAAAGATGGAATGGGATGTAGATTTGTGAGTTCTTTTTAATAGAGAAATTCAGTTCTTTGATGTTGTTTTGATTACAAGTTTAAGGAGCTGAAGGATTTCACCAAATTGGTAGCAGAGGGCCCCTGCTATCTAAGGAGGCTTTTACATGTTTTCTAGATAAGTTGCTTTCAATTCTATTTTGTCATATTTCCTTACTTAGATTGCTTTTTGAAATCATAGCTTTTAGCATAATTTTTCATGGCAGCCCGGGCATTTGCATATCTTTTGACTAACGACATGGAATCAATATTGTTCTGCTGCTAATTTATTTTTCTTAGTTTTTGTTTAATTCCAGTACTGCTTTGTTTATTTCAGTGTTGCACATTTGTTTCAGTAGTAAGATTTAGATATATTAAATTGCTCATGTCATTTTCAGTTACCTCCGAAAGCCACAGCTGGACTGATGGTGAGGGATTGAAGTATGAGTGTGTAGTTTGATATTAGTTTCCTTTATGCAATTTAGAAATATTAAATTGTGCATGACATCTTCAGTTACCTCCGAAAGCCACAGCTGGACTGATGGTGAGGGATTGAATTATGAATGTGTGGTTTGATATTAGTTTACCTTCTGCAAGTTAGATATCAGTTACTCAAGTTGTTTATGGTTACTTCCGAAAATCATAGCTGGACTAATGATGAGGGATCAGAAGACAAGTTGATGTAATTTGATTTAGATTTACTTTATTGCAACTTTTAGATTTCTTTCAGCATAGTTTCTTTTGTGTTTAGACAGCAGCAAGAATAGTTTGGTTTCATGCTCACTAGTTCACTGTTTTGATTTATTAGATTAACAACACCTTTTTCATTTCAGTAGCACATTTTCATTTCCTTTCAAGTTTTGTCATTGTATGTTTCAAATTCATTTTTCAGTTTCAAGTTGGTAAATCATTATAAAGGACATCATTGCCTTGAATATTCATAACCATACTTGTCTTTTAGAATTTCCATCTCACATTAGGAAACCAACCAAGATCAATAAAAATTCAAAAACGACAAAAAGTAAGAGATAGGTTATCTTGCACATATAGTGCGCCACACTTCGTCAGTTTACGAATCCCTGGTTGATAATTTATGTTAGCAATTTAGGACACACTAAATTGACCAAACATTTTGGCGCCGTTGCCGGGGAAGTGTAACTAGGTAGCCTTATTTCTTACATCTAAAAAAAAATTAATAATTCTTGAGTATGCTCTTCTCCTGCACTTTGTGTGATCTGGAGGATCAGAAAAAGGATTGTTATGTAAAAAAAAATTAATAATTCTTGAGTATGCTCTCCTCCTGCACTTTGTGTGATCTGGAGGATCAGAAAAAGAATTGTTATGTGAAAAAGAAAAAAAAAGAGACAAAATAAAACTTCATCATTTCAATTGATTCAACAATTTAAAAAAAAATTGATTTCAATAAATTGTTTTGTTTAATGAATATATATGTGTATTTTTAAAATTTCTGAAAATATAACATACATAATTTTATTAACAAATCAATTTAAAAAAAAAAAATCTCATGGAAATAAGACCCACGCGCATATGCATGAGGCCATTCTTTGGCTTGGCTTTACACATATATGCAGACCTTCAATCCACACAAAAACCCATGCACTGCAATTTAAAAAAAAAAAAAAAATCTTCTCTTTTTCATATTCATTTTTCCTCAAACAACAGTTATTAGAAATCATTTAAAAAAAAGAATTGCACACAATGAATGTATATCACACGAAAAAACTGTTGATGAGGAAAAGATTGCAAATTTTTTATGAGAAGAAGATTGCAATTTGCTGATGAAGAGAAGATTACAAATTCAATTGTAGGGACATACAATGGAAGTGTATCATATGAAGAAATTGCTGATGAAGAGAAGATTTCAGACTATTGATGAAGAGAAGATTGTAGATTCCATTGCAAGTAATTGGAATGAGGAAGATCAATCTGAACTTCTCTGTGAGATACAAGCCATTACACTTCAAAACCTGCAAAAATAAAAACAAATCAAACCACAAGTAATTGCCAGAAAACGAAATGCATCATTGTCAAAAACACCCGATTTTAAAACGAATTTTCTGAGCAAACCAGGACGAATTAGAAAAAAATAAAACATGGGTTTTTTCGGGAACGGGGTGAATTAGGTAATCCTATAAAAACTTTCTGAAATTCGCAGCCATTTGGGAGAAATTCAGGGTTCTTCGGGGCACTAATTTGCAGTGTGCGTGAGAGAAAAATGTTTTTTTTCATTATGAAAACAGTCACGGTTTTGAGAAATAATCAAGGAACTAATTTCCTTACTTGAGGGAAAATGTGGCAGAATTCATGTGTGGTGGCATATGATGAATGACAAATGGATTATTTGAGGCAAACACATTATCACATGTGCATCAAATGCAAGTTGTATAAATTGAAAAGGACTCTGCCTTCATCTCCTTCATAGTTAGGAATTTGACTTTAGAAATTTCAAGCTTTTTATTTTTATTTTGCATGAAAGAAGCATTGGCATGACTTTGTTTCAAAAATATTCATAAGGACAATTATTTCATCCATGCTTTATTTCATTTAAAAAATTAAAAAAAAAATAAATAAATAAAAAAATAAATAAAAAAATTCAAAAAAAAAAAATTGAATCAATAAAATGAATAAGTTATTTGCTCACTTTTCTGAAGGTATTGATTAATTTTGGACTGATGATGAAAGATGAATGGCTAACTTTTTATTCAAGATTTTTAACAGCTGAAAAACTTCATTGTTCAAATCACCCTAACTTTCTCATACAAAATCAGATTTTGATGATTTAAGTATCGTTGGAAAGGTCTCAACAAGATCTACACAATGAGAAATTCATCATTAGAGTTTGAAATGGTAAATAATGAAATAAATTGCTGAAGAGAAGCTACATTCAACTTGAGACACTAATTCCAAAACATGTATAAATTCTTTTGATTTTTCCTTTGAAGACTTGTTTCATTAATATAAATTCTTAGTTTTGTGTGTAAATATCATAACTAGAGAGATTGATCACCTCTCTCCTTTGATAATCTTACATTCCATTGCAGAAGAAGTATTAGTTTTTTTTGCAGGTTCCAGGAGGAAGGACAAATGACTACAAGAGAATGGTGTCTCTCTAAGAGACCAATTTAGTTCATAAGAGGATGATCAGCAACAAAGAGGAAATATGCTGATGCAAAATCAGATCCAAACACTTGAAAACTTTCAGATACTATTGTCTCCATCATATCCATACCTCATAATAAACCATTCACCTCATTTCACTTCATGTTTTCCATTTACATTCACATCCACTTTCCATTTCTTTTTGTCCATTCATAACCCACAAATAAAAGCAAGAGGCTCATTCACATGCTTATTGCCCATTGCCATTTCTCATTCACATGCTTATTTCTCATTTTCCATTTCTACTCTCCATTGTCATCTACCATTTTCATTTTCCGTTTCTTGTCATTTTCATTCCGCAAATAAGCCCTGCTTCAATGCAAATTATTGAGTCCATAGTCCTTTGAGTCTAAGTTCTTTGTAAAAACACCTTGAGGCTTGCATGCCTTAATGGCAAGTTCTCATGCTGAAAAACAATGAGAATACATTAATGTCTCTTGTTCGTCAGATCTTCTAGGTGACTCGACATCAGCAAAATCATTCGTACCTAGCAAGATGTGTTTGGGCATCTTGACTATCATTGTCATCAATGGTGAGAGTTCTCGTGTTGATTAGTGGCATCCATTAATGGCCACTAATTCAACAATTTCCTACTATGTTCGACATCAGAACATCTTTTCACATAATAGGAATTGTGCCAATGAGTTTTGAAGACATGAAGACTATTATTTTCAGCATTTTGGAGCAGATTCAGCAAGTTTTAGTAGAAGCAATAAAAAGTCATCTCATCTCTTTATCCATGACTCCTCTTGTTCAGCCACTTGAAGAAGAATATGATCAGAATTTTGCAGCCACCACACATACACAACTTATCCACATTTAAGGTAAGTGAAGGTATGTTGTTTTCTAATTTTTAGTCATGTAATTCATTAGAATGCTAAAATTGTAACTTTGGAAAAATTCATCACTCCCTTTTCCACATTGTCATATCTTTAGTTGGGGGGGGGAGGAACATCATTTCATATCCACATGTCATACACCATCATACATTTTCATTTCATTTCCACCCACATATACTTCCCAACCAACTATTGTTGCAACATGATCCAAAAGATTATATGTCTTGCAAATGATCAATTCATTGTTGAAGTAATTGATTCTAAATGTTTTCATGAATTTTGATGCAACAAAGAAAATAAAGCATTGTTACACAAGAACCAATGCTTAAAAAAAAAAAAATGGTTGTCACACAAGAACCAACCATTGAAAAAAAAAAAAAAATGTTGCAATCAAATGTATTATACTTTGCCAAAAAGGAAAATATCAAGAAGCAAAGTTTGGAATGAATCTATATGAGTCAAAACTCATAAAAGATCAATTCATGGACAAATGAATCATTGCAATAGTTGCATGAGGACATGCAACAACTTCAGTTGGGGGGTATGTTGAGTCTCAAAAGTGTTCTCCATATTCATACATATTTCCATTATGTCATAACCATTTAGCTCTTATTTCATAACCATTTGACCTAAAACCCTACATCAAATAACCATTTTCATAAATATATGGGTTAGGATCCTTGTTTTCCAAAGTTATTTATTTTATGTATTTTAAGTGAATTTATGATTAGAAACTAGAAAATTAACATAGTTTTATATATCTATATATGTGTTATGAGTTTTGTGACATGTGTAGGTCAAAAGGAGACTTCTAGAAGACCCTTATGTGGCACTCTAAAGCCAAATTCGAATTTGGTTGGAGAAGATTATGGGATCAAAAGGATATGTGTCTCACTTCCTTGTTGTATTGAAACTCTAAGAGGATATGTGTCTCACTTCCTTGTTGTATTGAAACTTTAGGAGGATATGTGTCTCATTCCTCAAGTTGTGTTAAAACTCTAGAAAGACATGTGTCTTATCATTTCCTATTTTGATTGTAACTCTAGAGATGGAGGGAGAGGTTCATGGACTCCCATTAATGAGATGTCTCCTCATATTTTGTATAAATAGGAGAAGCTTTCTCCTATCATAGGTAATGAAGAAGTAATGAGAAAGTAATGAAGAAGTAGATTTGTAACTAAGTTCAAGATGGAATGGGATGTAGATTTGTGAGTTCTTTTTAATAGAGAAATTCAGTTCTTTGATGCTGTTTTGATTACAACTTTAAGGAGCTGAAGGACTTCACCAAATTGGTAGCAGAGGGCCCCTGCTATCCAAGGAGGCTTTTTACATGTTTTCTAGATAAGTTGCTTTCAATTCTGTTTTGTCATATTTCCTTACTTAGATTGCTTTCTGAAATCATAGCTTTTAGCATAATTTTTCATGGCAGCCCGAGCATTTGCATATCTTTTGACTAATGACATGGAATCAATATTGTTCTGCTGCTAATTTATTTTTCTTAGTTTTTGTTTAATTCCAGTACTGCTTTGTTTATTTCAGTCTTGCACATTTGTTTCAGTAGTAAGATTTAGATATATTAAATTGCTCATGTCATTTTCAGTTACCTCCGAAAGCCACAGCTGGACTGATGGTGAGGGATTGAAGTATGAGTGTGTAGTTTGATATTAGTTTACTTTCTGCAAATTAGATATATTAAATTGCTCATGACATCTTCAGTTACCTCCGAAAGCCACAGCTGGACTGATGGTGAGGGATTGAATTATGAATGTGTGGTTTGATATTAGTTTACTTTCTGCAAGTTAGATATCAATTACTCAAGTTGTTTATGGTTACTTCCGAAAATCATAGCTGGACTAATGATGAGGGATCAGAAGACAAGTTGATGTAATTTGATTTAGATTTACTTTATTACAACTTTTGGATTTCTTTCAGCATAGTTTCTTTTGTGTTTAGACAGCAGCAAGAATAGTTTGGTTTCATGCTCACTAGTTCACTGTTTTGATTTATTAGATTAGCTGCACCTTTTTCATTTCAGTAGCACATTTTCATTTCCTTTCAAGTTTTGTCATTGTATGTTTCAAATTCCTTTTTCAGTTTCAAGTTGGTAAATCATTATAAAGGACATCATTGCCTTGAATATCCATAACCATACCTGTCTTTTAGAATTTCATAAAAATCCAAAAACGAAAAAAAGTAAGAGATAGGTTATCTTGCACATATAGTGCGCCACACTTCGTCAGCTTACGAATCCCTGGTTGATAATTTATGTTAGCAATTTAGGACACACTAAATTGACCAAACAGGATTCTTGGAGATGCTGATGGCACTAGTGTTGTCACATAATATGGGAATAGGCTCACTGAATTGTACTTGAAGATCTTGCAAATTTTGTTTCATCCAAAGGACTTGAGTACAACATGATGCCACTGCAATGTATTCTTCTTCTGCTGTAGATAACGAGATTGAGGTTTTCTTTTTGCTCAACCATGATACGAGACAACCACCTAGATAGAATGTTGCTCCACTAGTACTATTACGATCATCAACGCTTCCTGCCCAATCTGCATCTGTAAAGGCTTGAATAATGAGATTTTTACCCTTGGGATACCACAAGACATATTCTTTTGTGCCCTTTAGATATCGAAGAATTCTTTTGACGACAATAATATGTGATTCTTTTGGTGCTGCTTGGAATCTTGCTACTTGTCCAACTGCTTGCATAACATCTGGCCGGGAGGCTGTTACATATAGAAGACTACCAATCATAGATCTGTACAACCTCTGATCCACATCCTTAGATGACTCATCTATGCTCAATTTTCAAACTGTTATCATCGGAGTAAGGATGAGTTTGCAATCTTCCATTTTGAATTTCTTGAGCACTTCCTTGATGTACTTGGATTGACATATAAATATTCCTTTCTCTTGCTGAGATATTTGAAGCCCTAAGAATTATGTCAGCTCACCAAGTAAAGACATCTCGAACTCACTTTGCATCTTTGTAGAAAATTTCTTACTTAGTCGATCATCATTACTACCAAATATTATATCATACACATATACCTCAACGATTGTTAAATTATCTTTATCTATTTGTACATAAAGATTGCTATCAACAGTACCTTTCTTGAAACCTTGTTAACGTAGATATCCATCAAGACAAGCATACCATGCTCTGGGAGCTTGCTTGATACCATATAGAGCCTTCTTTAACTTGCAAACATAGTCTTCTTTTTCTGATAGTAGAAAACCTTCAGGTTGTTTGATGTAAACTTCTTCTAATTCTCCATTCAGAAATGTTGACTTAACATCCATTTGGTAGACTTTGATTTTTCTTGAACATTTATAGGCGAGAAACATTCGGATGGCTTCCATTCTGGAAACTGGTGAAAATGTTTCATCGAAATCAATTCCTTCCACTTGTGCATAGCCTTTGAAAACCAATCTTGCTTTGTTTCTGGTAACCTGTCCATCTTCATTCAATTTGTTCCTTAACACCCATTTAGTCGGGCCAATGACATTTTTATCTTTTGGTCATGGAACTAATTCCCAGGTGTTATTCTTCTCGATTTGATCCAATTCTTCATTCATAGCTGCTACCCAATGTTCATTATGGCTAGCTTCCTCAAAACTATTAGGCTCAAAGGTTTCTAGAAAAGAAATGTGAGCTTGTTGTGATGAACGAAGTTGTCGACTTTCATTTATGTCACCAATGATTTGATTTGATGGATGGTTCTTTTAAATCCATTCTTTTGTTCTCCTTGAAGGAGCTTCTTGTTGTTGTTCTGGTATATCTTGATGATCATTATTCACTTCTTCCTGGTTGATAGTTGCTTCTTGTTCTAGAATTTTATCTATGTCTTTTTCAGCCTTTTGCTCAAATTTTGAAGATTCTAGATCCTCATCATTATTCTCTAGAACACCATCTTCGTCAAATGTAACATTTATGCTCTCCATTATCTGTTTTTGTCTTAGATTATAACATTTATAGGCCTTTCTTTTGCGTGAGTAACCAACAAAGATACCTTCATCAACACGTGATTCAAACTTACCCAGATTTTGATCTTATCTTTTGATATAACATTTGCTTCCGAATATTCTGAAATATTTTACATTAGTTGGTTTTCCTTTCCATAATTCATATGGGGTCTTGTTGCAATTATTTATTAGAAGACTTCGGTTGATAATGAAGACTGTCGTATCAATTGCTTGAACCCAGAATTTTTCATCCAATTTTGAGTCCTTCAACATTGTTCTACCCATTTCCTGTGCAGTTATGTTCTTTCTTTCAGCAACTCCATTTTGTTGAGGTGTTCGTGCTGTTGAAAATTGTCTTTTTATTCCATTTTCGTCACAGTATTGCTGAAATAATTTGGAAGTGAATTCTCTGCCATTATTTGATCTTAGACACTTTATTTTCAAATTAGTTTCATTTTCGACCAAATCCTTGTAGATCTTAAAGCACTCAAGTGCTTCAAATTTTTTCTTTAGGAAACTGACGACTGTCATCCTGGTATAGTCATCTATCATTAGCATGAAATATAATTCTCCATCTAAGCCTTTTGTTATCACAGGACCACATAGATCAATATGTATCAATTCTAATGGATGTGATGCAAAGTGTTCTTTTGTTTTAAATTGGACTTTTGTCTGCTTGCCGTGCCGATAGGCCTCACATAGTGTGTTGGAAGGTTTTGAGATTTTCGGCATTTCTCGTACTGCTTCCTTTTTGCTTATCCTAAAAAGGTTGTCAAAGTTTATGTGACCCATTTTTTTGTGCCATAACTAGCTTTCATCTTCTTTAGCTAGTAGACATGCTTTAGTTGCTTCATCTAGAACATATATGTCGGTTGGAGCTCGACTTGTTGTAGCCACAAATTTACCATACCTTCCTTTCCTGATTTCACATTTTGTGGAGTTGAATAGCATTGTGTGTCCTTGATCACACATTTGTCCAACACTGAGCAGATTGTGATTCATGTTTTCAACCAATAGAACATTCTTGGCTATAACATCTTTACTTCCAAGAGTGACGGTACCTGATCCTATAACATTTGAAGATCCATCATTTCCAAAGTATACGGTTCCATCCTTATTCTCTTTCAAAGATACAAATTTCCTTATATATCCAGTCATATGCATTGAGCAACTTCTGTCAACATACCACACATCTTTGTTGTTTTGAGCCTTGAGAGCGAGAGCACAATTATCAGTCTTCTTCTCCTTCCATGTTTGTTCATTTTGTGGCTTCGAAGGTTCTTCTAGAGGATTTTCAAGTCTGCAGTCTCTGGCTATGTGTCCAAAGTTCTGACATTTGTAACATTCCATATTATTTCTTAAATTTTTAATTCTATTGATGTTTCTTTGAGCCCTGGGAGGTTTATATTTGAAGGATCTCCTGGAATTGTATTGGTCCCTAGGGAACGTGTGACATTCTACAGCTTTATGACCAAATTTTCCACATGAATAACAATAGCCATAAAAAATATGTTGGTACCTGGATGGAAATCTTCGTTGAGGAATCGTCTTCTAAGGATGTTCTTGCGAATCTTTTCCAATGAAGTCTACATGCATGTCAAATCTCATAGGTTCATTGTATTTTGTTGTAGAAGGTCCTGCTTCTTCTTTTTTGTAACTGAGACCAGTTCTGTCGTTGTAAGATCGTTGATTGTTGATGATTTCTTCCAATGCCCTTGAGCCGTTGGCATAGTTTTGGACAATTTTCCCTTCTTCACTTCCTTACGCAGCGAGACTACTTCGGCTTCTAATGCTTCCCTTTCTTGGTTGCTTTCTTCCAACTTCTTTTGAAGTGACTCTTCAATACATTTGTGTTCTTCAACTTCAATTTTGAGACTTTGAACTTGTTCTTCAAGAGTATTGGAACGGATTTTCTTAGCCTTGAGCTCTTCTATAAGCCTGATTGCCTCCTTAGAAAATTCTTCTATGGTCAACCCTTCTTCTTCATTGTTTGATACCTCTTCTTTATTATGCTTGGCCATAAACAATACTCTCTCATTGGTTTCTTCTTCATTATTACTATCTTCATCGGATGATGAGTTATCTTCTTTAGAGAGAAAGTTCTTTTTGGATCCTTTCCTTTTTTCTTACTTATTGAATTTCTTAAAGCCTTTCTTTCCTTTTGAGTTGCCATCACTTCTATTCGGACATTTTGCTGCGAAATGCCCGACCTCACCACAGCCAAAACATATCAATGGAATTTTACCTTTGAATTTTCCCTTACCAATTTTTAGTTTTCTCATAAAGTAAGCATATTCTTCATCTGAAAGACCTTCTCCATCATCTTCCTTTTCTTCACACTTGCAGGTGCATGTCTTTTCAATTGAAGGTTGTTTTTCCTTATTGGTTTTCTTAGATGCAACGAACGCAGTTTCTAGATGCGAAGTACCCTCTTCTTCATCAAGTCTCATTTCATATGCTATGAGAACTCCATGTAATTCCTCTTTGCTGAGTTTGTCCAGATTTGGACTGTATTCTAAGGCTGATACCTTTGGGTTGAATCTCCCTAGTAAATTTCTAAGAATCTTTCGTATAATAGTCTTCTCGTCAACTGGCCCCCCCAATCCTTCCAGAGTATTGGTTATTTCATCAACATATTGGAAGTATGCAGCAATGTTGCAATCTTCTTTCATTCTGAGTTGCTCAAATTTTTCTCTATAGATTTGAATCTTTACTTCTTTGACAAATGATTCAGCTGCATATATATTCTCAAGCTTGTCCCATACATTTTTGGCGGTTTTACAACCCAACACCTTATGATAAGAAGATTCAATAAGTTCACTAATAATAATATTCTTTTCTTTTGCATCATTTACCAAATTCTTCTTACCTTGTTCATCCGCAGTTGATGTAAATCCATTTTGAACACTATCCCATAATTCATAACCTTGCGCCAAGAGATAGACCTCCATTCTTCCTTTCCAGAGTGCATAATTATTTTCATTAAACAGAGGTACACCATTCTTGGTATGCTCCATGACCTCCTTCCAGTTGTTAAATTGCTATTGAAGGAACCAAGCTCTGATTCCAATTGTTGGAAATACTGAGAGGGGGGGGGGTGAATCAGTATTCCTTTCAATTAGAGCATTAGTTAATCTTCAATTATTATCAGTGCTTGTACAATGATAGCAGAAAAAAAAAGGAACACAAATGCACACAGTTTTTAAGGTGGAAACCCACTCCGTGACAAAAACCACCTAATGATTTTCTAATAATTCTTTAATATTCAACTCCAATTGAAAATAAAGCTCCAACTTCCTAGAATCTAGAAAATAATTCTTCTCCAACTCCCACTGGATGGACGCTCCAACACTCGAGATTATTCAGTATTCAACTGAACGAATGCCCCAACACCCAATGAGCTACAACTCACCCTACCACCACCCTACCACCCTGTAGAAGAATGGACTCCGATACTAGGGAAAATGGTCCACTTTACAATGGTATAGAATGATGTAGAAGAAGAAGACACACTCGAACATAACCCAAATTATGACACAACCACCTAATGATGATCATAAACCTCCCGACACTGCCTCTTCAACTCCTGGCAGATAGACACTAGTACAATTTTTACAGTAATGTATTTACAATGACTTAGTACAATGATACCTTTATAGTGACTATATGTAGTGTTGCCCACTTGAAGACTTCATGTGATGAAATTCTTGCTATTGATCTACACCTTGGTTGCTTCTGCTTCTCTTTTCATGCTACCCTCTGCTACACCTTGCTTTGCTTTTCTGCCCTAGAAAGTATGATCCTTTGCAGCCCTTGACAACACATGATATAACTTTTTCTTTCCTTCTAGGAGCTCGATATTGAATTTGGTATATCACTATTATTTCAGATCCCCAATATGTGATTTTTGGTCCTGTAATAGTCCTCTGAGTCTTCTTTCCAATTCCACACGTCTGACCCAATTTGGATTCTTCAAGAGAGAGTTATGCCCAATCTCTAACAATGCCCTGATTATGGACTGTTTCAGTAGAGTGAACTTTTACGGCATTACACGTGTCATTATTTCTTCATTTGGCTCTGAAATTAATAGAGAACAAACTAGAGTATGTGCACTATTTGTCACATTTTACAGAATTCCAATCTGATACTCAGAGAGTGAGTTATGACGATTTTCCCAAGGTCACTTTTTTGAGATGAATTTCAGGATCCTGCAAAAACACTGACTTCCACAGATCATATCTCCGAAAATATTATGTACCTTGATCTGGAATTTTCACAGGAGCTTCCTTGGGATTTTGGCTTAACCTCATAAAACTTTCAGCTTTTGAACCTTCGTAGAAAAACATTTAGATTGAAAATTCCATGATGACCTATTTCAGATGGCGGAATCCCTTGCATAAGGAGGATATGAGGATCACAATTTATATAAATGCTTAGTTTGAGAGGGGCTTCAACAAGTGAACACGGGAGGGATTTTAGGAGCTTAAAAAATATTAATTATGACTTTTCAATGACCCATGCCACAACCCCATAGGGTTTTAGCCCACTAAATGGGGTTACAAACTTCAAACATGAATATCTCTCAAACCATGAAGAATTACGTGGCGTGTCATATATCAACGGAAACATCTCAACAAAAGAAACCATCAAAAGCATTCTTGACCCAGAATATACTAATTTGGTAGGTCAAAATTCCCATGCAATATTGGGGTAGCCCCTGGTGCCACTTGGGTTGACATCAATGACAACCACTGATCAACAGAGATGGAGGGCACTTAGAACATGAGATCCTAAGTGGGTACTTAGCATAATACAAGTCTCAACCTAGAGCTTTCAAGGAAACTCTAACTCTTTCACAGTTCATTCAACTTGAATAAGAAAAGAGACCTTGCAGCAATAGGAAAGTAAAGGGCAATAGATTTCCATTTTCTACTTTTGATGGGTCATCCACATGTACAACAAGGGCTTGGGGAATGAAGCTAGATGCATTATTCCTACTGCATCCAGTGGTATAAAGAGAGGCTATTGAGATTGCAGCGCTGCACCTTGAGGGTGAAGCAAACATTTAGTGGTTCAACCATTTGAGTCATGCAAGAGCGACTACATTTGCAGATTTTACTCAAAGGTTGATCAAGAAATTTGACAAGAAGAAATCAGAGGAGGAGAAGCCTTCACCACCAATTGAGGAGACTTGTACCAGCGCTAATACAACTATGGAAAAGCAGCCATCATCATTAGCAGTTGGGGAAGCCATCACACTATAGGAAGGAACCCTTGTAGCAAAACAAGATGTTCCCAAACTTTACCAAGGTATGCAAGAGTTTCCACTTTCTATTATTTCAGCACATCTTATAGAGAGTTATGGAAATATGACATTGCATGACCAATGGTCAAAGCGTATTACTGATTTGGAGCAGCAGAATTTCACTGCGTTCAGCAGCCTTGAGTTGTTCAAGGAGGGAATAAACATTAGTCCTAGTGTGTCATTGTTGAGATGCACACAACACTTGGGGTTGGAGTGTAGACTTCTGGAGGAAGGGATGAACATTACCCTGAGCAAAGCAATGCATAACTATATGTTCAGCATTGAACATAATCTTGAGAGAGCACATACACCATTATGGAGATCAACAATGATGTCATTGAGCAACAATGATGAGTTGGGGGCCCAACTATTATTAGAGCATTCTGATGACCATTACACTTGTGTGACATTGGATGAGCAGACGATTGATGAGAGGCATCTTATATTTCAGCATTATGATGATTCTTTCTTGATGAGCATTGCACAGCTCTATGAGGAGATTTTGCCTTCAACATATTTGGATCCTTATGGATTCAATATGGTCGTTGGTGAGGCGTCTTCACTAGGAGATCTCCAAGAGATTGCATTTCAACATCCCATGAAATGCAAAGGTAGAAATCTGACGTGGGAGGATGGTATTCTCCATTGGAGGGGTACCAAGATGGACCATTATAGAGGACACCCACATTTGGATGAATGGGTGTGGATTGTGATCAAGGGGTTGGTGAGTCACCTACATATCTATGACAAAGGGCAGTATGAGGCATGGCTTCGTTGGCTACTCTTGAAAGAGTTTGGCCATCATGTCACATATCCTTCTTCTAAGGGTATGTTGGTGGATGAAACTTGGCATGGCACTTGCATCGTATGGCAGCAAGGAGTTTGGGAGCATTATGTTGATATGGCATTCTTCATATCAATCATCATGTTTTTATCTCATGATTTGTATGATGGAGGTGTGAGGAGGAAGCAAGAGCTATTGTTGCTTTGGCTACTCTTGGGAGAGTATGGGCTGTATTTTTCCCATACTTTGCATCATGTTTCAGGAGAAAGGGATGGCACAATCAAAGTGAAAAGAGGCTACCCTTCAACATTGGAGGATAAGGAGGTACTTCCACATAGGAAGGAGACTCCCACACATAGCAGCATGACAGTGGATGACTTTAGCATGTGGCATGTCAAAGAAGGGAGTCATGGAGTGACAAGAGCCTTATCACTAAGGCTAACAGCGCTGTCACTTGGGAGTATGTTTCTATTGATGGAGTGTTCCAAGGGGAGTATGCATCCCCACATTTTGCAGACTTTTATGAGGAGATTCTCATGGGAGTACTCATCCATGGACCTCACTTTCAGCCTACTCACTATGCATGGTAAGAAATGTATTTATGTACTTATTGATCATTTCATAAATTATTTGCATCTTCTCACCATCTATGTACAGTGCATTGCTCCACAAGAGGGCAATTTTATCTTTGGGTTCCATGGTCATTCTAGGACCAACATTTGTGACGGAGATAACTTTCCTTTGCATGACCTTGGGCAAGTATGGTGTTATTCTTATTATGTTCAGCGGATATATAATGCCATTTACTACCTCATAGTAGATGAGCCAACTTGCACAACTAGAAACTTGTTAGGAGACAACTTGCCACATGATGTTCCAAAACAGCAGTTGGTAAAACTATGTTGTATCCACTCGAGAAACCATTGGTATCACCCAAACTTGCACATAACCTTAAAAAAATTTCTGATTTGGATACCATATGGTGATGATGTACCATTCACTTTGTATGGGATGGTTTGGGCCAGCATGATTCATGACTCTAGAGAGAGGATCATCGAAGATCCAGTTTTCTTCTTGCCTCTTGATGACAGCATTATTGCAGCCCAAAATCAGCAGCTACTCTAAACTTATCATAAGTGGAGAGAGAGACAACATGGGGTAGGCTATTTTGTCTACCATGATCAATTATGCAGCCCACCTACATTGCACGAGCCAAAGGTGGAGGAGATTTTTCATGAGTTACCATTTTGGAGGGTAGCTCATTTTATATGGATGATAGCTTGGTGATGGGAGATTCACATGGGGATGATAGTTCCCAACATATATCAGATCTCATGCCTCAAGAGGGCCTCTAGACAACACATTGTTGCCTCCATTGGTATTTTACTTCTACATGATGATAGCTATTTGGGATGGTCACCAAAGCTAAGTTGCATACTTGGGAGGGGCAACTTGGAGATGTATTGATGAGACAACATCTTATTCCTTGGAGGAATTTATCATATGAGGATGCTACAGGAGGAGGAGAGGAGGCTCTTCAGTTCTATCCTTGTCGTTGCTCGAGGACAAACAACATTTGGGAGGGGAGGACTATAATATTCCTAAATTAGCATGCAGCTAATTGGAATATTAATTTTTCTTTTAACATATAGTTAGATGAATAAATGAGTAGGGAGGCCCATAAATCTTTTGAGCAACAATAAAATCCCTCTTAATGTGAAAAGGGATCATATTCATAGCTGGATAAAACACCCTCATGTGTGAACAAGGGCTAATGCATGAAAACAAGGTCAAGTTTGACCAAGTCAACAGAGCTGGATGGAGGGAGTGAATCATCAATAGAGACATCCCAGTATGAATGTGGATTAGTTTTGATAGTTGTATAGAAGCTGGATTGAAGACCCTTAGGTGTAAAAGGGGTTGGAGCAGGTTGAATAGGTCAACTTTGACCAAATCAAACAACACTGTTGTGGAGGAGTGGCATTCATGATGGGACAATGCAGTTTTGGATGGAGATTGATTGTGTGATGATGGAAACCCTAATGAGTGGGACCCAAGGTGAGAAGGCTCACATTGTTTATAAGGAAGAGGATGGCAGCCATATGAGGTTAGCTTATGAATATTATTTTGATATGTTTGTTTAGATTTTGCTCTCTTCAATTGTTTAGCTAAGATTGTTGGTGTTGTTTAGCACAGGGTATTCATGTTCAGGAATTCCACCTCATTCCTTGAGAGGCCTCTTGGGAGAGTATTGTTCTATCATTTCCACATATCCAATGTTCTGTCCAAGCTTCAGTCTTGAGCCACAGTGTAGTTTCTACAGAATATTGTGTTGTTTTGCAGGGTGTTGCAGTGGAGGGTTGATAAACCCACTTTCTGAGCTAGTTTTTCATAGGAGGAAGGATTCCTTCTCTTGGGAGATCAGCAAGGAGTGTTTTTGGGCGCATTTCAGATCTTTGGCACTAGGCCAACTTATCCCCATCATTTACAGCGCAGTTTCAGCTGGGAATTGCGTTATTTTGGAGGGCAGCTTCAGGGAAGGATCTAGTGGCTCTTTTAGAGTGTTTTCCTGTGGTTTAAGGGTTCAGCCTTTCAATGGAGGAGACCTTTGTGGAGATCTACATCAGATCTATGTTATTTCAGCCTTCTATTCTCATGAGCTTCAGTATGCAATGACTCTTCAGTCCTAGGGCTGTAGATCACCATTTGTATTTGGGTGCATTTCCGGAAACCCTTCCCAGGTTCTCTTGGAATGGTGTAAAGAGACTATATCTCAGTTTTTGAGCATTATTGATTAATATAATAGAAGATCCATGTGTCTCTATAATTTCAGAGTATAAACCCTCATTAGACTGTGATGTCACTTGTTGCAGTATTTCTCTGTTGCAATGGTTTTGGGGTTGCAGTGTTTTTGGGATATTATAGGTGTGGGAGGCTTGTTTATCTCATCTATCATGATTTGTTTCTGATCTCCTTTTGCATTTGGTTATTATAATGAATAAACCATGATCCATGGGCTATTATGAGTTATTATAGTATAGATTTCTAAAAAAATGTGTTTTATGTGCATATATCGCTGATTTTCCCATTTGGGAATATTACATAGAGCTTGTATGGAAGGTTGAAACTATTATTTAGATTATTAATTATATTATTTGCAACAAGATTCATAGAAGTAGGCTGAAATGCACTTTTTTCACCTCTCAATGTATGTGAAGAATTATGTTCTTGTGTCTAAGCCACCTAATTTTGGAGCCCAACGGACCTTGAGTTCGACAAGGAAAATTGTTCAGGCTTTCAATGGGCCCTGTTAGCACTGGCATTTGCATCCCACCCATCCCGCCTATTTTTCTCTACTTTCACGTCATCTTCATCATTATCATTGACCTCGCTTCATTTCTTAACCATTTTTCCCAAGGGTGCCCAAGTCATGATTGTTCACAAGAAACAAACCCTAATTTCCTCTCCCACTGAGCTAAGGTTTGCTATAGAAATGAGACATTTGAGAAGAGGAGACGTATGGTAGGTCATATCAGTAAGTATGAGGTCATTTCATCTCATAAACATCATGTCTCCATCATTTTTTGAGATGTCATTCCAAGACTCAAGTCATTTGCCACTCATCAGGTCGGTTTTTCTTCAAACTATGTTTCTAACAAAACAAAGATGAATTTGAAAAAAGTGAGAGAGGGTTTTGTCCATCATAGGCCAAGGAAGAAAATTTTCCTTCATTTTTTACACATGTGTCATGGTTTTAGATAAATGTCAAAAATAAAGGTGCCACAAGAGAGTTGTTGCACTTCTGGAATGACCTTAGGAAAATCAAGTTTTCTTCTAGCTGGAGTGCCCAAATCACTTTCTTCATGATTCCAATGATAACTAGACAAATAGAGATTTCCAATGAGCTATCATGAGCTCAATTTGGAGTTGAGGAGGACCTCCAAATGTTTCCTGCAACAACACTCTGCATTTTTGCACCTTCATTCAACACTTTTTTTACCAGTCTTGGGAAAATTGATTTTGACCAGGAAAATCAACTCCAAATAGAAAAACAAAGGTAGATTTGGAAATTATATAGGATAATTTTTCCAACGAGCTATCCTGGGCCCAATTTGGACATGTAGAAGACCTCAAAATGTGGTCTGCAAAACAATGTTGCAGGGACATTGCGCGTTTGAGAGGGGTCGTTGAGTGTTTGCTCCAGACGCTGCGCTTTTGCTTAGGAAGATAGAAAACCATCTTACAACCTCCTATCAGCAAATGCCAAATTTCTGTATAGGTTTTCTTCAAGGCTCCATTGATCAGTGAGTAAGCCTAGCATAATCTCATTGATATATTTTATGCTTTGTAATCATTTGGAGTTTTTTTCGAAGGAATAAACCCTAGTTTTCATTTCAAAAACCTATTCCCTAAACTGTTTTATATTTCCCATATATTTTTTCCATATCCCTATTCCCTAAAGCAATACCATTCCTAATATCTCTAAATCCTAGGGTTTTCACTTGCCTAGGCTCCCTTATATATTCCCATTTCCTTCATTTCCCCACACCTCCATTCACTTCACACTCCTTCATTTCATTCATCATCTCCCTAGGGTTTTGACACCAAATACATGGCAACCTGACAGAGGTGAAATTAGCAAGCCTAAGAGGGCTGATTTGGGCACATTGGCACATACCTATCAGAGAGGTCATAGGCACGTGTTTGCTTCGCTTGGAGTGAAAGGGGCCATGCCTTCTTCATCAACACATCAGGTAGATAAAGATAAGGAACAGGTGATAGGGCCAATCATTGATGATGAGGAGGGAAAACATGAGACAGAGCATGAATTTCAGTTGATTGACATAAGTGAAGGAGATGAAGACAAAATCACCAATGCAGCAATCAAAGGCAAAGAGGAAAATATTAGTGAACTTGAAACTAATCTTGAGAGGGAAAAGTATATGATTGACTTCCTTGAGCAATAAAATCAGCAGCTGAAGACCAAGCAGGCCATCAATGAGGTGAAGTATATCAAAGCATAAAGAGAGGCAGAAAATGCTAAGGCCTTGCTCGAGGAAACATTGGAAAGGTTTGGTGAAACTTATGTTGACGAGGATCAGCCTCCAAGATAGAAACCAAATACTATAGAGCTGAAAAGAGCTCTAGCCCTAGAGAAACAAAGGGAAGCTGACCTAGAAGACCAGATCACACCAAGTGAGCTGCTTGCCCTAGAGATTAGCAAGGACAGGATTCATGGCTTGATAGAGCGAATCTACATTTGGAAAAGTTGCTTGAGAAGGCCAATAAGGACAATGACTTGTTGAGAACAAGGGTCAAAATTCATGCACAGAAAGAGAGAATTGCATTGGCCAAGCTCAAAAGAGCCAATGCTAAAATTGAAAATTTGACCAAGCATGGAGAGAAAGAAAGGTTAGATATACTTGCTGAGGTGTCACTCCATGCCTCAAGCACTCAATGAGCAAGTACCCTCATAATTTTGGCACATTTTTGCACTTATGTTCATTTCAGTAATGTTTTGCAATTTTCAACACAAAAATTTTGCCAAAGGCACAGCGACCTGGATGTTGCACTCTTTTTTGGGACCTCTAAATGACCAATTGCCACCACCAGAAGATTCATAATGATGAGGACATCAACCCTAGCAAGTTTCAAAAGATTTGGAGGAGATTTGGTCCCTCAAAAATGCAAAAACCCACCAAAATTTCATGTTTCTACCTCCTTTTTGGCCTGGTCGCTGCACGTTTACCAGTCTTGGGAGATAAAGTTTTCGACAAGGAAAATGAGCACCATTTTGGAAACTAGAGGTAGATGTGGAAAGTATACTCAGAGAGCTTTCCAATGAGTCATGGAGCTGATTTTGACACCGGGAAGGCACTCAAAACTAGATTTGAAACCAAGCTATTTTTTCTGCTTGGACGCTGCGCATTTGCCAGGAAATTTCCAATTTTCACAATCTTCAGCAATTTTTCTCCAGTTTGACTTTTCACCTTGGGAAATGAAAAATGACTAATGTAAATGGTTAAGATGAATGTAAAAGTCATTTTTTTACTTTTATTTAGGGCAAATACATTAGGTAAGTCAATCAGCTGAGGTGTAATGAATCAGTTCATTAGAAATAGGATTGAGTCACTTTTCTCATCCTATACTCTAGCTATTAGTTCAGCTTTTTGTGTAATATCTCCCTCACCTCATGGATTCGACCCCTGCGGATGAGAGGAGGTGGTTTGAGGTCTATTTAGCTCAGTTCTTCAGAGGAGTCAGGGGTTGGACTCAGTTGGATGTTTGGCTTTTGAAGAAAAACACCTTTGTATCAGTTCTGAGCAGGAAATTAATCAAATTTGTAGCTATTTTTATGGGATCCATGTGGTATGGTGTTTAGTTTTAGTTTTTTCTTTTGTGCTCAGTTGTTAGAATGTTTTGTTTATTTCATTCATCATTTCATAACTTCTAAGTGAATGTATGCAAGTTAGATAAGCAGAATCCATTCTCATATGCTATGTTTTGGGTAGACATTCACAGTCTGTTAAATTTCTTTAGTTTATAAAGAACCCATGATTGCACCATGCTCTTTCTAGCCCCTCACCTATCTTGATCATCCCAACATTAAAACCCTAAAGTGCTAAACATTGTACCTATCTTGCCCCATAGAACACCCTGTAAATTTTGACCTAATTTCCTTGTCCTAATTGTTTGACTTCTTCTGATCCAGCACAACCCTATAAAATCAAAATCAAAACCCTAAGCTACTATACCTAGCCTAAAATATTCTTTCCTCAGTCATATTGGATGTGATCTATACGGAGAGAGCCCTCTCCTTTTCTAGTAGGGCTAGCTACTTGGTTAAGCGTGGTTTTTAGCAACCTTGAAATTGTCTTCTTCAACCTGAGGTTCAATCCGAGTGATAACAGGCCCAATTTTATTTTCTCTACTATAAATTAGATCCTTCATGCTTTTAACTACCTATGATACATGAAGGCCTCGAACATATATTTTTGTATACCCCAGATCATTCACCAAGGGCACCTCTAATTTTTTTTTCTAATTGGCGTGCAGTCGCAACAAACATGTTGTAGTTTGATTGTAAATAATGGGGAGAAAGATTTATTGTACCATTTTGCACTAAAGTTTGATACTTATGTGCAATCACATCCAATTGATATAACTGTATGAACAACCTTCGAGGAAATGAGCTCCTCGTGACTTCTTGCACGAAATTCCCATGAAAAAATCATAAGGTGTGAGGAAAAAATAATTTGGAGTTGACCATTCCGTACAACACGAAGTTGCTCAAATACACTTTCCCTGTATTTATTTTTCATACTCTAACACAATGTGGCCGGAGGGAGTAGTATATTCACAAGGCATATCTACGTACAAGAGTTCTTCCAATGTTCCGCTATCATATTTGATTATTCAAAGCCTTGGTAAAACCTTCACCGTAGTTTCAAAGCCTCTGCTAGGTTTTGTACCACATATTTCACAATGCCACAGATCCTGAGGTAAAACACATATTGTTTGGCGATCACTTCCATATAATGAAACATACCAACGCTTCTTTGATTGCGGACCAGAATATTCAGACACAAATTTTCTCCAGAAATTAGTTAGTTTGTGACTTACGAAGGCCACAAAGTCGCGTTGTAACAAATTCACATCTTTTGGATGCTCTCGCTGAGGCATATGAATGCGATAATGCGACATGGGAATAAATGTGACTTACTGGAGGTCGCACAGTCGCATGTTGGCCAGGTCACACTTCTTAGAGGCTTGCCTAAGGAGTTGAATCACTATCCTGGGACCTGAGTGGGAGTGTGACTTACTGGAAGTCGCATAGTCGTAACACAGGGTTGTTCACACTTCCTCGAGGCTTTCCTAAACCTAGACTACAACTATGTGACCCTGAAAGAATTACAATCTGAATCCCTAAAAATTTCTCTCGTTCATGCCTTCAAAACATCATTTGTGCTTTGAAAGGATTTCACAATTTCCTGCTCAATCCCATCACTGCCATTCAGAGGAACAAATTCACTTGGGGTTGAGTTTGAACATAAATTTTCTGGTGAATTTCCAGCTTCAACGATTTGTTGTGCCTCTGAATTACATCTAGCAACTTGACCAAAGGCAGCATTGGTGTCACCAATTGATTTTTCAGTGTGTAAATTTGTGCCTGAAACGCGCAGTCGACGCAAAACAAAATCTCAACAGATTTTTCTTTAAAATGGGGTCAATGACATTTGACCGGAAAATAGATAGGTAAATTCTAGCCTTCTTAATTTCCTGGAAAACTCTATATGACCCAAAACTATAGATCAACTATGTTCCCAAACGCTTATGAATTCTGACCAGAGAACAATGAAGCTATTGTCAGATTGGAAACTTTAACACACACTGGTATTTCATCAAACCTTTAGTGGAGAATCCATGGCCTTCATCCTACCATTGCCTACCAAACGACAATGCATGGAAATAAACACACGTTTATTTGTTGTAGTCACGCTTCGCCTAGTTCCTTGGTTACATTGCATGGATCTGGTCATTTTGAAAGCCAACGTATGGCTGGGAGAAATAAAACTCCACCGTAATTTCCACAAACCAAGAAAATGCGTGGTATTGACATGCACCATGGTGATTCATGTGTTATGGATCGACAGTTCCTTATACGCACCGGCTTTGTCTTGAAACAACCTTTACGAAGCCTCAACATGTTATGGGAATACATATCGATTATTATACGTATGATTATTTATATATATGTATTCCTATCGCACTTGTGTGGAGACAAGATCCTTAAATATGACAAATAGGTTACCCTTGCTTTTCCAATGAAAATGCCCATGGTTCTTTGTTGGAGAATGTAGATATCTCAAACGGTCCAACATGGGTTGATAGCATACATTCCAAGGCCTCATACATGCAGGCTTTATAAAACATTATCCCTTGGCATATTTTGCATAGAGAATGCTTTTCCATAGTGTTTATGTAGGTTTCCTTTACCGCACTATTTCATATTAGTCTTGGATGCGTCAAAGTCCATGTCGAGGGATACCATTTACATATAAATGTCATATAAAGTGCCCTTTTGAAACAATGTTAATGCATGGGAAATCGTTATATAATGGGATTTATAAAAGATGCTCGCTTGGCGCCTGGTTGCATATAAATTAAAAGAAATTTTTGCTTTAGCACATCTTGCATTTGTCTTAATACAATTTGTCTATAGTGCACCAATGTTCTTGGTGTTTTTCTTGTCGAAGGCTCGGCTTTTGCTGGTTGGATAAGGGACTTGCGATACCACATGTAATAAAGTAAGAGACTCCTTTAATTTTCTTTTAACTTAAAATAACCTCAATAAATTTAAATTGCAGGCTTAAGATCTGGAAAACACGATTTGATTTGCCTCAACACAAGTAGGACTCACAATCATTGCAAAAGAGGTGTTCAAATGACTTCGTGAAGGAAACCTCCTTAAATGTCACATTTTATATTCAAAGATTGATATGTGAATCGAAATGCAGAGCTCTGATAACCTAAACCTTGAAAAGGGTGATGTAGGCACTTATGATGGCATAGGGTTTCGAAAGAGATAATAATTACCTCAAACCCTAATGCACATATTGAGATGGCAAACCAGTCATGAGCCAAGGGGAGTATGAAATGCAATGATTCTTACCATGATGCCATGCTATGTTGATTAGAATGAAACCCTAGAGGCATACGAATTAGGTTAAAGCAGGAGGGGGGAACCCTTATTTTGACAGTATAGGGTTTCTCCCAAACCCTAATATGGTAAACATAAGGAAATCCAAATGAAATCCTGCTCGTCCACACATAGTGCCTCTACTAATTGTGATGAATATTATGGAAAGATAAGTTTCAAAGTCACGGGAGACTCTTAATACATCGTTAAAGTGACAAACCTTCGAAACCCTAATGAAATCATAAAGTTAATATCTGAGATAAAAACATGATGGGTGGATCCAATGTGTAAAGTATGAGTGGGCACGTCAACAGGGCTTTATAGGAACGGTGGGAGGGAGAGTAACCAATTTAAAACCTTATCTAAAGCCAAATAGCCTGGGGCAAACAGAGGGGGACCCAAAATTTTGAATATGCCCAAAAAATTTTGGTTTTGTTGTAGCGGCTACAACAGTGGGACACCCTATTCCAGAAAATAAGCCATTTAATATGAATGTTTGACATAAAATTTTACCTATAAATAATTAAATAATAATAACCATATGCGTGATATGCCTCCAAACAACTTAAAATAAATTAAATAATGCTTTCATAACACGTTGTATAAGCAACTATATCCCACTTGCCACAAAGTGAAAATAAGGCATCATCATCAATGCATATACCTACTGAAATAATCACCATTAAACAGAAAAGAATAAGCACCTTGTATCTCCAAAAACACCCCTTGTCTCTTGATCAGGTGCTCAAAATTATGCTCAAAAATGAAAGTTTTCATAATAGTGTGGAACTTGAACAACCGCGTAGATCTCGTCGTTGTGAATCCAGCGCAACTCGTTTCATGGAAAACCGACACCACATGCTCCCAAAAATGCGTTCTTTCCACTTTGTCAAACATGTAATTTAAAAAAAAAAACGCAGGACAACCCAGTCAACAGTTTGTACAACTAACTTGGCATGCCACATGGCAGGGTGACTGTGCACATGAGGGTTTTCCTTTGGTGTATGGTATTGTGCCAAGTGGCACATTTTTATTGGGTCGAAATGACGTGTTATAATTGGTTGTTTGGGTGGCCAATCACAGGCTTCCACATGGCCCAGCCAAGGGCCGCCACGTGGCAGCCTGGGGGCCACCAAAATTGGGTCAAGGACAGAGCGAAGCGGGCGGGGGTCAAACCCGCAACCTCCAAGCAATGAGAAAGAGTCTTTACCATTGCACCATCACCATGAGACTTAACAATATACAATTTCCGCATAGTTTTGTTTCAATGTTGTTTTCGCCATGGGGGTAGGGGGTTGAGGTCTAGCCCCAACCCTAGTCACCGCCGGGGGCATGAAGCTAGCGCCCCTCCTTGCCACTAACTGTTAAACCCATAACCATAATAGTTAATTTCACCCATGTCTCCCCCATGTCGACGGTTAGCCCAACCGTGCGACGTTTTTATTATAAAAAAAAATTTATTAAAGCATATGCGTTATGGTTTGAAATCCAGTCTTTAAGCATTATTGGAAAAATTAACGCGCTGAAAAGTTCACCTGGAATTTGGGGAATTTGGCGCTCAGTTAGCGAAATTCTAGGCGGATTTGTAGGATGGTGTCGAATTTGTGATAGATCTTCCAGATTGATCCCATTCATGTTGATTTATATCGATGTTTTGAACCATCAACTGAGGTTCTGGTTGACGGTTGGAGGAAATTGTGGACCGGTTAGTGCGAAAACTTGGGGAAGTCATAACTAAGTCAGTTTTTTACCAAATTCGATGTAGAAAGAGGCTACATGGACATTTTTGGGAATTTTGGAGCCATTGGAACATGTTTCATAGTTGTTTGAGCATTTTAAACATATCTAATCACACTTTTGAGCATAATAGAAGATGTTCAAGCCATTGGAACTTGGACCAAGGAGACGTAGCCCAAGTGAGGAGAACTCCTTCATCATGTGTTGTTGTGTTACTGTTTATGGTGGTGTTCATGTATTTTATATGATGATGTTTAATGTTTTTTTTTATGTTAATTTTCTCAATAAAATCACATAAAAAACATAAAAACTCATGTTTAACTTGTAATTTACCTCATAATCCTCAAGCACTCTGTTTATATTCGGAATTGGAATTTAAAACAACAAACACTAATTTTCCCATTCAGATAAATTTGGTATCATAGCACGAGGTTTACTTGTGCAAGGAGGATTTTTTTTTTTGCAAGTGTTTAAATGCTTACAAGGTTGAAGATCAAGAGAGGAGAAGGAAATCTTGTGGGTGCAGGATCTCAAGTTGGGACAAGGAAAAGGAGAGTAAGATTGCCACAATCTCCACCACAAAATTCACCTCCAGTTGTAGTATAAGCTTCAGTAAGCATTTCTCATGAAGGAGGAAATGATAACATGACAGAGGATGAGAAGGAGTTTAGGAAGGCTTTCTTTGACATGACAGATATGGTGAAAGTCCTCTATGAAGAGAGGAATACAAGGTTCCAAGGTGAAATATCTAGGCCTCCAAGAGGATAGCGTTCTCCAGGATGAGGAGGTAATGGAAACAGTGATAAGCCACCATATACTCCACCATCATCCTCACTACCATCTTCACCTTCATCTTCATCCTCTTCCACCGCTACAACCCTTACTCATACTCATCAACATACCTCAAAAGGAATTGGTAAACAACCCTTGTTAAAACTTAATATTAAATTTGAGATACCTATGTATAATAGTGAAGTGAAATGAGTGAATCAACTATTCTCAAGATTGATCTCACTAAAGCATTTGACCAAGTTGACTGGAGTTACCTTCATCTCATCCTTATCCACTCTGGGTTTCCACATACCCTTATCAACTGGATTATGGGCTGCATTTGTCACGCTACCTTCAGCATTTTGATCAATGGTACTGCTACTGCATTTTTCCATACGGGGAGGGGGCTCCGTCAGGTTTGTCCCCTTTCACCATTACTATTTGTCCTCGTCATGGAGGGCCTCTCTGTGCTTATCAATAATGCAAAAGATAGAGGGTTACTACAAGGGCTCCGGATCATTGATAATTTATATCTTACTCACCTTTTATTTGTAGATGATGTTCTTATTTTCCTAAATGGGACTAGACAAGACTCTGTTCAATTTGATCTGCTCCTGAAATGGTTTTGTAGGGCTACCGGTATGGCACCGAATTGCACCAAATCCTCTATCATTATGACGGGATGCACGAGACAGGAACAAGACACCTCCAGGAATTTATTTGACTACGTCTGCATTGATATCAATGGCGGACTCAAATACCTAGGGTATCTCATCAAACCAAATGACTATAAGATCAAGGACTGGAACTGGATCATAGCAAAAATTGAGCGCAGAATCAACGTTTGGTATAACCGATGGTTGACCAGGGCTGGTAGACTCATTCTCATAAAGTCTGTACTGGAGGCCATACCGGTCTATTGGATGACCCTGGCCTGGATTCCGATCGGCATTACTAATCGGATAAAATGCATCTGCAGACAATTCCTTTGGCGCAACCAAGGTAAGGCATCCACATTTGCCTGGATTGCATGGGATCGTATCAACCTGCCCAAAAAATGGGGAGGCTGGGGGTTAAAGGATCTTCACCTTTTTTCTCGGGCCCTTGCGGCTAAGATGGGCTGGCACTTAATTACAGGACAGAGCTTATGGCGGGAGGTTATGGTTGCCAAGTATATATCTCCCCAAAGCCCACTCGAATGGCTCCGTGGCTGCATCACTCTGAACTCGGGGGCTTCAATCATCTGGAGGGCTATTACAAAGGCAGCGCACATTCTACAGAATGGTCTATCTTGGAAAATTGGTTCGGGAACTGCGGTCCGTATTGGCACTGACTCCTGGTCGGGGAGTGGTGAATATCATAAACTGCCGGCATTTATCATTGAACATCTGGCCCACAAAACATAACATATTTGGCACAGATTGTTGATTGGGCACTCCACTTGGCGGGAAAAAGCCTGGCTACAGGCGGGTGACCTTGGGATCCCTCCGGAGGGCACTCGAGTCTGGCAGCAATTTATCTGGGCACTGAAAGCTACCAACATCCGCATTTCTGACCGTGAGGACAATCTGATATGGGTTGTTTCAAAAGATGGGCATTATTCTCCAAAGTTAGGATACCTCGAACTTATCAAGCACAGGGAACCCCCCATTAAGGACTGGTGGTGGCGTTCCATTTGGAAATTAAAATCCCCGCATAAGCACAGACTTTTGTTCTGGTGCATACTCAGAGACTGCATTCCTACCACGGATTTCCTTCACAGAAGGGCTTATCACGGGGCATCTAGATGCTGTTACTGTCTAAATGACAGTGAGGACACTCACCATTTATTTCTGCATTGTAACATTATCCTAAACATTTGGTCTCGGATTATAACAGAATTGGGTTGCAGATTCAATTGGGCGGGAGACACTTTATTAGAAGCCTGGACTCGTTGGTGGCAGCACTCTGCACACAGTCCAAAACTCCGCAACCTCCCTCTAATCGTGGCTTGGGAAATATGGATTGGGCGAAACAAACAGATTTTCAATGAGTTTCCCATTGACTGTGAATGGATTTGTGCGGCATCTCTTGCCACCTTTCGGCTCATTCCTGAGGACAGTATTCGCTGCAAGCCACCTCATGAGAGCCCAGAAACCATTGATCACAGTCGGGCGTGGGCATATTTTGATGGCACGTCCAACGCTCATGGGTGTGGGGGGGGCGTCGTTCTCTATTTAAATGCCCAACACTATTACTACATCAGAATGGGATTAGGACCAGGCACCAACAACTTCGCCGAACTGCAGAGCCTCAGACTTCTTCTTACCTTTGCTCATGACATTCACTGTGACTCCATTCAGATCTTTGGCGATTCTCTACTTGTGACCAAATGGTTTAATAATCTATCTCATTGTCACTCACACACACTGTCCGCACTGCTGCGTGAGGTTCACCATCTCAGAGCACTATTTGACTCCATCACAGTGAATCATATATACAGGTCTCGGAACGAAGTCGCTGATCAACTGTCCAAAGAAGCTGCGGAGCTGACTTGGGGTACCTGGCACATCACTGAACATTCGGCTGGACAGATCTACAGATACTATCACCGGCCTTTTATCGAGGAGGCTCCTCCTATTTTGGTTGTATAGCAGTACAGAGATTCTGGGGGATTTTGATTCTTACTCCTATTTATATATATTCGGCATGTATTTATTTCATATTTATACTTAGGTTCTACAGGAGTTAGTAAGTTATGCACCGAACTTACTATATGACACTTGTTTCATCACTGATGTATCATGTTTTGGGACTGTGATTGCCTACAGTTTTGATTGTGTGGCTGACTGTAATTGATTTTGGACTGAACAGTAGTTTCTACTACAGCTTTATGTAACATGTAGCTGATCATTAATTGAAAGGTTACGAACTTTTTCTTTGTGAAAAATAGTGAAGTGAATGCAGAGAATCTTAACAATTGGGTTCATCAGTTGGATGTCTACTGCAAGATTCAAAACCTTCAAGATGATGACACAAATATTCAACTAGCTTCCTTGAGACTAGAGGGTGCAACACAAGTATGGTGGGAAGCCAAGACACAAGATGAGATTAAAAAAAACATGGTAAGATCTCATCTCTTGATCTAATTTCATTGCTGCAATTAAAATAAAATTTTACCCTCTTTCATATATGCAAAATTTCATCATGCATTAGTAGAACTTTAGACAACTTAAAGGCCAACGTGTGCAAGATTAAACCCAAGAATTTAGAAGAAGAGCTCTTATGTTAGGTGTTGATTTTCATTCACAAGTCACGTTGTTGAATTATATAGGGGGTTTACATAGCTACCTAAGGAATAATATCCTTATCTTCAATCCCAATAGCCTAGATGAGGTTTGTGTGCAAACCACTCACGTTGAGGCAAGAGGGAAAAATATTCCAGAAGAGGGTAAAAAGAAGTCATCTAAGGGTGGAGAGAAAGGAAAGGGTTTCAAAGTAAAAATAAAGAAAAATGCATCTGTCAAAAAAGAAGGAGAGAAAAGGACATGCAAACATGTTTCCAAATAGGGTCACGAAGAAGACCATTGTTTAAAGCTTCATCCAGAGTTGAGGCCCAAGAAATTCAACAACAAGGGGAAACAAAAAGTAGTTGCAACCAGTCAACAGGATTTGGGATCCTATTTGGGTGATGAAACTAAAATTACATCCATGGGTATGAAAGGAAAAGAATCCTTTGCTAGCACTAGTTCATCAAATTGTCACACTAGTACTCCAAATGAAGAGACAATGATTGAATTATTTCATGTGAGGTTTATTTCAAAACATACAAAAATCGACACACTATTTGATAGTGGGTCTCAAGCCAATTTGATATATGAAGACTTATTCAAGAAACTTAATCTTGAAACCATTCCACATCACAAACCATATCCATTGGTTTAGATGTGAAAGAAAACAAATTTACAGGTTACAAGAAAGTGTATTCTTCAGTTTGCAATCACAACAAACTTCATTGACGAAGTTGAATCAGATATTGTACCACTTGACATTTTAGGAATTGTATTGTGTATTCCTTACCTCTATGATAGAAAGGCCATATTATATTTCCATGAAAATGAGTACCACTTGTTGAAATATGGTGTGGAGTATATTGTGAGAGATCATCGCAAGAAACTAAATATTTCATTAGTTAATGTAGGGAAAATGAAAATATTGGTGAATTCAAGCAAGAATTTTGTGCTTCTTATGATTAAACCAAAGAATGACGTTGATTATGAAGCATTTCAAGGTTGTGATCCAAAGTTGAAATCTGATTTGATTCAAGTGATTAATAAAAACAATGATATGTTTCAGGAACCGAAGGGATTACCTCCCAAGAGGAGAATCCAGCATAAAATACAGTTGCAGCAAGATTTTCCTCTTCCTAACATTGGAATGTATAGGATGTCGATGATGGAGAGTGTTGAAATCAAAAATAAAATTCAAGAGATGTTGGAAAAAGGGATCATCTGACCAAGTACTTCACCACATGGGCCGCCTATTGTGTTGGTGCCAAATAAGGATGGAACATGGTGCATGTAGGTGGATTTCTTTGCATTGAACAAAATTATGGTGAATAATCGTTATCCACTTCCTATAATAGATGATTTACTTGATCAATTGAAAGATACAAAGTATTTTACTAAGTTGGAATTAAAGAGTGTTACCATCAAATTAGAATTGATGAAGGTGACATTTCGAAGACAACATTCAAAACAAAGCAAGGCTTGTTTGAATGACATGTTATTCCTTTTGGTTTATGCAATTCTCCTGCTACCTTCATGTGTGTGATGAATGATGTGTTGAGGCCATTTATTGATGAGTTTGTCATAGTATACTTAGATTGTATCTTTATTTTCAGTAAATCACTTGATGAACATATCATGCATGCCATAAGAAAAGTACTTGATGTCTTAAGGAAAGAACAATTGTTTTTGAAGATGTCAAAATGTGAGTTTCATAAAATTTCTTTGTTGTACTTGGGGCATATTGTTGGAGGAGGTGAGTTGAAGATAAACCCCTGTAAGGTTTAGGTCATTGTGAATTGGCCAACGCCCAGGACAGTCATTGAGGTAAGAAACTTTTTGGGAGAAGCACAATATTGGAGGAAGTTTATGGCTAACTTCTCTTCTATCACAGCTCCATTTCATGCATTGACTAGTGTGAAAAAGGTCTTCCAGTGGGGAGGCAAGTAGAAAAATAATTTTATGCTCTGAAAGAGAAGATCAGTTCAGCCCCAGTACTTGCACTACCGGACTTGAATCAACCCTTTGAGATTCAAACTGGTGCAAGCAATTATGCCATGGGCGTAGTCATTATACAACATTGGTAAGCCCATTTCATTTCATTCAGAAACTTTCAATGGTGCAGTGATTAACTACCCTACTTATGACAAGGAGCTTTATGTGTTGGTTCAAAGTGTGAAAACGTGGAAACACTACTTTATGGGAATGGAAACCATCATACACACCGACCACCAACTATTGCAATACTTGCAATCGAAAACTAAGTTGTAGCAGTCAAGGCACTTTCGATGGATGGGTTTCTTACAGCAATTCCACTTGGTCATCAGGTATAACAAAGGTATATACAACAAGGTTGTTGATATGCTTTCTAGGCCTATTGTTAGTGCAGCTACTTTACTTAAGCATAATTATGTTTTGCATGAAATTTATGTTGAGCAATATGCATTTTCTAATTACTTTCAAGATGTTTATGCAAACTTGAGTCAAGGCAACCAAGTAGAGGAATTGGATTACTATGTACATAATAACTTGTTGTATCATTTGGGAAAGCTTTGTATTGCACAAGGGGAGGGAGTGAATGTCATGGGGGAAGCACACACTTCTCTTATTGTTGGAAATTTCGGTGTAAGAAAAACAATGTCACATCTTCAGAGGTATTTTTATTGGCCTCGTATGCTTGAAATTGTGTCATGTTTCATTAAAGGTTGCTCATTGTGTGCAGTCAGTAAGCCTAGCAATAGGAAGTTAGGATTGTACAAACCACTTCTCGTACCTTCACATCCATGGGAGAGTGTTTCTATGGATTTTGTAGGAGGTCTTCCATTGTCAAAAATAGGTCATGATTATTTATATGTAGTTGTGGATAGGTTCAAAAAGATGTGTATATTAATTCCATACAAAAACCAAATCACATCTGAACAAACAACTCACTTATTCTTTCAGCATGTTTGGGTTCATTGTGGGTTTCCCACATCCATTGTTAGAGATCGAGATTCTCGATTTGTTGGGAATTTTTGGTCAAGTTTGTGAGACTTGATGGATACCAACATCAACATATTTTCCAATGATCCAATTAGATAAGATCGATTTTGTGAATTATTTGTACTATTCAAACAAGATCAACATGTTAGATTTTTCCATTCTACTTTCTGTAATCAAAATGAACTCAGAGAAGTGCTGGTCTCTCCAAAAGATTTTTGGTAGAAAGGACCAAATCAAACCATTAAACGACCTCATCAATTCCAATATCTCCACAAATTGATAAGCAACGCATTCACGTTATCATCAACAACCGAAACAACTTATTCACATTTTTATGGAAAAAATAAACTAAATCAAAGGATTGCATTTATACACACATTAGAGAATTGTGTCAAACATAATAACAAAGCTAGTTTTCGCATATCAATATTAATGTATCTAGAAATTGGATCAAAAATTATTGAAATAAATAATTTTGAACCAATCAAGTGCAATTAATTCAACCTTTTCTAGCTAGGTTGCACCATACACATTGGCATTGCACACCATTTGCACTCCTCCTTCTGGCTTGTCCATTAAATTGTTTTATCCATTGCACAATGGGCACAATGTTTCCATGTTCTAGATCATAAATACATTCATACAAGTCTAATTTACTCCATTATTAGCCATGTCCACACAACTGATTCAAATGGACCATGAGAATTTAAATTCCTTGTTTCAATCACACAATAGCTTTACATAGTTTGCATCATTTCCAAACCACACTTCTCTCTACTCCGTGCACAAAATATTTCAACAAACATTACTTTTTTTTGTAATGCCTCCTCCCACATTTATCCAATTTTACCGGCCTGCTAGGGTAAACATGATACAAAGAGTTACTATGATATGAACTGACCTCCAAGCTCCAGTTATGGAAGTGGGGCTGACAAACTGAAAACTCACATCCCTCAGGCTACAAGACACTTCGGGGCCAAAGGACTACCCCATGTGACCATTACCTAAGTTGGCACTATTTTTCCAAAAGATTAACCCCCAACTACATGCATGACAAGGCATGGGTGCATTTATAGGCCTCCAACCACATGCACATCAATGCATCTATGCATTTATGACCCAACTTGCCTAGTCCATAAGGTGTGGTCCTAGGATTTGAGCTGCCTTTCTAGGTCAACCTCCAGACCACTACCTAGAACTTCTTGTAACTTATTAGAATGATAAATGACATAATGACAAGGCTAAACATTCAATATTGAATAAAAAAACTCGACCTAGACTACCTAGAACGCACTAGACATTATGTCAAACACATGGAAAACATGTAAGCTACAAGTCATGAATGCATATCTTATCATACTAGTCTGAGATTCATCTTATCACCGAGAAGGCTTTATGCCCTCTCCACATAGTTGCAACAACACTTATTAGTCCATAAATTCACCAATCAATTGATAACTAAACAATTCATGACAAGATCCATATATGTTACACATCATATAACCAACATATAACCAGAAATAACCAGCATAGAAACCATGGAAACTCAACCATAATATCACCAACATAATCACTACAAATTCGCATAGATCACAATAGGAAATTGTGTCATATTAACATATGAAAATACCAACCAAGTCAAGGACTTCCACGTACCACCCGACCATCGATTGGGCTGAATCAAATCTCTCTTTCATCCAATCACCCTCGTGCCATATTCCAATAATGAATGTGGGATATCATGGAATCAACCAAGAAAAAACCAACCATGGCTTCCATAGGTCAAACCACCTCGACCCTCAACCATAGTGATTCCACCTCCACAATCAAACATCACTAAAATCCACAAGATCGATCTCTACCCAAGTTGTCGAGGGCTCCAAGAACTAGTAATTGAACCCACATCCTTCTAAGGTTCCAAATCATTTTTCCAACCTGGATCTAGGGACTGGTAACTCAACCCACCAAGGGCTCTAGAGCATTTTTCCTAACCTAGGCTCCAGGACTAGTAATTCAACCCAAGTTTTTCTAGGGATTGCAAAGCATTTTTTCCAAACCACAACCATAAGGAACCTGAGCACCGATTATAAAAACAACAAGTGGAAAACCTACAACACCATGGATATCCAGGAAATGGAAAGGAAACGCTAAAACCGCCATAAATCTAGGAATTATTCCATGTCAATGGTAACAAGGCATGGGTGCATTTATAGGCCTCCAACCACATGCACATCAATGCATCTATGCATTTATGACCCAACTTGCCTAGTCCATAGGGTGTGGTCCTAGGATTTGAGCTGCCTTTCTTGGTCAACCTCCAGACCACTGCCTAGAACTTCTTGTAACTTATTAGAATGATAAATGACATCATGACAAGGCTAAACATTCAATATTGAATAAAAAACTCGACCTAGACTACCTAGAATGCACTAGACATTATGTCAAACACATGGAAAACATGTAAGCTGCAAGTCATGAATGCATATCTTATCATACTAGTCTGAGATTCATCTGAGAATCATCGAGAAGGCTTTATGCCCTATCCACATAACTGCAACAATGCTTATTATTCCATACATTCACCAATAAATTTATAACTAAACAATTCATGACAAGATCCATATATGTTACACATTATATAACCAACATATAACCATAAATAACCAGCATAGAAACCATGGAAACTCAACCATAATATCACCAAAATAATCACTAAAAATTCGCATAGATCACAATAGGAAATTGTGTCATATTAACATATAAAAATACCAACCAAGTCAAGGACTTCCACGTACCACCTGACCATCGATTGGGTTGAATCAAATCTCTCTTTCATCCAATCACCCTCGTGCCATATTCCAAGCATGAATGTGGGATATCATGGAATAAACCAAGAAAAAACCAACCAGGGCTTCCATAGGTCAAACCACCTCGACCCTCAACCATAGTGATTCCACCTCCATAGTCAAACATCACTAAAATCCACAAGATCGATCTCTACCCAAGTTGTCGAGGGCTCCAGGAACTAGTAACTAAACCCACATCCTTCTAAGGTTCCAGATCATTTTTTTAACCTAGATCTAGGGACTGGTAACTCAACCCACCAAGGGCTCTAGAGAATTTGTCCTAACCTAGGCTCCATGACTAGTAATTCAACCCAAGTTGTTCTAGGGATTGCAAATCATTTGTTCCAACCCACAACCATAAGGAACCTGAGCACCGATTCTAAAAACAACAAGTAGAAAACCACAACACCATGGATATCCAGGAAATGGAAAAGAAACGCTAAAACCACTGTCAATCTAGGAAATATTCCATGTCAATGGTAACACATAACCCGAAAATCACTTGCATATACCATGCATCCAGAAGTCTACAAGAAAATCACCCATGCAACCTGTTACCTGCCAAGTAATCCAATTGTAATTTCTGATCCAATTATTCCCTCGTGCTTTCTTGGTTTCCTTTTCCTTCTTTATCAAAATCCAATGTATGCCAAATTTCTCCAAAAATGCTCCAAGAATACTCTAAGTGTGCAAGAGTATGAGAGAATCAGAGAATGAAATGAGAGCTCCAAAACTGAACTAACAGAAGGTTAACCAACAAAAGCTATGAACTAATCCTCAAAATAACTTTTATCATTGAGTCCTCTATTTTCTTCCTTTTCCTTCATTTTTCCTCTAATTTACCTCTCATGCAAATATGTCTCTCTGCACCTTCCTTTTCTCCTATTTTCCTTTATTTTCATAAATAAAATGCCAATTATTGTCTCTTTTCCTTTGCTAATGCCTTTTCCAATTTCCATGGTCATTATTTAATCACTGGTAATAAACATCACTATGTTTTTTCCCATCATTCAGCTTGGAATACATGTTCCATGACCTTAGTCTTATTTTATTCACATGGAAAATCAAATATGGGTTGTTAAATTTATATGCATCAACAAGCACGTAACATCTTTAACCTAACACAAATATTCTGCATTTGGTTTTTATTTAAAGTTCAACTTCCTCCTTTTGCAGGTGAGATGATTGATTTCTGGAATGCAAAATTTTCTCTCTAGAGGCCTTGACACATATATTCAACAACAAGTAATATATAGGTGGACAAGATGATTTCCAGTAAGCGTAGAGAAAGCAAATCAACTTTAATTCCTATAAATTCTTCCTTTATTTTTCACTTTTTATTTTGATTTTATTGGATTTGAAATAAGACCCCACTCACTCTTCATTTCCATTGTGATCAGCTTTAGGTGCTCATCGAAGATCATGACTCTACACACTTGTAGATAGATTCAAATAAGAATTTCTAATAGATTCTCACATCAAATATTAGATCTAAAGCAATTTCATTGAGACCTTCCAGACATAAGATTAGAAAACAAACAAATCATTTTTTGTTTTTTTTATACATAATTAGACAAAAAAAATGTACATTTTCCTTTGGGGATCTCCTCCTGAGATGTGGACTTTCTATTTCATGCTCCCACTAAGGTCGGGTTGGCATCAATTTTGTTTTTTCTCTTTCTTTTTCCAAACCCTGATGTGCCGCTTTCTAATCATATTTATTTTTTTATTTATCGTTTCTCCTCCAGTTCCTTATTTGTTGACTAGATCACTTAAGGGCCACACACAACATGAAATATTTTCCCTATGGCCTAAGTTATCACAAATATAACATCTAATGTGCCCAAAAAATGATGTAAATGATTAAGATATTTGGTTGATATGCTTTCTATGCCTTATGCCATAAGTTCTACATGGCAACATCTTTATGCCCAAAATCATTATATAAATAACAATACCCATAAAATAATTTTTTGTACCTTTAAAATGATGGGGCCACTTTTCCTTGATTGAGTGCTTGAGAATTATCCTCATTTGACTTCTTCTCTTGCTAAGAAAGTCTTGTCATTTTTACTCTAAAATTAGTTGAAATGTGACCAATTCTTTTACAATTAGAGCACCTAACATTTCTCATACCCCTTCTTGTTTAATTCTTCACCTCCTAATTTTCATGGTGGTTTGTGTCATTGTTGCTAGAAGATATGCTTTTGTATTTTCGATCTTTTCCTCATTTGTTGACTACCAATATCCTCTTTTGTCTTCCTTACCTTCTCCAACCGATTTTTTAGATCAAATTTTTCTTCCTTGAAAACAAACTCTCTCTCTTCAAGAATCTGAAGAAGTTTCTTCATATCTTTGATCTCCAAAGTAAGCTTCTATATCAATCTTGCTTGAGCTTTGTTTTCGTCTTCAAGGGTCACTAATCTCCTAAGATATTCATCTTGAAATTCCTGGACTAGAAAGACACCTTCATCACCTCTTAAGGAATTAACTTCAAAACATTGGTTATCATCTTCTTCAATGACCCCAAGATCATCATCACTACATTGGAAATAAGAAATAAAATGTTCATGACTGAAAATACTTCCTACCATACCTTTTACCACGAGGAGAGGTTCTTCAGATTTTCCAGCACTCTTCACTTGTTTGCAACCCTTCTTCTTCTGAGATTATTTCCTCTTGTTATTGTCTATTATCCTACAATCTACCCTCAGAGTGATCAAGCTCCACTGAGAGAACCCACTCTGATACCAATTGTTGGAAATATACTCACTACTAGGGGGGTGAATCAACAATGTTAGGGTTTATTAAATTTTAACCTTTTTCAATCAAATACTCAAGGATTAGAAACCGATCATCTAGTTACATATATTGCATGTAAAATCAACATAGAATCAACACAAAAACTCCATTAACAACATCAAGAAAGTAGGGAAAAATTTTAGGATGGAATATTTTTTAAAGTTTAGAAACATTGGTGAATCTCACTAGTACATAATATGCAATTTGTAAAATGTTTGGAAATGTTTTTGTAAAAGTATTCAAATTTCTAATAATTTTATATAGTCTCTATATAAAAAATTTCTGATTTTTAAGGTAAAAGAAAATTATACTATAAAATTTGGACAAATAAGTTTTAGAAAAAATGGAAATTAACGAATCCTATTTTTGGAAAAAGCATGGAAAATTAGCACACTTGTGAATATTAGCACCTAAAAATTTCCCTGCAAGAAATCATTCACACAAGAGGACACAAGTGTTCTAGTGTAAAAACCCCTCCAGGGAAAAAATCCACCCATTGCTGCTACTACTCAATTATTCTATTAATAGCTATTTTTTTGTACATAGAGTAGCTTTCCTCCACAAGCTGGAAGACTTGACTCCTATGAAAGTTTGTTGGAACCATTATGAACCATGTTAACCACTTTTCACTATATTCAAACTAGGTTCTAAAATATGCTCAAAATGAGCAACCTAACAACCTCTTTGATATGTATATGAAATCTAATAAAAACCCTACTCAACACAGCTACAAATATAAAATAGAATATAGAAAGCTCTATAGCACTCTCTCACACTCACTCAGCCAATACATCAATCAATCATGGCATACACACATATATATAGAAATATAACCTCATAAACCTTGAAAAAATTCCACAGGAAAATACCATGGTAATATTTTACTCATGCTTAGGCTTACCAATGTATTATTTTACTCGTGCTCAAGTGATTGCCCACAAAAACCTAACTGGCATATTGTGGCTGCAGTCGCATGCACAAGCCTTCCTCCTAGAGACCATAGGACTCTAGCCGCACACATGGGCCTGCCCACGAGCGGTTAGGGTAGAGTATAGGGAAAAAAAAATTATCATCCTAGACCTCTTCCAACAACTTCACAATTGTCAAATCACTAGTAGCATACCCTGCAACTATTAACATACTCATCTCCACACTAACAAGCCAAGCTTCCCCACAACCTTCAAATCCACATCTTCCATAACATGTACACACAAGCCAATATCATCTAGTTTCTACACTAACACCTCCAATCAATCCTGGATAATACATGTACCAAAAAATCATATGCATAAGAAATTATTTGTAACTCATGGTACCACGTTGACTTCAATGCCAACCAACATTACAACACACACTATTTCCAACAATACTTGGATTTGAATATTTATTCATGATCATTATCGTTCATCCTGGCATAAGAAAATTTATATGCATGATGATATATCCTTACACATTCAAAGCATTTGTAATGAATCTCACCTTTGAACTTGTTGGTTTCTCTTTTTAACTTTTAGACAAACTTGTATTCTTCTTCATTGGAATTAAATTCTGCGTAATCCTCTTGTTTTTTCTCTTCTTTTTCTGCCTTGAAATTTTCTTCCTTCACTCTGAATTTATCCTCCTTTATTCTTAGCTCATATGTTGAATGAATTCCATGAAGCATATCCATGATCATCTTGTCTACAACTAATAGTTCCTCAAGGGATGAGTCTTTAGAATTAAATCTTGATAGAAGGATGTCAAAATTTTTTGAAGAAAGGAGCTATATTTGAATTATTCACTGAGACCTATAATGGAGTTGAAAATATTTTATACTCAAGGAAAATAAGAAGTAAAGTCCTCATCTTCTTCCATCTTCAAACTTTTGATTTGGCCCTTAAGAGCTTGCAGCTTGACTTATTTAACTTTTGCGTCCCATTCATAAAAGAATTGAGCTTATTGCATAACTCATGGGCTCACTGACACTGCTTTGCTTTGACAAATTGTGATTTTTCCAAACCACTTAAGATATCATGTTTAGTTTGTGCATTAAATGTGTAGACTACATTTCTATCACATCTGTTGGAATGGAATTAGGAAATTTATAATTGGTCTCCAAAAATTCTCAAACTTCTGCTCCCAATGTAACAACCCTAGTAAAAATCCATGTAAAAATAATAACCACGGTTGATGGAAAACTTATTCCAAGTTGAATGGTGGGAAAAACATCCTAGTGGGTGTTCATTTTGGTTATTATGGCTAAAGGAAATTGATAAAGTCAATGGAAAAGGCATTAGAAAGGCATGAGGCATTAATTGGCATTTTATTTATGAAAATAATGGAAAATGGGATAAAAGGGAGGTGAAAGGTCACAGGTTGCATGTGAGGAAGAAAATGAAGGAAAATAATGGAAAATGAATAAAATAGATGCATCATTAACAAAAATCCTTCTAAGGATCAGTTCACAAGCTTTTGTTCATTGCATTTTTGGAGCTCTCATTATTCTCTCTCTCTCTCTCATACTCTTGGATACTTAGATTTTTCTTGGATCACTTTTGGAAAGTGTGGCATACTTGGATATTTGGAGCAAGAAGGAAAAGGAAGAGAAGGAAAACGCAACAGGACATCAGGATCGACATTTACAGCAAGTTCTGAGTGCAGGTACCAAGTTGCATGTATGTTTTCCTCACTAGTTTTGGCATGCATGGTGTATGCATGTGGATTTTTATAGCCTTGCATTTCCTGGATATACATGGTGTTGTGGGTTTAGTTCCATTTATTGTTTTCTGATTTTTTATCATGATTCCTTTAGCTGTGGTTTGAGTTATTAGTTCATGGAGCCTTGGTTGGAAAAACACTCTGGATCCCGACGAACAACTATGGGTTGAGTTACTAGTCTTGGAAGCCTTGGTTGGATAAACACCTTGGAGCCCAGCGGACAATTGTTGGGTTGAGTTACTGGTCCTGGAGCCTTGGTTGGAAAAACACTCTGGAGCCCTGGGTGGGTTGAGCTACTAGTCATGGAGCCTTGGTTGGACAAATGCACTGGAGCCCAGAAACATTTGGGGTTGAGTTACTAGTCCTGGAAGCCTTGGTTGGAAAAATTCTCTGGAAGCCCTATAATAGTTGGGGTTGAGTTACTAGTCCTGGAAGCCTTGGTTGGAAAAAACACTATGGAGCCCTGGAACAGTCTTGAAACAACCTACTCAAGCATTAGTACATAATGACATAAATCCATGTGAGCTTTGGCATAAAATATATACCCACCTTCACTATAAATGTTTTCCTTCTTTAAAACAAATGGTTTCAGGTGTTCCATATTTGCAGATGGAACATGACGAAGTATGTAAAGGTTGTATGCTTCGGAGGAATATCAATTAGCCTTTTCCAAGCAGCAAAAGTAGTTCCAAGGAAATTTTGGATATATTTCATTGGGATGTATGTGGTATAATTCCTGTGAAACCTCTTGGAGGCTCTTTGTACTATGTAATATTTATTGATGACTTTTCTCACAAGACATGGATTTACTTCATGAATACAAAGGAATAATTATTTAACAAGTTTCTGAAATTTAAAGCTAAAGTGGAAAATTTGAAGGGAAATAAAATAAATATTCTGAGATTAGATAATGTTTGTAAAGAAGTTGAGATTAAGAGGGAGTTGATAGTCCCTTACAATCCACAAAAAAATGGAGTTATTGAAAGAAATAAAGAAACCATTGAGGAATATGTTAAGGAAATGATGCATGATCAATACTTTACTATTTTTATGTGGAGTGAACCATCTGTGATAGTTTTCTATATTCAAGATAGAAGTCCTCATCGAATTTTGGAAGACAAGACTCTTGAAGAAGAATTCACCAGAAAAAAACCATGGGTTGGAAATTTTAGAATATTTGGTTGTCCAATATATATCCTTATACCTAAAGATAGGATAAATAAGTTAGAGCCTTCAAGAAAGAAACTAATATTTGTTGGATATAGTGATTCATCAGAGGCCTATAGAATTAATGTTCCAATACAATGACATGTTGAAGTTACTAGGGACATGAGATGAGAATGTTTCCTATTGGAAATATAAGGAATTTCCCATGGACTCTGATGATGAAAAAGAACATGAAGCTCCCAAGGAATAAGGCTTAGGTCCATCCCAACCTTCTAAACATCTTGTAATATATCATCAAGAAGATTTAGAAGGGCCTAGTCAACTGGTGGAACCAATTGTTATTTTTGAAATCAGGAAGAGACCAGCTTGGCTTATAACTACTTTATAGGAAGTAGAAGGACATGCAACACCACACAGGACCTTTAGAGATAGAAAGAGACTGGAGGTATTATGGATATGCAACCTTGATGACTAATCTCATTGATTCTTAACCTTCCACCTTTGAAGAATCAATTAGCCAGCAAGTTTGGAAGGATGTGATGTTGGAAGAATACCAAACAATTATGAAGAATGATGTATGGGATATTGTGCCTAGAACTGAATGGAAGTCAGTGGTAACCTCCAAATGGGCATACAAGATCAATCATGTAGTGGATTACAATATTAACAAATCAAGGCAATATTTGTGGCTAGATGGTTCTCCCAAAAAGAGGGAAAGGAATATGATGAGACTTTTCCTCCAATTTCCAGGTACACTACCATTAGATATATCATTTATGGTGTTTCATTTATGGGTTGGAATTTACATTAGATGGATGTTAAAGAATTATTTTCTCAATGGCGTGATTGAGGAAGAAACATACATAGAATAACCTCAAGGTTTCGAGGTTCATGGAAAAGAGTCTCACATTTGTAGATTGAATAAATCCTTGTATGGAATCTAGCAAGCACCTAGAGCCTGGTATTCTCAAATTGATAGCTACTTAACAAGACTCATTTTATCCAAAAGTGATGATGATCCAAACCTATATATCAAGGTTGAGAAAAATGAACCTATTATTTTATTATTGTATGTTTATGACTTATTTCTGACAAGTGTAGAGCATCGCATTATTCAGTGTAAGAGGGAGTTGGCTTCAAAATTCAATATGAAGGATCTTGGGTTGATGCACTACTATTTGGGGCTAGAATTATGAAAAAATTCTGGTGAATTATTCCTTTGTCAAGGAAAATATATTATCAATATCTTGCTAAAGTTTGGGATGATAGATTGTAAATCGATGAAACTCTCATGGTGACAACTTTGAGAAAGTTGAGAGACTCTCAGTCAGATATGGTAGATCCATCCATGAACCAGAAGCGGATTGACTCATTTATGTATTTGGTTAATACCGTGCCAAACATTTTCTTTACAATGAACATCTTGAGCCAGTTCCAGGTGGAACCAAGACATGATCATTGGATTGTAGAAAATCATGTATTGAGATATTTGCGTGGTACAATTGATTATGGTTTGATATATGTCTCAAACAGAGATATACAACTACACAGATATACAAATGTAGATTTGGAAAAGAGTGTTGAAGACAAAAATAGTACATATGGAGGTTGCTTCAGTTTGGACACCACTATGATTTCATGGATGAGAAGGAAGCAGACATCAGTTGTACTCAGCATCGTCAAAGCATAATACATTGTAGCTAGTTTAGCGAGTTGTGAAGAAATATGGCTTCAGAAGTCACTTGCGGGGAAATTTTATTAAGTGTTGGAACTAACTGTGATATATTTTGAAAATCAAAGCTATGTGAAGCTAAAAAAGAATCCAATTTATAATGACATGGTGCAGAAGGGAGTAGTAAAGCTTTAGTATGTCTCTACTGATGAGAAGATAGTTGGCATTCTTACAAAGACTCTATCCAAAGAAAAGTTTGAATACTTCAAGGGCAAGCTTAGACTTGTTGATAATGCCCCTCTCAATGAGAGGGAGTGCTAATGAGATAGAATAATGGACTGACATTCTCCTTGTGTCAAGTATCTTGACCTGAATTAGGGAGACTAGTTTGGTAGAGGAAAACCATTCTTCATGTTTTAAGTATGATGACCCAAATTAGGAAGAATATTCCTGGAGCATTAGGTTCATTTAACATCAGTCCCCAAATTACTCAGATCAAGTGTGGCCTTTGGATATTCACTATGTTTCAAATTTTTGACTTGGCGATGGTGAAAGAAGACTAGTTTATATATCATGTGCCAGGTAGACTTGAATTATAGTGAGTAGCTGATGCTAAATGATACACCATGTGTCAGGAGTACCAACTTGGATTATGGTGAGGATATACCATAGGTCTGAGATACCAACTCGAATTCTGGTTACTAGTTGATGTTTTTGATTTACCATGTCTCATATATGTTTGACTAGATTATGGTAATTGGTTGATGCTATTGGTTTACCATGTGTCACAATTATTGAACCGATTATGGTGATCAAATAATGATGATGATTTTTTATAACCTTTTATTAGAGAAATTTGTCAACAAAAGAACACTTGTCTAGTCATATGAGTACCTCCTTATCTAAGAGGGACTGTTAAATTTTTGTAGCTATGGTCAGTCTTCATAATTTATATTTTATCCCTTGAAATATGTATTGAAATTGTAAGATATGTTCCTCATGTCATTTTCATTTTTTAGCCCTTGAAAGAATTAATATAAGACATGTTCTTCATGTCATATTCAAAAAAGAAAATTTTGAATTTTTGTCTCCAAACTTGTCAAGTCGACCCTCCCTCAAGTCACATAAGCCCCAATGACGAGAAACACCCATTCTTATAGCAATAACACTATATATAGAGCATTAAACCTCCTCCATAAGGCACCATTAAACCTCACACACAAGAAGATATATTCTCGGCATCCAAGTGAAGAAAAAGGACAAATAAGGACAAGAAATACAAATTCATCTCAAGAATATTTATCTCTCTCTCTCTCTCTCTCTCTCTCTCTCTCTCTCTCTCTCTAATTCACACATGTGATTTTCTAGATAGTTTCTATGCATCAGGTTGAACTTCTAGACAATAGTTTTTGGGCAGTAAGGCAGAAATTTTGGGCATAACATTCTAGGGAGAAAGGCTAAGTTCCTGGGCCTATTCTAGGAGGCTGAAAATTCAACGTAGGAGATAAGAAAGGGTTGGAAATGAAGGGAAGAAGTTTTACTTGACAAGAGGGTTATTTGACCAGGTTTGACAATAGATTTTTTGGTCATAGTTGACTAGCTATATTAGGTGTATCTCTTGTTGAACTGAAGAATTTCTCTAAGTAAAAGGTTGCTAGGTTTTTCTCCTAAGTGGAATTTCCCAGGGTAAATGTTGTGTTCTCTTTATGAATTAGATATATAATGTCCTTATGCATTTATGGTTGAATTTCTTAAGTGTAATTGCTTAATGATAAACTAGAATTGATAAAATATGATCTACATAGCCCTAAGGGTTAGCTCAACTGGTTGAGTCCTCACTTGTTGAAGTACTCACATATTGAGAGGTCACAGGATCAATTCTACTAGACGCCCGCGGGGTTAGGTCTCTGTTACACAGTAATTTGTCACCGTCCTTACCATTCTCCGTCCCGCACAATGGAGGACCCATTTTGTGACCTGTGAACATTGTCATGCCTTGAAAACATCATCAATGCATTCCTCTAAGCATGAGCCTCATTTGCCCTTGAGACATCTCCTTGCAAAAGTCATGAAAAACATCCCTTTTTGCATTGGCGCGGGTAGTCAGTTCAGTACTCGCGCCAATGGGGAAAATCCTGCAAAGAGGTCGCGCCAACTGGCGCTCTGTCATAGAGCAGTAGTCGCGCCACCCAATTTAGGGACTGTTTTTTTAAATAAAGATGGCGGAAGTTGAGTTCCAACAAACTCACAAACCATTGCCTATCTTGAGTTGGGAGGTTTGGCTGCGGGAATTCTATGGAAGGGAAGTGGTTTTTCCACCTCCCATGGAACCTTCCTTGTTGATAGGGCCAATCCCATAATAATAGGGATCCCAACTCCCTCCTTCCCCATCTATAAAAGCCTGCTCAATCCCATGGCAAGCTAGTCTGGAAGTGCCTAAGCTTTGTATCTCCATATTCCCAAGAGCCTTTGTGCTGTAAAGAATCCTCTCTTTCCCTTAAGGCCGACTCAAGTAAGGAGACCATTGTCGAGAGACTCCGGAGAGGTTTTCCCTTTCCTTGGCGAGCTTTGCGAGACGTGGACGACCGGAGACCCGTCCGAAGGAGACCGCGACGTTAGAACTTGGTTGTAATCTCTCTTCGTTTATTATTTAATAGATGATTATGATTATGGTTCCACTCCGTTTTCCATCATTTTAATGCGAGGTAACATCTTTTTCGATCGATGTTTTAGTTACGTATGTTGGTTTCTATGCTTGTATCTGTTCGTTTCTTCCATGTGCAGGTGTTCATCCGCGGAGATCGTGGAGGGATTGTGATCTGCCGGGGCTGAAGAACGGGGACGCTTCTTCTTCAAATTATAGCGTTGGAATCCAGGTAGGCTTCTATTCCTAGTCTTTCCATCCGTAACTAGGAGCTTGCGTCATAACATTGTTTGATTGTTGCTAGACCCCTGCTGGGCTAGTAGGGATCGCCTCTGTCCGCAGAGGGGATTTACCTCCTCAACAATTTGGCGACTCCACTGGGGATCGTCCGGATTTCATTGACTCGTTTGTGTTGTCTCGCTTTGATTGTTTTATGTTTTCCCTTGCTTGATGAACCTTCTGGGTTGGGTTCTTTCACTGTTTTTGCTTCTTGGTTTGCTTAGCTTGCATTGGTCTGCTTCTGGAGTAGCTTGTTTTTAATTTTTGGTTGAGAAACTCGACTGGCGCGGTTTTTAACCCGACAGTCGCACCAATTGGCGCACGTTGCCTTTGTCTAGCCCGCGCCAATTGCTTTCTGGCGCCAGTTTCACACTTACAGTCGCGCCACCCCTGTAAGTTTTTTGAGTTTTCTCATTTTTGAGCTCTCTGAATTTAATCAGTGTTTTTCTTCTTGATTTTCCGACTGCCTGAGTGTGTTGGAGTCCTGTTTGACTGGGAATTCACCTATGTCCTTTGGTTGTTTGCTTTTATCTACCGATTTCATGTTTTAAGCCCTAGGGCATCTAGTGGCTTAGTGTATCGAGCCCTCCTTGGGAGTTTTGGTGTTCTGATTGTCCTGTCAACTATCTAATTGATTCTCCGCATCCTCTAAGTAGTTGTTCATTGTTTTGTTGCGATTTTTGAGTGATTGTTCATTCCTTCATTCGAAATTCGTTCGGTCTTGCCTTGGACCTAGATCACACGGTCCATTGGAAGCTTTTGAGTCTTTTCTTCGTTTTGAGAGACTTTGGTCGATTTGGGGATCTGATTGCTTGTGTTGTTGAGTGAAATTTGTTTGTTTCGCTCTCTTGGAAATCGTTTCTCAAGTTGTTCCGTTTGTTTTCAAGTTTTTTTGGTGCATATTAGCTATTAAACATTGAAAATCAAAATAAAAATCTCTTTTGCTTTTGTTAATTAGTGCAAATTGTGATCTTTTCCATATCGCTAGTGATTAGTGTTTTAAATGAAAAGTTTTCAATTGCATTAGTTGCATTAGAGATCCCATTCTTTGTCTTCCGTTCATTTCGTTTGTGTAAAAGCTCTCAACTCTTCTCTAACTAGTTTTCATCGAACGAAATGTTGCACTGTGACATATAGCTTTGCATTTAAGAGTCTTTCGAGACACTACATACGATAGGGCCTGGAAATTGAAACTTAATTGAAGATCAACTGTAAAATTTATTCAATTAACCTAAGGCAGCATTGGAACTTAACGAAACATATTTAGAAGGTCTAGGCTAGAGACGTGTTCCGGCGTCGTTAAACCTAGCAGCTATCGTTCGCTTGTTGGCTTTAGACAGCGCTAGTACGGAATTGTGCTCCCCGTACCGTCGCGTATATAAAGGGAGACCCCCATAGGTTTTCAATCCTTTATCCACAGGAAGCCGAGTCTGCCGCCCTATACCCGTGATACACCGAACACAGCATTCGGGGAGACTACCTGCACGTACGGAAAGTTCTTGGTCGATTTCTGTTTCATTTTTGAAACCAAGGTGTATATTGCAGTTCACGGATATTTGGTACACCCTTTGTGCCTAGTTTTTCCTGAGCAGTCATTTGGTCTTTTCTGACTCCCTAAACTTGAAAAGACCGTCAAGCGCTTGTCCTTTCACGCTTATGTCAACTCTGAAAGAGATAGAGTCATCTTTTTATCGTTTCTCGACTCTTGAAACATGAAACGGTAGAATTTCTTACTTTCCAATGTGGTAAAATTAATCACCCACGATTACACGCCTGCTTAGATATTACTTGTTGACCGTTTGATCGTGTGCCCTTAACTCTTTTTCAGCCCGTGTGTGGTTTTGAGTTTGATGGCAACTTTTTCAGAGTTTACCAACCAAGGAATCCCCTCAGAAGGGAATCCTGGTCATTTTCCTCCTTTTGGAAATGTTGGTGCTCCTTACATGGCGACGTTGTCCCTTCCCGGATTAACGGTTGGGTTGCCTGTTTGGTTGTTCTCAACCTCTGTAGTTCCGAATGTCTCCACTACTGTTCAATCAGTTCCTCCGACGGAACAACATCATGTTGATTCCAAGGTGGACCTCTCCCCTTCTTCGCCTGTTTCTGCGTCCTCATCTTCTACTTTGCCTGGTGAAAGCTTGGATTTGAGTAACCAGGTGGCTAAAAAGAAGAAGAAGAAGACAAAGAAGAAGAAGTCTGATAAGCGAGAGGCTAAATGTACAGCTACTGTCCATGAGGAATCTCCTCTTGATAAACCTTCCAACCCTCCACGGAAAGTCAAGTTCCCCTGCCTGTTGTGCACGGGAGACCATCTTCTTCGAGACTGCCCTGGCATCCCCAAGGTACTCGAAGCATGGTCCGATGGCCATCCGCCGTTGTCTTTGACTTCCGAGAGGAATGTTGGGGGCACGTTTTCAGCTGCTGTTGATAAGAACTCTAAGAAGCAGGGTAAGATCACCAATCCCTGTAAGTTGTGTGAAGGGCACCATGCCATTCACCTTTGTCCTTATATGGATGAAGCCAAGCAAGTCTTGGACAACCCAGCCGGTTCTACACCACGCCTTCCACCTGGTTATAATCGGCTTTCTTTGAGTCCTCCACCAGCTGATCCCACGATTGGTCAAGAGTCATCCTTGGTCGATCCCACTCCCCCAGAAATTCAAATTCACGAAACCGTCCCTGACCAACCATTGGTCGTGGGATCGGTTGAACTTGGCCCCGTCCGCGGTGCACCAGGTCTTTTCTGTCGAGAGTGGACCTCCCACCCCCCATGTCCTTCTGATCTCTTCAGATTCTTCAGACTTGGAGAAAGATTCTCCTGTCCCTGTACTTCAAGAAGCTGCTCCTCCGCCTCCCAAGATGGAGGCTCCAGAGGATATCCCTCCCGCCTTCGAGATGGAGGTCATGGAGGATGCTTCTTCTACCGTAACATCAGGGGAAGACCTTCGCTTGTCGATGGTAGCCCCTCCGAGTAGTTTGGTCGCTTCCTTGGACTGGAATCGATTTGCAGGATTTCGCCTTCCGTCTTATGTGCCTTTCGAGATCACAGTACAGGCTCTTGGTCTGGTTGTACCCAGCACCATTATAGACGAAGGTGCCTCTGTTAGTATTCTGTCTTCAACTACCTGGCAAGCTTTCGGTTCGCCGCCGCTTGCGCCCGTTACGCAGAATCTATTGACATTCAATAGAAGAACGAGTCAACCGTTGGGGATCCTTCCAAGGTTACCTGTTACTTTGGGAGGTAAAACCGTCCATATGGACGTGATGGTCGTTCCAGGCCCTTTGGATTTCAATCTGCTCCTGGGGCGCGATTACACCTATGCCATGGGAGCCCTTGTCTCCTCCCTCTTTCGCATGGTGTGCTTTCCACATGAAGGACGGATCGTGACCATTGATCAGCTTTCGTTCTTTGGTCCTAATATGGCATCTGGTCTGCCATCACCCCCTCCTGGTTTCTATCCACCCGTTGTATCTGCTCCACCGCAGGTCCACTATGTGGCTACTTACCCCGTGCCTGTGTTCAGTGATGATGCCGTTGTGCATAATGTGCTGGGGGCATTGGGTCCTGACTTCCAGGATGTTTCCCTTCCATCAGGAGTGGAACTCTTGGAAGCACCGCCTTCTTGTTCATTTTGATGTAAGTCGGTTAGAGCACGGTTTCCTCCCTGGGTCAAGCTCTTTAAAAAATGAAACCAGGATATCGGAGCATAGTTCCTTCATTTGTGTCAAGCTCCTTAAAACATGAAACAAGTTGTTTGAGGATAGTTCTTTTAAGTGTGTCAACCTCGTTAAAATAATGAAACACGAGCATGTTCAATTCGATTTTTTGTTTTGAACCTTCACTCCATTTTCAATGGACTGAAGCTTGGGGGGCATGCACCTCGAATTGAGACATCATGCTGGGGGGCACGCCCGTCTTCCTTATTTCAAGCATAGTTTGCATATGTGTGTGTTCATGTGTGCTTTTAAGCTTGCGTAAAAATGAAATGTGTGATTAGATGCATTGTGTGAATACATTTCGCATTGGGTCGTTTGTTATGTAACTGATACATTAGATTACATTTGTATTAGACATTTGCATGACATATAGAAAACATCATCACATGTAAAAGATCCATCCAAAATAGTCGTATGTATATATATATATGTGTGTGTCGAAATGTCTACACAGTGTGCATCACGAAACTCAAAAAATATACATAATCGTCTTAGTACATCCGGAGACGCTATGTCTCTCAAAAATAGGTGTGGTATAAATCCTAAGGACTAATCCGCATGGTGCTCATGATAGCACGTGACTGCACGCACTAGACGCCTCAGGATTCGGTGGATCCGATTCGGGACTCCCACCGTATGGCGCTGGTATGCCATCAGTACGTCTGCTAGCCGGGCATAGTCTGGAATCCCGTGGGCGATTCCCTCGAGGTTCTGGATCAGTTCATCTCCTCCGGTGCCTTCCCCCTGAATCTCAGGGGCGAGTTGGGTCCTCCGGGAGATTGGAGACATCCCGGCTGGTCTCTCAGGTCCTACATCTGCATGCATATATAATTGTGTTAAGACGAATGTGTATTAACAAAAAAACATATAAACATAAAATCAAAAACATGAGGTCTTACCCAGCTCCTCGTCCCAGTCATCTCCTTCTGGTAGTGGGAGATCTGGGTCCCCGGTAAAGTCAGTTCCCGAATAGGGCCAATCTTCCACGACGATCAGCTGGCGCCGTAGCCACCTAAAGAACTCTGGCCTCCAAGACATCTGTTGGCCACCTCCAGATCTGGGCATCAGTGCTGCCCAGCGAGCCATTCGTGGCTCTCGTGGTATCGGACTCGCCACTGCGGCCCCTTGGCCCTGGAAGATTGGTATGCGTTCCAGAATGAACGATACCAAGATGGAACCATAACCAAACTGTTTCAGTTTCCCCTGTTTGCACCTTGTGAGCTGCCTTTTCATATTGATAGTTACTGCTTCTGCCCAGTTGAACAGTAAGGGACCCATGCATTCTGAGGCCAGCAGGAGTTGGGTCTTCGTGGCCTCGTGCGGAGCCTGCGACCCAGCAGCCCGCGTGATGGTATGGAGAACTACTCTCAGTGCTAGATCAGGGATGGTGTGGATGTCCACCTTCTTGCTTCCTGATCCTGTTTGTGCCCCTCGACACACCCGTGCCATTACTTCTTCCATCTTTTCCCCAGATGCTCTGCTTCCAGTCAGTACGGGGATTGGACCTCTACGGGACAGTCCAGTGATGAAATAAACGTCGGTGACCTCCAGTTCTAACACCTGGTCTCGTAACCTGAACACCTGTTCCTGTTCATCCCAGATACTGATTAAGTAGTGGAGGAGCTCGGGCTGAGCTCGTAAACATGGCGTGAGGAAGAAATTTTTCAATCCACAGTTTCTAAGTGCGTTCATGCAAGCTTGGCTTTGCATGGCCTGTTCATCCTCTTCTCCGTGCTCTCGTTCTTTCCATTCGATTGCCATTTTGAGTGATTATCTGCATTCACATGGCCAAAAACCCTTAGTTAGATCTTTGATGAGCTTCAAATTCCATGCATTTTGGTCTAAATATCGAAATTTTGGGCGAAATTTGAGGTTCGGCCGCTGGCGCGGCTGTTTTACGAACAGTCGCGCCATGTGGCGCGAGCCCTTTACAAAAAAGAGCTCATTGGCGCGGGTCTGTGCCCGATACCCGCGCCAATGAGCGCAGCCCTAAAATTCTAAAAATGACCACACAAAACTGATTTCTAAAGGAAAGCTATTAAAAAATGAATGAAAATGAAGAGCAAAAGAGCGCCTCTTACCTGTGACAGACGAGAAGCTGAATGGTCAACTGGATTTGTCACAATCACCGTCAGAAGTTTCTGCTCCAAAAGGACCACTGTTGCTTTCCACCAAGGTAAATAGTAAAAAGTAATTTTATTTTTACCAATTAGACATATTTATAACTTTTTCGACATTAAATGAGTTTTAAAAGTTATTTTTATCAAATATTTGCATATGTTATGTCGAAAATGGGTTTTACGCTTGCTTGGTATGTGCAGCAGCAGGTTTTTGCGACTTAAGAGATGGAAACGAGTTGTATTTTATACTTTTTCGGACTCGGTAAATACACGAAAAAGTCACTCTGGAGTCATCTTTCAGCTCTTTTCTGACTCTCTAAATATGAAAAGATCGCCGAGGCCCTTGTCGTTTCGATCTCGTTAAAATGGACACGAATTGACATCCACCCAGTATAAGTTTAACCCTTTTTCGGGCTGGGATGGATTGATTACGAAAAAGGAATACCCTAGCCTATCGCGACTAGGAGGTTTTCCCGGATATTGTTTTCTACCTTTTCGGATCCGGGGAACTATTTACGAAAAGGGACTTGTGGAGTTTTCTTTTCCGCTGTCTTTTCAAACTCTCTAAACATGAAAAGACGCCGAGTTCTTCCTTTGTCAGACTCGTTAAACCCTGATGACATCGGATCCAGTCGAAATGACGTTCTCCTCCTTCCTCCTTCCTAGGACTCGTTAAATGCACTAGGATGGATTCGCCCGAAGGGCGGACTTATATCGCAAGCATATGCTATCCCCTTCAAGCTTGTTATTAAAAATAATTGGGGTACTCGCCAGAAATGGTGGGGGAAAAATGGAACCATCGTTGTTGTCGTCGGCAGTATGTCGCTCTTGAACATGGCACTTGTCTGCATTCGTGTCGGGTTGGGGACATCTCATCTCGTTGCTTCGCTTTGCCTCTGTGGGATTGGGTAATCCTTTTTGACCTCTCATCTATTCACTGCCTCGTCGCCATGACCTCTGATTCGTTGATATCAAATACTGCCAAGTCCACTGTCGTGCCGTTCATGTGTTCAAGAGAAGTTGGCCTCTGCAAATATCAACCTTCCTCTGTTTCTCATACGATTCTGATTCACAACATAACATCATGTTCCTCTATCTCGTGTCGATGATGTGGGAATCATTATGGCCCACCTTCGATCAAGGTCACTTCCTATCGACATCAACTCATTATCCAGGAAGTTGGTCTAGAGACTCCTTATGGTACCTTGGAGCCTGCATGCCTCAATGGCAGGTTCGTCGCATTCGACGTGAGGTTTACATTATTGACCTCCGATCGAGTGATTCTGCGGGTGTTCGACGTCAACTCATTTATTCGCACGCCGTAGATTGTACCTGTAGTACCTTGAGGACCATTGTCATTATTGGTGGTTTCTCTCGCGTCTATTAACAGCTTTCATCATTGGCTGGTAATCAGGCGATGTTCTTGCATGTTCGACTTCAGCTCACATATTCACATGCTTGAACTTGTACTCTGTTGGGTCGAGATGGAGCGCAAGACCCTGGATTGTGTCTGTTGTAATCCAAGCTGCGATTTTGGATTACTATCATTATGTACATGACTCACTGATTGGATGGCTGCGACCATACCTGAGTCTATTTGTTTGATCTTAGTTGGATGGCTGCGCCCATGCCCTGGATCTGGATTATAGCATACTCTGTTTCGGATGGCTGCGTCCATACCACTTTTACATCATGTACTTGAGATATCAGTTGTATCTTTCTGCGCAGGTTTTCCAACGACGGGCCTTCAGTTGAACATGTTCTCGTAAAGCATTTCACCCCTCTCTCTCTCGGGCCTCATACTTTAGGGGGCATCTGTTACACAGTAATTTGTCACCGTCCTTACCATTCTCCGTCCCGCACAATGGAGGACCCATTTTGTGACCTGTGAACATTGTCATGCCTTGAAAACATCATCAATGCATTCCTCTAAGCATGAGCCTCATTTTCCCTTGAGACATCTCCTTGCAAAAGTCATGAAAAACATCCCTTTTGGCATTGGCACGGGCAGGCAGTTCAATACTCGCGCCAATGGGGAAAATCCTGCAAAGAGGTCGCGCCAACTGGCGCTCTGTCATAGAGCAGTAGTCGCGCCACCCAATTTAGGGACTGTTTTTTAAATAAAGATGGCGGAAGTTGAGTTCCAACAAACTCACAAACCATTGCCCATCTTGAGTTGGGAGGTTTGGCTGCGGGAGTTCTATGGAGGGAAGTGGTTTTGCCACCTCCTATGGAACCTTCCTTGTTGATAGGGCCAATCCCATAATAATAGGGATCCCAACTCCCTCCTTCCCCATCTATAAAATCCTGCTCAAATCCATGGCAAGCTAGTCTTGAAGTGCCTAAGCTTTGTATCTCCATATTCCCAAGAGCCTTTGTGCTGTAAAGAATCCTCTCTTTCCCTTAAGGCCGACTCAAGTAAGGAGACCATTGCCGAGAGACTCCGGAGAGGTTTTCCCTTTCCTTGGCGAGCTTTGCGAGACGTGGACGACCGGAGACCCGTCCGAAGGAGACCGCGACGTCAGAACTTGGTTGTAATCTCTCTTCGCTGGTTATTTAATAGATGATTATGATTATGGTTCCACTCTGTTTTCCATCATGTTAATGCGAGTAACATCTTTTCTGACTGATGTTTAGTTACATATGCTGGTTTCTATGCTTGTATCTGTTCGTTTCTTCCATGTGCAGGTGTTCATCCGCGGAGATCGTGGAGGGATCGTGATCTGCCGAGGCTGAGGAACGGGGACGCTTCTTCTTCAGATCATAGCATTGGAATCCAGGTAGGCTTCTATTCCTAGTCTTTCCATTCGTAACTAGGAGCTTGCGTCATAACATTGTTTGATTGTTGCTAGACCCCTGCTGGGCTAGTAGGGATCGCCTCCGTCCGCAGAGGGGATTTACCTCCTCAACAGTCTCAGTGCAGGCTGACAGTAGATCCCTTCGGGAGGATTTACTGTGATTCATTAAGATCGTGGATGTAGCTAGTATGTGTGTGCGGGCACATAAGAACGTGAGCCACTTGAATATATATATATATATATATGATCTACATCATTAGAAGTAATTATCAATATTTTAAAAATTAGTGCTTGTATCTATTGCACTTAAAAAATCAATGCATTTAAGACATGAACATCATGCTTCTTCCAGAATTCAATTTGGAACAATAATGATCCAAAAAACTCAAAGTAATTGTTGTAACATTTCTCAAAGGAAGTTCTTGGTTGTGAAACTTGGTAGAGAAACCAACTTGACCAAACTTTAAGTTCAAGTTGGCCCTCAAACCAGTGGGGGCTCCCTTAAGTGTTACGAGGATTTTTAATGATGTTCATTGTCACTGGAAAACATCCTATGAAGCAAAACTTCCAGATCTAGGATTTGTTGTATAGGTGGTTGTTGATGAGTCACAAATCCCTGCTCACAAACAAAGCCCTCCCTTGTAGATGCCTGATCAAAGTGTTAGTGTTCAACTATGGTATACTAGCATAGCTTGAAAGGTTTTGATGGAGGAATGTAGGAGAAATTAAATGATTAAATATCCTCCCAGAATATATAATCATCTAATCAATAGCAGACGCATATAGAATATTATTTGTAGCCCACATAAATACATTTAAGATGCATAGCCCACATAACTTAATTTCTATAGCCCACATAATTTAATAATGCATAGGTACTAATCCAAACAAAATGGTCAATTAGTTATTCTCAGTAATGGTAATAATTTTGCAGGGGCTATCAGGGACATAAAAACTCGAACAAGCCTTACCCAATACTTCTATATTACCTCAAACATATAAAGAAACGTATTACAAAATCACTGGAAAATACATGCATAAGAAAAAAATTAGGTCATTAACTAGAGCCAGAATACTTTAATTGAAAAATATGAAATAGAAGTATTTACAAATATGGTAGCCTGTTTTGGCATCAAAAGCCTACCCTCATTAGAGGATATTTCAGCCTAAAAGTGGCAATGAGATTTTCATGTAATTTACATGTCATAATATGTAAAACAATCAAAATCCCTTAAATTTAAAAATAGGTACATGTAAATATTTTGGAGGGGGGAAATGAAAAACTATTTTTTTATTTGTATTGTTGGCTTATCTCCTTATAGGTTTACTCACATTCAAGTTTATACACTCATTGGATGCATAATTAAATTCCAGATCCAATGAGTACCCATTATGCATAATTTTGAGAAGACCCGCATTGATAAAAATAGAAGATACATTTAAAAATCATGTGGAGCACAATTTTTTAATGTGTCTTCGATTTTTATCAATGTGGGTCTTCTAAAAACTATGTGTAATTGGTACTCACTGGATTTTGAATTTAATTCTGCATCCAACGAGGGTCTACACTTGAAATTTGAGTAAACTTGTAAGGATATATGCCAAAAATACAATTAAAAAGTAGTATTTTTATTTTCCCTCCAAATTTCATAACTCTTATTTTATTATTTTAACTATTATTTTAATATTTTTCCTTAGGAGACCAATTTTAGGTTGAAATTTCCTTAATGTCTGCATTACAAATGATCAAATATATAGAATTTTACAAATTGCTAACTGTCTCTAATTCCTAGGAATAGAAAACTAAACTTTAGGAATAAAAATTCATTAAAATATGTAAAAATAAAATAAATTTGGAATAGGATGCAAGGTGTCTCAAATATTGGAGTTATTTGATTAGTTCTCTGCTTTAAAAATTGAATGCAATTTCTTGTCATATTCTTCAAAACTGGAGTTTTTATCTTTATTTTCCACCTATCCTTTGACTAATAGTTATTTTTTGCCTTGAAATATGGATCATGCTTCTTTGACTGCTGATCCTCATCCTAAAAATATGAACTGTTGATGTTGATCCCAGAAAATATGGTCATTATTTGTATTGACTTCCACCTTTCTATCCAGCTACTCAGTCCACAATTTAACACCATCGAAAAATAATCTCAATACTTGGTTAATCTTCAGATATATAACTATTGTTGATGATTTAATGCCTAGAAATATTAAATTTGATACTTTACTATTGCAACTCCTTTGTTTGTTGATTTTTTCCATATAATTTGGAATGAAACTAGAGCTCAAGATATGCTTTATCATTGTTGAATATCAATTTTTCCTTTGATGGCTTAAACTTCTTTCAAATCTAGAATTTTTCTACCATGTTCCTATCTCTGCCAAAGTCCTTTTACATTCCTAAATGCTTTATATTTATCCTTTGAAACCTAGGATTTGAGTGCCTTTCCAGATAAATATTTAGTCCACTTGTAGTTTCAATAAACTTTCATCAATAAAATATCATAAGGCTGGAAAATATCCATATGAGTAAATATTTGATCCAACACATTGGGTGGCTATGTTGAAGAACCTTCTTCAACACTCATTGTCCAAACATTTTTCTGAGGGTGAACTTCTTTCTTAGGGTTGATCAGACCATAAGATTATAACTTCCTTCTGCATTCTCATAGACTCCTCACTAGATTGAACACATGACTTGAATGAAGGTCTTTGAAATGCATTTCTTATGCTCAGATGATAGAGCATAATATTGATCAAAGAATACAGACAAGTGTTGTCTCAACCTATGTAACTACTTAGCCCCCCCCCCCCCCACCCCTTTAAGTATAAGCATATCAATTTGGAAAAAAATGAAGTATGCATGGATAAGATATCAGGATACTGGTTACTCTGAAGCAATATTTTTGTGAATCCTTCAACAAGAACACCCCATGTTGTCTTTGTATCACTTATGGCTCCATATTCTTTATTGGAATATTTTTTCTACTTTATTCAACATTCAGTGGTCTTCACAAATGAACTACAAAATTAGTTCCCAAAGGAGAAAATTCAAAATCTTTAGAAACACCATTGGTTTTTGCAACTAGCTTTTGACTATCCCCTTCAAAAACCTAGTACTTCCTTTCTTGAATTGCATCAACTAGCTTGTTCTCTCCAACATTTTGCTTTGCATTCTCATTTTGAGACATCATACTAGTAGAACTAGGACCTCTTAGGTTATCGAGGCCCAAATTATGTGAGGATTACAAATCCTTATCATGATTACTTCGTGGGCCCATTACTTTGGTGACATCCAAATCCTACCTAGTATAGGATAGGAAATGATCTAGTTCACCTTAATTTGAACACCTATCCATAGAAATATGTATCGAAGATCATGTAACATGGTCCAAACTCATGTCACTCTATTCTATATTAATTTTTTCCTTTCATGTATTATCTGCCTCGATTTTACGATCACTAGAGTCATTTTTTATGGCATCTCCAGTCATGTTATTTGACCTTGAATCCACTTCATTGAAATTGTTGGATGTGGAACCTGATTATCTTCTTGATTCAAAGGTCTTGTTTTAGCTGCATTTGGATCCCAATCCCCGTCGGGGGAGTGGTGGGGATTCCCCCGCACTCCCTCCCCCCCCCCCTCCATTATTACTTCTTGGGGGGTCCGGGGGGGGGAGGGGGGTATCTGCATTTTTGGAGAACCCCCCCTCCCCCCCGGAAGCGATTCAAGGGAACACCCCTGAAGCTAAAAATAGATGAAAAAATTCCTTGTAAAATATTGTAATTTTTTAGTCAATCTGGGTAGTTCATTAGGAGGATGATCTGATGGAATAAGTTATGTTTAATTTATGGTTTTTTTCCCCTAGAAGGAAACTCGTCGGTTTATATGAGGGAATTGTATTATGGATGTGTATTATTATTCTAAGCGAGGAAGAGAGAGGAGACAGTGTGACTGTGAAGAGGAAATTATAGCATATCTGCTATAGGTTGTATCTCTTCATTTTGTTGGGTAATATAAAAGGAAGGAATGGTTGTTTCTTCGTGGACATAGCCCAAATGGGGTGAACTGCATATATCTGTGTCTCTTTTGTTCTATGCATTTCTGTATTTATGTTTCCGCAATATTTTGTGTATTTCATTGCTTCGTTAATTAATATCTAACAATTGGTATTAGAACCAAAGGTTATTTGGCTGATAAACTCGTAGGAGAGAAGGGTTCTTGTTTTAAGTGGAAGCAATGGCACAACATGGTAGGTTTAGGGTCGAGAAATTTAACGGCCAAAAATACCAATTATGGAAGATGCAAATAGAATATTATATGTATCAAAAATATTTGTACCTACCATTGAGCGGAAATACAAAGAATTCGACAAGTATGTCCGACAAATAATAGGAGATTCTTGACCAAAAAAATTAGGAACAATACAATTGTGCATGGTGGCATCAGGAGCCTTCAATATTTCAAAGGAAACAACAATGGAAGGTCTAATGAGGGCCCTTGAGAAACTATATGAAAAACCCTCAACCTCAAATAAGGTATTTCTTATGAAGCGTTTGTTTAATATGAAGATGTTAGAATATGGATATGCTGTTGATCATTTAAATGAGTTTAAAACAGTTACCAGTGAGTTAAGTTTTGTGGAGTTAAATTTTGATGATGAAGTTAGAGCTCTATTGTTTCTGTGCTCATTACCAGAAATTTGGAATGGTTTAATTATGGCCATTAGTAACTATGTCTCTGGGCCTAGTACTTTAAAGTTTGATGATGTTGTTGGTGTCATCCTTAGCGAGGAAATGTGACGTAAAATCTTCGATGAGACATCAGGCAATGCTTTGACTGAAAATACTAGGGGAAGACAAATGGAAAGAGGCAGGAGCCCAGGAAATCATAGTAATTCAAGAAAAGGCATATCCAAATCTAGACAAGGGAAAGTGTGCTGGAAATGTGGGAAGAAATGACACCTGAATAAAGACTACAAATCTCATAAGGGAAAATAGTTAGATGGAAAACAAGAGAACCATCATGAAGCGAATGTCACAGGTGATGTGTTGTAAGATGCTTTGATTCTTTCATTAGATAGTATTATTGATGCCTGGGTGAAAGATTCAGGGGCCTCATTCCATGCCACACCTTATACGGATCAAGGATATTTTGGACAGGTTTTTCTGGGTAATGATAAACCCTGTAAAATCATTGGAATGGGTAAGGTTTTTATAATTAAAAAAATGGGCACCAATGGCTATTGAAGGAGGTAAGGAATTTTCCATATATGAAGAAAAAATTTCAATAGGGCAATTGGGAGTTGAAGGTTGTGTAACTACTTTTACAGACAAAACCTGGAAGGTCACTAAAGGAGCCCTGGTAATATAAAAAAGGAGAAAAGGTTGGTACATTGTATTTATGCAATATTATTTCTAATTTTGTTAATGCTTTAACCTCCACAGAAGCAGATACAACACTCTAGCATTATAGGCTTGGGCACATGAGTGAGAAGGGGATGCAGATTCTTCACTCAAGAAATTTGTCGCCATGTCTTAAGCATGTTGATTTCGATTTTTTTGAAAATTGTGTTTATGGAAAACATAAGAGAGTCAGATTTATCAGAGTTGGGAAGGAAAAGAAGAGCGAAAAATTAGAGCTCGGGCATACATATGTTTCAGGACCTGCTCATGTATCATCTCTCAGTGTCTCTCGCTATTATGTTACTTTTATTGATGATGCAACTAGGAAAACTTGGATTTATTGTATTTGAAATAAATCTGATGTATTTGATATTTTAAAGAAATGTAAAGCTTTGGTTGATAATGACACATGAAAGAAGTTGAAGTTTTTCATATCAGACAATGGAGGTGAAAATTGCAGCAAAGAGTTTGATAACTATTATTTAAAGCATGGAATTCGCAAAGAGAAGACAGTTCTAGGAAAACCACAAGAAAATGGTGTGTCAGAAACGATTACCAAGACAATCATGGAGCATGCAAGGTGCATGATATTGCATGTAGGATTTCCCTCACAATTTTGGGAAAATGTTGTAAATATCGTTGTTTATCTAATAAACACAGGCCCTTCAAGTTCCTTGGATAGTGATATTCTAGAGGAGGCATGGAAAGGTAGAAGGGTAAACTACTCATTTTTAAAGACTTTCGGTTGTGAAGCCTTTATCCACATCAATAGATAAAATATAACAAATATTGAGTCAAAATAAAACAAATATACCTTTATTGGATATGGTATAAATTATTTTGGTTATCACTTATATGATTATGAAAATCAAAAAATCATTAGGAGTAGAAATTTCATCTTCAATGAAAATGTCTTGTATAAGGATCAGATGCAAGGAAAGAAACAGGAAAAGGAAAACAAAGAATACACAGTGCTTGATGAGATCAAATAAAAAGTAAAGGTGCTCGAAAATAAGAATGATTAGCAACCACAACAACCACAACAGCAACAGGCACCTTAGAAGATCTACAAAGATAAGTATACCCCCTGAATGATATTCTCCTTCATTATATTATGTATTGTTGATTGATTATGGTGAACTGGAAAGATATGAAGAAGCAATGCAGTTAGAAACCAAGAAGAAATGGTAGAAAGTCATGGAAGAGATGGACTCCTTGATGCAGAACCAAACTTGCGACATAGTCAAGTTGTCCGCTGGTAAAAAAAATTGTAGAATAAATGGGTTTGCAGGTTGAAGGAAGAAGATGAAGGTAAACAGAGGTACAAGGCTAGACTTGTGGTGAATGGATTTGCATAAAATAAAGGTATATACTTTGAAGAAATTTTTTCTCAATTTGTTAAAATGACTTCAATCCATTAGGGGAATTTTGAGGTCTAAAATGGGCCTCCTAAGGAAAATGTACAATCAAAATTCACTTTATAAGAAGCAATCACATTTTAGGGGATGACTTCATCCCTAATGGTTGAGGTGGCATTTCTTGAGTTAAAGGTACTTACTTGTCACATTCTCAATGGTGGATAAAAACTCATGGTTAACCATGGTAGTGCTCTAAGTACTTTTAAAGTCAAAGTAAAGTACTCATAATAAATGTCATTTCACATTTTTTGAATAAAAATATATTATTGGCATTTCATATTTATTGAAAGAAACAATGCATATCCTTATACATTTATTATATTATATTATTTTTGTATAGTATATTAATTACATGTTATTATACAATTTAAATAATATAAATTTTAATTAATAGCATATAATATAATTAATAATTTATAAATTTATATTTATATTTCATTTTAAGTTATTTAAGTACAAAAGACAAATGCATTAGTTTTTCAATGATAATGATTTTTTCTTGAAAATCTCATTCTTATTTATAGTCACATCAATACAATTTTTTTATTAATTTTATTTTGATACAACTTTTGAATTGAATTTAACTATGGTTACATGGATTGTGGTGCAAAAAGTGGATTGAAAATTCATAAATATTATTTATTGGTTTAGCTATTATTTTATTATTTCCTTAGGAGGCCCATTTTAGACCTCAAAATTCCCCTAATGATAACTATTTTAAGTCTAGTGGCAGTAGAAGATTTGCATCTTGAGCCATTAGATGTAAAGACAACCTTTATTCATGGGGATTTGAAGGAAAAAATATATATGTAGCAGCCACAAGGGTATGAGTTCAAAGGGAAGGATAAATTAGTGTGCAAATTGAAGAAGAGATTGTATGGCTTAAAACAGGCTCCAAGCCAATGGTATCTAAAATTTGATAGGTTTAAGGCTGAATAAGGTTATACTAGATGTCACTCTGACCATTCTGTTTCAACCTTATACTAGATGTCACTCTGACTCTGATACATTAAAAAATGATCGCAACTATATTATATTGCTATTGTATGTAGATGGCATGCTTGTTGTAGGCTCTAACATACAAGAAATAAATGTTCTCAAAATAAAATTGGAAAATTCATTTGCAATGAAGGATTTGGGTGATGCAAAACAAATCCTTGGTATGAGAATAACTGGAGACAAGAAAATTTTCAAATTAACATTGTCTCAGACTGAGTACATAGAAAAGGCATTGGAAAGATTTAATATGCAAAATGAAAAACCAATCAGTACACCTTTGGCTAGCTATTTCAAAATAAGTAAGGAGATGTTTCCCAAGACCCAGGAAGAGATGGATTATATGTGTAAAGTTCCATACACATTAGTTCTTGGAAGCTTAATGTATACAATGGCCTGCACAAGACCTAATATTACACATGTAGTGGGAGTTGTAAGCAGGTATATGAATAATCCGAAAAAATAGAATTGGATGGCAGTGAAGTGGATTCTCAGGTATTTCAGAGGTACCACAAATCAAGAATTATGTTTTGGAGATTCAATCATTACTCTATAGGGATATGTTGATGCAGATACGGCAAGTGACAGAGATAATAGGAGGAGAACCACAGGGTATGTGTTTATTATAGGTGGAAAAATTTTCATTTGGGTTTCAAAATTGAAAACATTGTTGCACTTTTAACAACAGAAGCAGAGTATGTTGCTGCTATAGAGGCTAGTAAAGAAATAATTTTGTTACAAAGGTTTATGGATGAGTTGGGAAAGAAGTAGGAGATGGGCAGGTTATATAGTGACAACGAGAGTGCCATTCATCTTGCAAAGAATTCAGCCTTTCATTCTAAGACTAAACATATATAACTCAACTATCATTTCATACGGTCAGTTTTGGAAGATGGACAATTGAAGCTAGAAAAGATACACATTAGCCAGAATCCTGTAGATATGTTGACAAAGGATGTAACTAGGGAGAAATTAAGCTACTACTAAGTTTCAATTGGCCTTCAATAATGATGATGAAGATGAGAAACAACCAAGTCTAAAGTGGAAGCATTTTCTAGCAAGTGAAGCAGTGATGGAGTTGATATAATCAGTCTCCAAGTGGGAGATTATTGGATGTGGAGCCTGATTATCTTCCTCATTCAGAGGTCTTATTTCATCTGCGTTCGGATCCCAATCCTCGAGGGGGGGGGGGGCGTGCGGGGGATTCCCCCCCATTATTGTTTCCTAGGGGGATAGGGATGGGGGGGGGCTGCAATTTTTTCCCCCCCTAGCGGGTGTTCAGGGGAAGTGCCCTCGAAGCTAAAAATAGATGAAATTTTTCCTTATAAAATGTTGTAATTTCGTAGTCAATCTGGGTTGTTCATTAGGAGGATGATATGACAGTAGAAGTTATGTTTAATTTAGGGTTTTTTTCCATAGAAGGAAACCCTTCGATTTATATGAAGGAATTGTATTGTGGATGTGGAATATTATTCTGAGCGAGAAAGAGAGAGGAGACTATGCGAGAGCGAAGAGGAAATTACAGTGGATCTGATGTAGGCTGCATATCCTCATTTTTCTAGATAATATAAAAGGAAGGACTGGATGTTTCTCCATGGACGTAGCCCAAATTGGGTGAACCACGCATATATGTGTCTCTCTTGTTCTATGCATTTCTGTATTTGTATTTCCACAATATTTTGTGTATTTCATTGCTCCATTAATTACTCTCTAACAGAAATTTGCAAAAGCATGGAAATATACATGTTTCTTTTTAGTTGATTATAATTGTCCATCTAATATTTCCATGTTTTCTTGCCCATAAAACATTATGAAGTTTCTCTTCTATTCTTTTCTATATCGTGATTGTGTTTCCTCTTCAATTATTTTTAGGGTTGGCCTTTCTGCACCATGACCATATTTTGTATCAATTTGGGTAATAATTCGTTTGGTATGTGAGCCATTCTTCATGTTTTTATATAGAACATATTGCATTGTTGCTACGAGTTTCAAAGAATGGAGTGACACAACACAACCATCATGATATGATATCAATAACATTGTAGCAGGACACTATAAATTATGTTCTGGTATCTCCTATGGTCTCTTTAAATTGTGAAATGGTGAGTACTTAATTAGCCAATGAAATTCCTCTTCCATGTCTAAAAATACCTAATCATAAGTCCAGGCATGGCGAATAATAAATTTTGTCAATGCAACATGTCCATAACACCAACATGAGTTGATTTATACACGCAGCAACCGGAAATCCACCGTTACTATAACCTTCAATGCATAACACTTTAGGTTGTCTATACCCATATGATACAAGGATTTCGGCAACAGATATGAAGTCATTAAAACAATTTTGTTTTCTTGCAAGACAACCTACTTTTTTCCATTCTTCTCCATATTTTCCACCACCTCGAATATTTTTTATAGAAAAGACTACCCCTAAATGGCTTGAAATAACAATGTGAACAACATTGAAGTATGGAGTGATGCTAATGTTAAAGTCCTTATAACCATATAAAAGTGTTGGATGAGAACCATCAAGAAAAATTCATTTCTCGGATACAATGAACATTGGGATCTGAGTTCCATCCTTGCTAGTTATGAAAACTTGTTTAACCTCAAACTTTGTCCAATCAATCCTGGAACAAAAGTCTCTCTTAAATACTACAAACTCTGGTATTTCCACATCTAAGTTGCATTGATAGATAATGTCAGGGGTAAGAAAGCTTGTAAAATTAATAAATATCTCCTTACCTTTACGCCTTCCTTATATCACTTCAAGTGACCCAATATCTATTGGAAAATTATGAAGCAAGTGTCTAGATTGCAAGTCATGTATTTGTAGAACATATCTAACATCACTTAAATAACTTAATAGAAGTTTAATTCCATTAACACAACAAGCTAATTCAAGCACATCCTTCTCATATTCTTGAACAACATCACTCCAAGCTTCTGGTTATGTAAGGTTTATGCACATTATCCTTCTCATATTCTTGAACAACATCACTCCAAGCTTCTGGTTGTGTAAGGTTTATGCACATTAATTTATACCTAGGAGCATTTTAATTGGTTCAGAAAGTGAACAAAAAACCATCATTTGCAACAAGATTATATTGTGCTTCAAAGTTATCAATAAGATTTTAGAAAGGAAGCATATCCTTGTCTTTGAAACCTTTAAGGCCTTGAGGAAGAGCATTTAGATCACAATAAAAGAGCATGTTCACAGGGTCACAACCTTCTGTAATAGATAAAAGAACATATTCTTCTAGCTCCTTCTCTTTTGTTGTTGGTTCATTACAAATCTCCTTAATTTCTTCCAAGCATTTTCAGTTTTATTTTTATTTTCTTCTTTGTTGCTAATGTAAATAACAGTGTTCGCATTTACTTGTAAATTCCTAAACGCATACCTTGGGGTGTAAAATAACCAGCATAGATCCATCTTAAGTATGGATCTAACATGAGCCGAGAGGGATCAAATCCCTTCACGTGCAAACTTCTGTAGAGTGTAAAATATAATGTGTTATTTTGCATTGTTTAAATTGTAATTTTGAATGCTAAATAGAGTACATGTGTTATTTTGCATTGTTTAAATTGTATTTTTGAATGCTAAATAGAGTATATATAAGACCAAATAAACGTTTTAATCATAAAAACTTAATTTTTTCATGATATATTCATAAAAATTTAAAAATAATATATAATGTATATGCAATTGATATTAAAATATTTTAGATAACATGTACATTGACATTTTATGACACAAATTAAAATGGTTTTTTTATTATTAACATATTTTTAAGTATAGGTCAATATTAATTCATATTAAAATATTTTATCAATAATCAAATTATAGGATTTAAACATCTTACTGACATTTTTTTTTTACTTCTAATTACTTTACAACATATTCATTTTTTTTTAACTATAGTGGATATTATTTTTCTATTTAGAACATAGTTTTTAACTTTTATTTTTATTTTAAAGGGGAATGGTCGTACAGACAAACTTACACATCCCTCTCATACTGGGACCACTTGTGAGATTCAAGGATTTGTTTGGAAGAAGTATAACAAGTTCTCCATCAACACTAAGCAAAGTAGAGTTGTTGGTTGGTTGGTTGTCCAAAGAAGGAGAGAAGTGTTATCCTATGGGGTTACACACATTTTGGTGGATAACAATCCCTTTGAGATATTCCTTCCAAATGTTAGGTTGCTTCCAAAGCAATTAGCTCTTACATGAATTGTTGGCTTCACAATTATATTGAGGGGGGGATGGTGTATTTTTCAAGTGCAATTCTAATATGTTGGCCTCACTTTTATCCCAAAAGTTGCTCTGGAAAAAATTAGAAAGGAAGACAAGGGTGGCATACGCTTGGCCAAATGGGAATCCATTGCTAACCTAAAAGAAGAGTGGGCTTTGTTATAAAACATATACATATATTTGAAAATTATTTGGCTGCAAAAATTTTATGGAACCTCATCTCTAATAAAAACTTGTGGAAAGGAACTTACTACAAAAATACATAGCTCCAAACTCTCCATTAGATTGGATCAGTAGTGATAAAAACAGTACTAAATATGTGCCAAACCCATTTTGTTTTCTCCAACTCTTGAATGCTTTTCTCTTGAATAACACTCCCACGAGGAGCATTCAATAATTATGCTCCCAGAGGAAGATTTTACAAAGTGCCTTTTGGAGCATTATTTCTCTCAAATAAACCCACTCCTTATCCAAATAGGGATTTTTTAGGGAGTGTCACTCTTTGAATGCTCCCTAAGCACTCCTATAACACTTCCAAAATGCTCCCATGAGCTTTAATAATGTTCTTTGAGCAATCCTATGTACAAGGGCGAAAATGAGTTTTTTTTTTGCTTGTTGGAACCAAGACAAGGTTCCAAGAGGTAGTTTTAGACGTGGCTAGGGTTCCTTCCTAGATTAAAACACTCACACTCACTCCATTTTCTCTCATTTTATTTCTCATTTCAGTCGTCTTTGCTAGGATTTTAAGTGGGTTGTTTGCTACTTGTTAAGCAATAGATTTATGAAATATTGGATGGGAGAATGAAGGTTACCATTGTAAGAACTTGAAAGGGAGATTGAAGGTTGCAACAGTGAGACTCAACCACCACTAGAGAGCCAAGGAGGTAGCCTCTAAAGTTTTTTTTTTTTCTTAATATGTTTTCCATGTGTTGTAAGCTAGTATATTTGCTATGTTAAATGCTTGAACTCTTCTCCTACTCTTTCCCATTTCTCCTTTTCCATCATTCTATTTCAAATAGCAAGTTATTCTCAAGATTCATCAAGAATTATGGGTATGTCAGTGTGGTTTATCCATTTGGTTCCCTTTTTTATTATGACGATGGTGTTGGGAAGCCAAAATACCAATGATGATGAGGAAGAAATAAAAGTAGACATCACATGCCATGGAGAGGAGTAAAAATTGAAGGGGACAAGGATGATCATGAAACTTGCAGTGATGATGGACAAAAGTCAAAAAACGTTCAACACCCTTATGGAAGTATATGACGAAGCTTGTGTGGGGGGGGGTGTGTGGGGGGCGGGAGTGGTGGGGGGTAGAACCACAAAATATATATTCCTTGTTATCATAAAACTTATACAAGTTCATATACCCATGTCAAAAATAATCTCTATGGGAATATGCCATGGGATGAAGGTAAGACTATAAGAGTCAAAATATGATCATGTGCTAGTGAAAGAAACAAATACAAGAAATAAGAGGAAAGTGCACAAACCAAATCCAAAAAATAAAGGGTTGAATCTAAGACCTCAACCTCCCATAGAATGTTCATTGGTTGATCCCCATCCCCCCATGCTAGTGGGTTATTTCTTATTCATTTGCGGTGTAGAGAGATATCATATTTACTTGACATTTTGTAGGGATGGTGTGGATGCAAAACATTCCAGGTTTCTCTATGCATGTAGCATACCATTCAATGGTCTTTTTTTGCCTTATTGGCATGAAATGGTACAAGTCATCAATGCTTTTTTTTAAGATATAGTTTCCATGTGTATGATAGTCAAAACCATGGGACTTGATAGGAGAAGAGCCAAAATCCATAGTTCTATAGCACAATTTACAAATGATTAGAATAACTATGGGGTGTCCATTATTTCTTATGGTTGGAAAAATGTTAAAAGGAGGCCATTGATAGATATTCTTGGTGTGTGTACTAATGGTGAAATTTTCCTTTCAACCCATGACTATTCAAATCATTACAAGACTAGTATTAATATTGTATAACCCTTAAATAAAACCATTCAAGAGGTTGGTTTGTATAATGTCATTGAAATTATCATTGATAATGTTGTTAATAAGGCAAAAATACCAATCATTGAAAATATGTACCCTAACATGTTTTGGTCAAGTTGTTTTATTCACACATCAAACCTCTTAATGCATGATTTTATTAAGATGGAGGACCATGATCATAAATGGATTTGTTCATTATACAAGATAGAGGAATAAAATGATAAAATTGATTACCAATCATTGTATGGTCCATCACATTTTCCATAACCACTCTAAGTTGGAGCTACTAAAGAGTACAAAGCCCAAATTTGCTAGCTATTACTGCACTTTGAAGTGTATTTTGAAAGCAAGAGAGACATTGGTTGTATGGTCTCAATTGATTCATGGTAGGTTTTGAATGATAAGATGACATCTACATATAATATACATGAATTTCCGAAGGTGGTGGACATTGTTTTTTATGGAAAATTTTAGGAACATGTTAGATATGTTTTGCAGTCTTCCAAGCCCATTTATAGTGTAATTCTATTTGAATATGCAAATAGACTATGAATGGAGAGTTGTATGAGGAAATGGGAAACATATTAGGCTAAATCAAGGACACTTTTTAGCCTAAAGATGTGATCTTATATGATCATATTCATAAACATGTGGTCAGAAAGTGGAATAATCTAAATATTTCACTCCATGCCTTAGCATATGTCCTTACAACCAAATATCATTCTCCATCTTGGTTGGACTAACTAGTAGTCGAGGGTGGGGTTAGGATAAAACAAGACATAGATCCATAGGTACAAAATGAGTATATGCTTGCATTGCGACAATTTTATCCCTAATGAAGAGGAGCATGCTCAAATGTGAAACCAATTGAGAAAGTATATCTGTGAACATGGAATATTCCTAACTTGCATGCAACTAAAGATCAAGATAGGTTACATCCTATTGAATAGTGAAACATGTATGGCTTTTCTACCACACATATGCATAAATTGGCAATCAGGGTGCTTTCACGAGTTATTAACACTTCTTCTACTGAGAGGTGTTGGAACACCTACAATTTCATCCATGGTGTGAAGAGAAACAAGTGAAATATTGATCAGGAAAAATGCTTAGTTTATGTACACTACAACTTGAGATTATTGTGTCATTATTCTAAGGCATGAAAGAATGATAGGAAATATGTGACTTGGGAAAACAATCTATATGTGTCTAATTTGGAGAATGGAGCCATAGTTCCATTTTGGTGATCATATTCATGGAAAAAAATGCCACCTCCATCAACTAACAAGCTTTCAGTTGTAGGAGTTTTTATTTTAACATCAGAATATCCATCATTGCATGGGGGCCATGTAACTATCGGTTTTCTTCCATGAATACTTCCACCTACTCCTACTCTTCTTGTTCATAGATCATGAGGAAGGAAAATTAGAATTTTCTTGTGAAATAGGAAAGCTTACTAGATACTAGATATATTTGTTTTTTTCATATTCAGAAGTAGTCTCTAAAACTTAGTGCATTGTCTTTATTATGGCCTATTTTGAAAAACTTATATAACAATTTAAGTTTGAACTTTAAACTTTGAAGCTACCTTTGAACAATTGACTGCATCCTACAACACTTTAGCAATAATTATGATGCTCTATTTCATTTTGTGGCTAATGTTATCTATTACAATTTGTTGATGACAAAGTTTACATAGTAAAACTTGAAAATTGACATTGTGATATTCACTTAACATTTGATGACAATGTTATTAGTTATAACTACTAGGTTATAGATGTTATATGTGTACTAAATGGTGGATGTTTTAATTATCATCATGCACCATGTAATTAAATCTATGTTTTCAAGTTTTTGTAGCTAATTCAGCATTTTGCATGCTTTTTGAAAATATATGCATTAAAATTATTAAATATGTATTATATCCAATAATAATAATAACTCCTAAAATGCTCAATGCCTGAAAGTTTTTTTCAAAAATGCACTTCCCACTCCTAACTTCCAACAACCTTGGTCTTGTTGTAACATTTTTTAGCCCTTTAAAATGTTACAATTTTTTTTTTAAATATGTCAACCAGTTTCCTGGCCAAACTATCAAGCATATGTGAATTTTCGTGACAAAATGGTCTTTACCCAAGCTGTTGGGTTAATTTTAATATTTATTTTAATTTTTGAATAAGTTTAATTTTATAAAAAATATAATCTTATATTTTTTATAAAATTATTTATTTAAAATATTAATTACATGCAAAGGTATTGGGCTTGGCACCCTATCTACATGTTTATTAATATTAATTTCATGCAAAAGGTATTGGGCTTGGCACCCAATCTACATGTTTATTTCGAACCAAATTTTACCAAGCAGCTTCCATGTCACAAGACACTACATGTTTATTTCAAACCAAAGTTTATCGTGTCACAAGACACTACATGTTTATTTCAAACCAAAGTTTATCGTGTCACAAGACACTACATGTTTATTTCAAACCAAAGTTTACCAAGATAAATAGATAAATTTCATGCAAAAGGTATTGGGCTTGGCACCCAATCTACATGTTTATTTTAAACCAAAGTAACTGGCACCCAATCTACATGTTTATTTCAAACCAAAGTAATTGGCACCCAATATACAAGTTTATTTCAAACCAAAGTAACCAAATTTTACCAAGCAGCTTCCATGTCACATGTTTATTTCAAACCAAAGTAACTGGCACCCAATCTACAAGTTTATTTCAAACCAAAGTTTACCAAGTAGCTTCCATGTCACAATTCAAACCAAAGTAACCAAAGTTTACCAAGAAACTTCCATGTCACAAGACACTACATGTTTATTTCAAACAAAAGTACCAAAGTTTAGCAAGCAGCTTCCATGTCACAATTCAAACCAAAGTAACCAAAGTTTACCAAGAAGCTTCCATGTCACAAGACACTACATATTTATTTCAAACCAAAGTAACCAAAGTATCCATGTCACAAGAGACTACATGTTTATTTCAAACCAAAGTAACCAAAGTTTTCCAAGCAGCTTCCATGTCACAAGACACTACATGTTTATTTCAAACCAAAGTAACCAAAGTTTTCCAAGCAGCTTCCACGTCACAAAACAGCTCGATATACAAGCCGAAAGCCAAGGGAGGAGCACAACACATTACACAATGCACTAACCTAATTAATATGTGTTGGTCTATATAAAAATGTAAAAATGATTTTGCATATTGCATATTGAATATGGGATATTGTTTGGGCACGGAACAAAGTAGAACGCACCCAAAATAGCTCTCTTATCGAGTGTAACGCCAACAAAAGAATGCTTAACGCCAATAGTGTGTCACCAACAGAATGAATGATATTTTAACGTCCACGAGATTAAAAATAGTCTATGGGACTACCAGCATCCTTGTTTTTTTGCCTTCTGTAATTCAATCATTTTCTTACTCAAATTGATGATGAGCTGACCCAACCTTTTAATAGTTCCCTCACTGAAAATACAATGCCACGGAATTGATGCTAACATACCACCATAACTGTCCCTCATATCTTTGAAAGCATCACATTCCAAAATGAAATTCTTTTCTGATTCTACTGCCCCAGAAGTGAAAAAAGTACACACCCTTTCTTCCCAAGCTTCTTTAGGTCTCTTCCACCGTCTCGTTTCACACCAAAGTTGATGTGAGTTAGTTCTTAATTGAGCAATAAGAATCTTTGCTCTCCACGGAATGCTAGCTCCAATGTACTCTTTTAGTTGGAGATCACAAGTGGGTTTGAATTCCTAAACATAGTACTTCTTCTTTCTACCCAACTATTTTCCCCATATACCCTTACGGAACTTCTCTAACATAAAATTCTTTAACTCCTTGATATTTGTGGGACATGCATTAAGTTAAGTATTACATTTTTGTATCCATTTGTTGTTTTGTCTCATCCATGACATAAATTCCCCCAATTATATTATCCAAATATCAAGTGTTAAGGTCAATGATAGCAACGCACAGTTAAATTGCTCGTAGTTTTCAACGGTGGGTAATGACACCTGGAGATCTAAGGCCATCGTTCAATTGTGGATCCCCGGGCTATTCGAGCTTTAATGTAAGAGGGCGATCCGTAATGGAAAGTTTTTTAAAACCATCTTTAGTTACGTGGCAGCATAGCAAACATTGTGCACCCCCCCTGGCTCTAAACCATTTATAGCTATAGACCCCTCCCGCAATTCAGTTATGGTTTCTAGGATATTGTTTTTATAATGTTAATGAGTCAAAGGAGGTATATGTGGGTACCTATTGCAGTTGCAGTATATTATAAAAACATCAAGATATAGCTTCACTGATTGTTGGCATAAAATTTAGAAATTTTGGCATTATGACAGGGAAGTCGAGTATTTGATTACTTAAATCATGTCTTCTAATACTTTTTCCAACCATTTATTGTTTCTCCAGAGCAATAGTGTCAAATAAGATAGATACATACATCTTCAATTACAAACTATAGTAATAAATGCATTTATCTTATTTATGACATCAAATAAACTAACCATATAATAGCTACAAAGATATGTAGTACTACAGCAACCTGGTGGACAACTTCAAGGCTCTAATCTTTAGAGTGGACGAGTCATGAATTTGTCATCTGCCAGTATTATTGGTCCACAAGTTCTTCCAAACGAAATGAGGTGAAGGGTTACTTTATCTTCTCTGGCCAATGGAATTAAAACACTAGGTGGCATGAGCAACATAGTTGGTTCTCTAACTCTTAAGTAAATCTGGATGGAAATTTGACACATCAAGTGGTCTTGATCAGAATTAAAGCCAGATTGGTAGGGGATTTTGGCAAGTGCAAAATTTTTCCATGTCTCTAAATTCCTCATGCATCGAAGATTCTCGAAGGGATTTTTTTTCATAGGTTCTGAGATTTTGAAAGAGATGCTTGGGTCATATTTAACGAGATTCGCTGCCTAAAGGATTAGCAGCTTCGATTCATGGGAGGAGAGCATAATTTTGTTTTCCCAAACTATCAAAATGGTGTTTCTCTCAACCACTAAGTTGAATGACATGGTATTCACTCAGTGGATTTGAAAGCTTCACACCCAACCCTGCCATGTCGTCTAAATCGATTTCTAGTGAACTCCTCTTTAGCATTATGTTTTTTTGGTTGAGCGTTTTGGGCTATATTGTTGAGAATTTGGTAGGGAAGTGTTTGATTCAATTCTCTTACTTGATAATTGCTTTTGTTATACTTATTATGCTTCTATTACTTAGATCTTATCTTCGTTAGCTTATTATGTTCTTCATCAAGTCAATCATCAAAACACAAGAGACACGGAATTTTGGCTCTTCAAGCCAGGGCCAAAACCTCTTCCTCTTGGAGAGGAAAAACCGAAAGTAATTCTTCTTCTATATCTTCAATTGACAAGTATCATGACCATGACAGAGACCCTTGACACTTGCATGCCTCCAAGACCTTGTCACTGCTCTTTCTTGGCTCCTTATGATGATCTTCTTTTCTGCATCATTCTACACCAACACTAGGGAGACTCGGTCCCTAGTCTAAACTCTTCCTCGACCTTTTTCTGAAGTTTCCTTCTCGATCTACTTTCAATGTCCTTGATGCCCAACACAGAAATCTCCTTTTCTCCTTTTCTTTATATATATATCCTTGGTTCCTTTCCAAATAGGATGACCCAAGACCAAAGCTTTACATCCTTTCCCATGCACTGATAGTAGTCTTCTCACGCATTGTATAGCAGACCTTTTCCTTTACTGTAGTAGCCCTTGACGGAATAGGAATTATCATGAATTCAGAGGCTAGCACTACGTCTCCTTTGAACTGATAACGGTCTCCTTTCAACACTGCAATTCGGATTTTATATCACAGACTTAACTCAAACAGAGAGCCATAATTCTTCGTTGTACTTCCTCTTCTCTTCGTTAGAGTATCTCCTCTTTTACGCACCAATAGACCTTATCTTCCTCACATAAATGTCTTCTGAAATACCACAGATCCAAATTTTTTCTCTTCTAAATCTTAGAGATATCCGAACTGTTCTTCATGCCATTTGAGCGAAGTCTATATGGGTATATATAGTGGTTCAACACTATTTATTAGCCGACTTTTTCCAGTGAACCATTGTGACTTATTTCTGTGAACCGACATGATTAATAGTGCATATTGAGACCGACATCATCAAGGATACTTCTCATCATATTTGAGTCGACTTGTAGAGCATATTGACAAGTTCTTGGAGCATGCAATCATATCAACAATTTGTCCCTTTTCAAGTGTAACATCACTTCATATACATGACTCTTAAATTATATTTATGACAAGACGACAAAATCCTAAAGACATCAAGAAGAAGTCTTTGACCTATAATAAAAACTTCTTGCTTATGAAACCCATGAGACAAGAATTACAAAATATATTTTATTATCTTTGTCTACTTCATTACATAAATTCATAATTACAAGTCATTATGAAGACCGAACCTAGTTACACTTTCCAACACTCCCTCTTAACTAGGGAGGTATTCATAATGGTACATGGTCACTCTCAATCTGAAGAATCTCATAGGAATAATTCGATTGGTAATCATATGTTATAGCATCATAATAACCATCATTGTTACAGTGCAAGGCATTGACTAACAGCTTCATCTCTCCATGAGACCATGAGCTACAATGTTGGCAGGACCAATGATTATAGACAACTTCATCATTGTCTCCAAGGTACATACTCCACCTAGGTGTTCACTGAGTATGACCTCTAAGGAATATTCTTATCGAGATAGCTAATCCTCAAAGAATATCCATCCTTTCATGACTACTCTTTCCATGGATGCCCTAATACATCCCAAAAGAGTATCGGATGTCAGATGATAACCCAATCCCACATTATTTCTTCCAGGTGAAGACTAGAATGATGAGTCTATTTCTCCCTCTTAACTAGGGAGGACAAATTTCACAAAATAATGTACCTAATCTTCCCTCTTGTCTTATCAATTATGAATTTTATTCCAAGTATGAAGCTTATTATCAGGCTCCCTCTTAATCAGGGACCTGCAGTTGCAATGATGAAAAACATCCACCTACTCATGAAGAACTTCTTTTGTTGATGTCATGAATTGAGGAGCCTTCAACTTTTGGAATCTTTTCTTAAGGCACATATCATCCATCACTTTTATCCAAGAGCCATGTCTTCTATCAAAAAGTGATCCATCAGTCTTCTTATCTGGTATAGCTTCATGTTATGTTGCTTTCTTGTGAACCATGTATCTTCCAAGGATCTTTCATCATGCCATATGGTTATCAACATGTGGAAGACATCTACTTCCACTTGGAAACCCTGCATAAGCTCATCAGATGTTATTCAATTATAAATATTAATACTTAAATCAAAATTTACCTCAGTGATGATTTTTCACCATGACATCCTTCTTGTGGGCATCGTCATCCTTTGCACATGTTGAAACATCTCCAAAATATATGTATTTTCAAGCGTCTCCATCTTTCTGGACTTCTCATTAGAGTCTACATATCTTCCCAAGAGATTTTCCAGTCAAGTCTTCTTAGCTTCCTTGGATGTTGACTACCTCTGACTATCGATTTCTTCCTCTTCCTTTTTCCACATAGTCTCATTTTATTCCCAGGAACTTCCAATGTACAGTTCCTTTGATAATGTATAGTCACCTCATATTCCATCTGAGGATATATTATGTTAATTTCATCTGGTGTGGGACATGTCTATTGAGAACATGTGCATCAGAATATTTTATGCTTTCTTTGATCATACTTCTTCTATCTGCAACCATATGACATGTCTATATACCATCCAGTGGCAGCATAAATATATATATGTACCTCATTTCCTTTCTTTGAGTCATCCTGTAACAGATTTCCTTGGAGTGAAGAGTTTCATTTGACATGCTTCACCAATATGTCATCATTTTTAATCCCAGAATTCTGCAAGTTAGAATTCTCAAGGAAAAATATTGCTTTCTTTCTAACCAGTGAGTCCAAAGAGGACTCCATTAGAAAATGTCAACATATGTTTCCACATTGATTATTGAATGATGACCCTTGATCTAGATGACTACCTTTCATCAACGTTGTTTTAGAGAGGTTCCCAAGAGCCACTTCTTTCATGGCATAGTTGTTGCATAAGTGTATTGCATACATCCTCCTATGACAAGTGCTCCTTCTTCAATGCTTCTATCATATTGCCAAACTTGGAGTGATGCATTTATCTAACATACAATGCTTCCTAACATACAATTTACAACCGAAAGAAACCTCCTAAAGAGGAAGATGATCTCAATCATAGTAGAGATCTTTCACTTCTTCTTTCTTATATTTCTTTGCATCAAGCTCTTCTATTTCATCGGCAACATGGGCCTCCTCCTTTTTCCTCTTGTCCTTATATTTGGGACAATATTTCTTATAGTGCCCAAGTTAATTATACCCACAACATCGTAACTTATCCATGTTTCTTCTTTTCTTATGAGGACCAAACTTACCAAATATTCCATTTCTTCTTGACATGGCAGCATAGGCTTGATTATCTTCATTTGATCTATATATCAACTTTAGCTTTGAACCTTGTCTCTTCTATCTTACATAGAGACCATAGATCCTGGAATGGTGTTGCGTCTTTCTTCCCATTGATACTTGAAGTGAAATTTTTCCCCATCCCTCCGGTAGAGCATTTAGCACCACTGTATTACTTTCCCCTGTTGAAAAGTGTAGCTAGAATCGGTCTTCATATTGACAATGTAATTATTTATGTAAAGAAGAAGACAAAGAGAATAAAATGTATTTTTTTATGCTTGTTTCATGGGTTTCATGAGCAAGGTTTTATTATAGGTCAATAGACTTCTTCTTGATGTCTATTAGGATTTTTCTTCTGGTTATAAATGAATTTAAGAGTCATGTATATGAAGTGTCTAGTCAAAAGGGATATGCCTCAAGACCTTGTCATTTAACTGTGAAGGAATAGCTCAAGACAGCCTTAAAACCTCATAAACGTTGGAACATTAGCCTTCCAATTCGGCCTAGAAAGCAGCGGTAAAGTCGACCTACAAACATATTGTAGGGTCAGCCTAAAACAGCAGAAGTGCACTATATATAAAGGGATTTGCAGTTCATTTGAGCACAGGTGTTGCGGATTAGTCTGAAGCAGAAAGTGTGGATATGTCTAAGATCTTCGGACTGTTCTAAAGGAAGAATTTAGATGATATACAATGATGAAATGCAAGGATAAATAAATAAGATTTGATGCATAGTCTATGGTCCTGTTTTGATACAAAGTCCAAGGGTTACGGTAAGTGAATTATCTCTGGATTGTAGTACGAGAAAAGAAGGTAAATATGTGATTTACCTTCTTGAACTACAGTGCGTAAAGGGAAGGTAATATATATCTCAAGTGAAGAAGCTTCAAGGACATGCGAAGTGAAGGATAGGGTCTCGAGTGACCTTGTCTACAATATCTGAATATAAAGAAGTCTGTGGAAATGCATTACTATGAAAGATGAAAAGACGTACTACAGAAGCAAGAAAGATTTGTGTTTAGGGTACTAAGGACAAAGAATAATAAGCGGAGAAGAAGTGTTTGTGCAACCGAGACTAGATCAAGAAAGATAGACTTAGAGACTGAGCTCTCTAGTGTTGGTGCAGGAGAGAGCAAGTTGGTGCATAAAAGAAGTATTAGCTTTAAAGGGCAACAAAGAAGCAGTGACAAGGTCTTGGAGGCATACATAGGCAAGGGTCTGAGTCTTGGTCATGGTACTTGTCATTTGAAAGTCTATAAGAAGAATTCCTTGCGAGTTTTCCTCTCCAAGAGGGAGAGGTTTTGGCCCTGGCTTGAAGAGCCTATATTTGTCTCTTGTGTTTTTGGTAATTGACTTGATGAAAGACATAATAAGCTAAGAAGAGAATACATAAGTAAAGTAAGATCACAAGTAATTATCAAGGACAAAATTTGAATTAATCACCACCCTACCAAGTTCTCAACATGGTATCAGAGCTAAGGTGCTAAAGGAAGGGCTACTTAGCAAAGAGGCACTCAAGGAAGCAAGAATAAAAGTCAAGGTTAAAAGTTTGCATTGAAAAGTCAAATCAGTTTGCTAGAAATATTCTCAAACCATTTCAAGAAGACCTTCCATCCCATTCAAATGATCCAGTCTTCAAGAAAATAATCTTTTTCGTCAAAGATTTATATTCAAGACATTGTTGGAAGAGACATCATATTTTTGGAAACATCCTTTGTCATCAAGGATTCAAGATCACCTACATTAAATAATTCAATCTAAGAAGAAGTTCATGACTTCATTTTATTCATCATCAAGGAAGTTGTTGGAAGGAGAAAGTCACTTTTCTCAAGTAAGTATCCATGACCTTATCTAAATCTGTCAAAATGACTTATTGTATAGAGAGCAACAAATTGGTTGGGTCATCAAACTTTAATGCATGGAAGAAAAGGACAGATTTGAATCTAATTGAAAATAAAGTTATGGGCTTCATAGAAGGAACTATAATTCAACCTCCAAAAGAAGACATCCTAGCATATACCAACATGAAGGGAGACATAAGAGCCTGAAGGATTCTTATAGAATCCATAAAGGACTCTTTCATTCCCTATGTGTCAAAGCTAGAATCCTCAAAAGAAATATATGATAAATTGGTGTAACTTTGCTCAAAAGGTTCTACAAAGGAAATAATATCCCTTAGACAAAAACTATACAAAATGAGAATGTCAAGAACAGAAGGAATAATTCCATATCTGATGGAGATTTTCGCAATACGAGATCAACTACAAAAATTGGGAGAAGTAATATATGATGGAGAAATACTCACTATGGTACAAAATGCTCTATCGAAAGAAAGGATAGGTTTCACTTCAAGCATAAATGGGAAAGAAGAATCCATGCCATTCCAAGGTCTAGGTAAAATAGAAGAATCAAGATTGAAAGCAGGATCAAGTAAATGGAATCAAGCCTTTGCAGCCATGTCCAGGAAGAAAGGAAGATTCAGTAAATTTGGTCCTCATAATAAGAGAAGAAATATGGACAAAGCACGATGCTTTGGATGTAATGATTTTGGGCATTATAAACAAGATTTTCCTAAATTTAGAAAGGAAAAGAGGAAAAGGGAAGAAGCCCATAAAAGGGAAGAACTTGATGTAAAGAAATCTAAGAAAGAAGAAAGTGAATGATCTCTATGATCATCTTTCTCCTCGAGGGATTTTTTTTGGTTGTAAAATAATAGGAAGCAATGTATATTAATAGCATCATGATAGAAGCATGGAAGGAGCACTTGGTGAAACAGCACCTGGAAACCTCACTGATAAACAACATTGATGGAAGGCAATCATCAAGATCAATGGTCATCATTCAATGATCCATATGGAAACAGGTGTTGACATTTCCTAATGGAGTTCTCAATGGATTCTCTAGTTAGAAAGAAAGCAAAAGGTTTCATCGAGAATTCTATGTTACCAAATTCTGGGATTAGGATATGATGACATATTGATGAAGCAGGTCAAGGGAATGAAGTTCTTCATTCTAGTAAAATCGATATAGGATGACTTAAAGGGAAAAGGTATGAGGTACATATATTTATATGCTGACACTGGATGTTGTGAAGTCATGTCATATGGTTGCAGGTAATGGACTTCTATATTTAGAAGTATAATCTATAAAGGAGGATCTCTTATGATACACAGGTTACCACTAACAGATGAAATTAAATATGTCCTCATATGGAATGTGAGATAGTTGTATACAAACTAGGAACTAGATACTGGAATTTCCTACGTATGAATTTATGCGTAGAAATAAATAGATCATGAAGTGCAACCATGTAAAGAGGCGGTTATCATTCGGAAGCCAAGATGTGACTAGGAGATCTCCTGGGAAGATATGTGGACTCCGATCGAAATATGGTAAACAAGAAGACCCTTGACAAGACATATCTATAGGAGATGTGTCAATCTGTATAGAGGATGTCGATGCCTACAGAAATATGTCATGGTGAAAGATCATCACTGAGGTAAATTTCAAAAGCTCTTATGTATATGTTTATCTGGATAAATTTATTTAGGGCTGCCAATCATGTAGAAGGATGTAAGATCCTTGAGATATGGTTCGAATAAAAGCAACATGGCATAAGGGTGGACCAGATGAGGAAGACTGATGAATCACTTTCTAATAGTTGACATGACTCGTGGATGAAAGTGATGGATTCTCTGTTCCCTGTGAAGCCAAGAGTTGAAGATTCCTCAATATCGAAATCCATGACATCGAAGGGAGGAATTCTTCATGAGCAGTTGGGTGTCTCACCATTGCTGCTGCAGGTCCTTGGTTGAGAGGGAGCCTAGTGGTAAGTTTCTTACTTGGAAGAAACTTGAAGTATGTCCTTCCTGAGCTACGAGGGAGTGATGTAGATGATTCTCTAATTCATGTGACATGCACTACACCAGGACTAACAGTCGTAAGTCTTAGTGAAGGCCATGTGGAGAGAATGGATAGACACATAATTCTGGTCTTCACCTGGAAGACAGAATGGAGGATTGGGTAATCATATGGAATTCAATACCCTTTGAGAATGTGATAGGGCATTCAAGGTAAGAGTATTTGGGGACCGATATTCTTTGAGGGTTGGCTACCCAAGAGAAGAATAGTCTAAGAAGGTCATACTCTGGGAACACCTGGGTGGAGTATGTACCTTGGAGATACAATGACTATGGTGTCTATAATTCATGTGTCTCACTAGCATTGTAGCACATTGTCTCGTTGAGAGATGTGGTTGTTAGTCAAGGCCTTGCACTAGGACAATGTTGGTTGATATGATGTTATACAGATGTGATTACCAATCCAATTCTTCTTATGAGATACTTCAGTTTGAAAGTGACCATGTACCTGTATGAATATCTCCCTAGTTAAGAGGAAGTGTTGAAAAGTGTAACTAGGATCAGTCCTGATATTGACTATGTAATTATGTATGTAAAGAAGAAGACAAAGAGAATAAAATGTATTTTTGTTATGCTTGTTTCATCGATTTCATGAGAAAGGTTTTATTATAGGTCAATAGACTTCTTCTTGATGTCTATTAGGATAGAGATTGCTTGCTCCTCAACACCTAGCTTTACTCAACCCCATAACCTAAGCTGAGGGAGAAACTCAAAACCCCACCACACTCCCTCTATGTATGGCTATCTTAGCTGGCTCTCAAACCTTGGTTATATCTTGTTCTTTCCCTTGATGTTTGTTTATGTATCTCTTGATATATATGCTATTGACTATTAAGTTCTATCCAATATTGACTATGCTAGATAAGCTCGTAGTACTAGATCAACTACTAGTTAGTCATTCCTTTACCTGGCGTCATAATAATACCGAGAACAGGCTCTTCACCTATAGGTTGGATTCATGCCTTTGCTTACTAGTATGAAACTGATCAGACTGGGTAAAGGCAAGCAACTGCATCAAGCGGATAAACAGCTGAAACCACAGCATCTCACCCCTTCTTTGTTGAACCCAGAAAAGAGGGCATCTTGTGCTAATACAACCTTGAGTTCCTACTGGAGATAGGGATATGGTACCTGAACCACAACAACCCGGCTTTGTCATAGTTGAGGGATATGCATTGAACTAGTTATAAATGAATTTAAGAGTCATGTATATGAAGTGTCTAGTCAAAAGGGATATGCCTCAAGACCTTGTCATTTAATTGTGAAGGAATGGCTCAAGACAGCCCTCAAGTCAACCTCATTAACGCTGGAATATTAGCCTTTCAAGTCGGCCTAGAAAGTAGTGGTAAAGTCCGCCTAGAAAGCAATGGTAAAGTCGGCCTACAAACAGATTGTAGGGTCGGCCTAAAACAACAGAAATGCACTATATATAAAGGGATCTGCGGTTCATTCGAGCACAAGTTTTGTGCATTAGTCTGAAGCAGAAAGTGTGGATATGTATGAGATCTTCGAATTGTTCTAAAGGAAGAATTTGGATGATATACAATGATGAAATGCAAGGATAAAGAAATAAGATTTGATGCGTAGTCTATGGTCCTGTTTTGATACGAAGTCCAAGGGTTATGGTAAGTGAATTATCTCTGGATTGCAGTGCGAGAAAAGAAGGTAAAGTTGTGATTTACCTTCCTGAACTACAGTGCGTAAAGGGAAGATAATATATATCTCAAGTGAAGAAGCTTCAAGGACATGCAAAGTGAAGGATATGGTCTCGAGTGACCTTGTCTACAATATTTGAATATAAAGAAGTTTGTGGAAAGGCATTACTATGCAATATGAAAATGCGTACTACAACAGCAAGAAAGATCTTTGTTTAGGGTACTAAGGACAAAGAAGAATAAGCGGAGAAGAAGTGTTTGGGTAACCGAGACTAGATCAAATAAGATAGACTTAGAGATCGAGCTCTCTAGTGTTGGTGCAAGACAGTGCGGGTTGGTGCAGAAAAGAAGGATTAGCTTTAAAGGGCAAGAAAGAAGCACTGACAAAGTATTGGAGGCATACATAGTTCAAGGGTCTGAGTCTTGGTCATGGTACTTGTCATTTGAAAGTCTATAAGAAGAATTCTTTGCAGGTTTTCCTCTCTAAGAGGGAGAGGTTTTGGCCCTGGCTTGAAGAGCTTATATTTGTGTCTCTTGTGTTTTTGGTAATTGACTTGATGAAAGACGTAATAAGCTAAGAAGAGAATACATAAGTAAAGTAAGATCACAAGTAATTATCAAGGAGATAATTTGAATTAATCACCGCCCTACCAAATTCTTAACATCCCCAATTCCTGCAATTGATCTCGTACTTCATAAAGCATGAAGTTATTCCTTCTCTTGACATCTTCAACCTATATAGTTCTTAACTCAGATATATTACTTTTCCTGCAGTAATCACTGAGAATAGCTCCACCAATTTTTTATATATTTCTTTTGAAGATTCTAGTTTTGATACATAGGGGATAAGAGAGTCCTTATGGATTCTATAAGAATCCTCTGGGCTCTTATGTCTCCCTTCATGTATTTGTCATAACTTCATTCTTAATAAGATTTAGATCTTTCCTATTCTTCCATACAAGAAAGTTTGAAACCCCAACTAGTTTGTTGCTTTCTTTGCAAAAATACATTTTCACAGATTCAGATGAAGTCATAAAGATACTTACTTGAATAGATGCTTCTCTTCTTCTACTAGCTTCATTGTTGATGATGATGTAGATAGTAGCAAGAGCACCTTCTTAGATTGGCTTCTTTAAGAGAGGTGAAAAGAGCTAGATCATCTTTAATCCTTGATGATGAGGATGATTAAGGATGGCTTGATGATGTCTTCAACAAAATGATGATTTGACTTTAATCACGAGATAGCTTTAGATTCCTTGAAGATAAAGATCACCTCCTTGATCTTGCTTTTGCTCTTGAGTGAGTCATGTGTGTAAGGTCTTTGATCCCTTTGAAATGGCTTGAGGGATTCTCCAATTTCTGCAAACTGCTCCTTCTTGAATGAGAAGATTTTCCTAGATCTGAAGATTGATTCTTCAATGTAGATTCTTGACTTTTGCTTTGATGCCTTCGAGAAAAATTGATCTTTGATCTTGATGGTACTTGAGTGCCTTCTTGTCAAATATCCCTTTCTAGTCTTCAACACCTTAGCTCTAAAACCATGTTGAGAATTTGGTAGGGTTGTGTTTAATTCAATTCTCTTACTTGATAATTGTTTGTGTTATACTTGTTATGCTCCTATTGCTTAGATCTTATCTTCGTTAGCTTATTAGGTTCTTCATCATGTTAACTATCAAAACACAAGAAACACGGAAATTTGGCTCTTCAAGCCAGGGCCAAAACCTCTCCCTCTTGGAGAGAAAAACCCGAAAGTAATTCTTCTTCTAGATATTCAATTGACAAGTACCATGACCATGACACAGACCCTTGACACTTGCACGTTAATCAAGGTTGTCAAATATGTCCATATGGCTCTAGCCGAGATGTCAATATTCTTGAGATTCATGGTTCCAGATGATGATGGCATGACTCTTGTTTAACAAGGATGCCATCAGTGATGATGTCAACCCACGAAGATGTCAAGACAAAGAGGTCTTGCCCTAAGAAGCACTTGAACTAACTACAATATTTCCAAGTGCGAATCATGTGCCTTGATTGGTGATATAGAACCTAAGTGCCAATATACAAGCCCTTGATGTGAAGGATTATACTTGATGAAACTATACTTGTGATGATGTCATACTCTTGAATGACCACACTTAATGATGGTACTTAATGAAGATTGGAAGACTAGATGATGACACGGAAGATCTTAGTTGATGGTTGGAAGACATGCATGGTACACTCATTGTTGATGTCCTACATGATGACGTTATGATCCTACAATCTAAATAATGGAGAAGCCCAACAATGGAGAAGCCATGTTGTCCCAATCACCTTCTGCACATAAAAATTCAAGGACAGTTACAAAGAAAAATAAATTTTGGCACCTTGGAGGCAGCCTATCACAATGAGCCCTAGACCATCTTGAAGAGGATTTTTTCATCTTTCTAACAAGCTCTCTCTCACCCTCAAACTCATGGTGGTTGATGAGATACTGAATATTTTAGTTAAAAAATAATAATAATAATAATAATAATAATTGTGAGCCACCCTACACTCACACTCTCATGTCGGCCCTTTTCCCCAACATTCACTTCCTTTCAAATATGACAAACTATTATAAATATAAAGGTAAACTCATTTGTGTCAGTCAAGAATTTTCAGTGATTATCTCAGTGAATGTGAGGAATAAAACTCGTTGAAGAAGACACAGAATTTCACTGCAAATCACAGGAACAACAACCAAGGAGACCGAGGAAACAAAGAAGATCGTTGTTTTTTGTGATTGGGTTAGGGACGGATCATTTGACCTCTGAAACAGCTACTTAACTCACCACAAGCAACTATGGAATAGGCTACAGGCAACCTAATTTACCCTCAGACCTGTGGAATTGGAGCAGACTTTGTGTGGCTCGGACACCTACAGGCAGCATTCCTCAGACCTGTTGTGATTACCCTTGAATCTGGTGCTTCTATGACTCGGACCTAACCATTGTCATACTCTCGGATTTGAGACAGCATTCTGAGGAAATTTTGTAGCTTGGACAGTGAACCATTAACACAGATTACAGAGACTTGAAGCTCGGATTTGTTGGAGGGTTGAGACTAGTAAATAGCCACCTCAAAGTTGTACCTCGGACCTGTGAAATTATCTTGTGAAAGAACTAGAACAGTCACCTGAAGTGTCACCTATAGTAAAGCTCATATTGCAGAATTGGAAGATTTCAGATCTGTGATTGGAGGCTTGTTCTGAGGCTCAAAACAAAGGTATAGACCTTGGATTACAACAAACCTATGGAAGAGTTATAACACAGTTCTATTATGTGTCTCTTCTAGCTCATTTTGGAGATAGCTCAATATATTACAATTCAGATTAGTGTGTGACAGGTGTGTAGATTGGTTGTGGGAGACACCTCTACCTCAAACCTGTGTTGTGAAGGGTTTGGAACTGCAAAGGACAGCCACCAGTGAAGGGTGCAGTCAAATTTGTTTAAGGCTCGGTGCTTGGATCTATGAAGTATTAAGCCTTGAACCTGTGATCAATTAGCTCATTCTCAGGGGTATAACCTTAGAACAGTCAATCACTAACAACTTGTTTTGGAGAAGTTACAATTGAATATTTCTGAGATGGAAGGTGTCTTTTGTTGAAGCAATGTTTGGTGCATCTTGAAGACCTGAAGAAGCCCTCTTGGAGATACTTGTTGGGGCACCCCTTGGAAGCATTTTGAAGCATCCTTGTTGGAGGATCTTAAAGACAATATTGAAGACCCACTTTGTGAAGACAATCTTGAGGAACAGGCCATTTGGAGCACCTTGTGAAGACACCCTTAGAGACCATGATGCATTGAAGCCATCATGAGGTGCCCTTGGAGTTTTTGTTTGGGTAATATGAAGAGCAGTGGTGACACCTTCTAAGAAGACAAGGTTGCCATTGATGAAGTGACGTGGAGGCTAAGTGAAGGCATTGTTGAAGATTGACAAGGCCCGTTGAAGAAGACATTGGGAGCCGTGAAGAATAACCAAACACATCTTGACGAAGTGAAGTTGAGGGTTGGAGCCCAAGAGGTTGGAGCCTCATAGATACAAGGTTAGTGCCTTGGAAGATAGGGTTGGAGCCCTAGAGGATAGGATTCCTTAAGAAACTAGGTTGGAGCCTGTACCAAAGATAGGGTTGGAGCCCTAGAGGCTGGTGCCTCAAATTGACAAGGTTGGAGCCTTGGGAAGTCCAAGTTGGTGCTTGGCACAATACAGGTTGAAGCCTGGAATATTGGAGTCTTCATCTAGGGTTGGAGCCTTATACTATTATTGTACTTGATTTATAGTAAAGAAGACATTAATAAAAGTATTTATTTGTTCCTTTTGTGTTCTAAATATAAGTGATCTAACTGGTAAAAATAAACAATTAAAAAGAAATATTGATTCACCCCCCCCCCCCCTCTCAGTATTTCCAACAATTGGTATCAGAGACAATGCCTTCAATCAAAGCCTAATAGCTTAAGGTTGATCATTAGAACACACATGGCGAAGCCAAGGAAGAAAGTCTCCAATCCTCCTAAAGATGTGTCTTCCTCAACCATCAAAATTGAAGTCAATCAATTTGTGAAGGCTCCATTGTTCAATGGAAACTTTGATATATGGGAGGCAAGTATGAGAAATTTCTTAAAGACTCAAGGTGTTGAAGTCTAGAAATCTGTGATTACTGATAGCATGATGGAAGGAGAATCCAAGGAGTATAATACAAGAGCAATGAAAGCAATCTTGAATGGGCTACCTGATTCTATGAAGGCCAATTTTGAAAAATGTTCGTCAGCAAAAGGCATATGGGATAAACTTCATGATTTTCACTCAAAAGGAGCGTTGACAATGATATCTAGTCAAGAAAATGATGGAAAACAAGAAGGAAATCCAAAGCTCATCAAGGAAGTTGAAGATAAGAGTGATGATGACATAAAGGCTAAAGAACATCTAGAAGATGAAGAAAATAAAGAAGGCTTTGAGGCAGATCTCTTGAAAAAACTTATAGCTGCCATGGAAGAAATTAGCAATTTGAAAAGGGAAAATGAGGAACTTAAGAAGAAAGCGCAAGTGCTGACCAGGACAAGACAAGGAAGGAAGTTGACCTTTTCAAGCTTCAATTACAAGGAAGAGATGAGGAGCTCACCAAACTTAAGGAGGAATTTCTTCAAAACAAAAGAAAGCATCATGAAGAAGTCATATCCATGACAAATCAATTGGATAAGGCAAAGAAAAGGGAAGAAACTTTGTCAAGCCATCTTGAACAAAGACATGAAGACTTGAACAAACTTAAAAGACAAATTGGTCAATACAAGGAAGAGGTCTCCTCCCTTAAATCTCAATTAGGAGAAGCAAAGAAATAAGCACAAGGAGCTGAGAAGGTGATGGAAGCTCTCGCACTCATAGAAGGACAGGTTGATGAAGCAGAAACGGACATAAATGCTATGGCATGTCAACTAAAAGAAAAGGATGAAGAAATTTTCCTACTAAAATCAAATGTCATCTCTCTAAAAATAGAAACACATGAAGTAACAAGGATGATGGAAGAAATAAAGAAGCAACTAGTTATGAAGATGAAGATTGTGAAAAGTTGAAAGGAGAATTTTTCTTTCTTAAAAAGGAAGTTGACTTGCTGAATAAGGACTTGAAAAGCTCTCAAACCCTATATGACATCCTAAGTCATCAAAGGTCTTCCCTTGATAAATCAGGACTTGGCTATGCAGGTGAATCCTCAACCAAGAATGATAATGCTTCAAACAACAAGGATGTGAGGAAGCACGAAAGAAATGTTGATGCTCCCAGTTCCAGCAAAGGCAAGGAGAAGAGTCAAGACAACAATGGAAGAAATTATACTCCAAGGAGACTTGCATATGGTGTCAAGAATACAAAAGGCAATGAATATCATCAAGAATCCCAAGGAAAAAATACTTTAGAAGTACATCAAGGAAATCTCCATCTCCCAGGTACCAAAGTATATTTCTTAATTATTGTTATTCTTGTACAAACTTTGGGCACATGGCAAAATATTGTAGGGCATATCACAAAAACAAATATAATGGTCCCCATTAATCTTCTAGAAGCAATTTTACAAGAAGAAGTCATGATTACTCATTCATGAACAAGATGGAGTGCTTCAACTGCCATAATATTGGACATATGGCACGTGATTGTAGCTTGACTTGGGTCCCTCAACAAGCTGAAATTGTGTCAACCAAGCCAGAGAAGAAAGTTACATGAGTATGGAGAAGGAAGCAAACTAAATCCGAAAGTTTCTTAAACACTCCGGCCAACAACACATGTTGTTGATTTGATGAAGTCATCATTGATATTTCAAATATTTGATGGTGAGACTTTGCCAAAAGGATACCATATAGTTAGGGGGAGCAACTGCAATGAAGAACATGATCCCTTACTCATCCGATGGACTATTCTTGAGGATCTCTTCCTTTTGATCACTAAGCAAGTAATCTTTCTTGAGGTAGAGGAGTTTATGCGGGCAGGGGCAGTTGGTTCATCACATGAAGAAATGTAGACACATCTATCATGGACCACATTGACAGAAGAAAGAGCACCATGGTAGGGGGAGCAACATGAAGCAGTGTGATAGGGGGAGTACTTGGGCACTCTTGCCATTGATGTCAAAGGGGGCGAGAATGTTGAAGGACAAGAATATTTCCATCAATGACAAAGGGGGAGATTGTTAATCAAGATTGTCATTGATGTCCATATGGCTCTAGCAGAGATGTCAATATCCTTGAGATGTCTGGTTCCAGATGATGATGTCATGACTCTTATTTAACAAGAATGCCATCAATGATGATGTCAACCCAAGAAGATGTCAAGACAAAGAGGTCTTGCCCTAAGAAGCACTTTAACTAACTATAATATTGCCAAGTGCCAATCATGTGCCTTGATTAGTGATATAGACCCTAAGTGCCAATATACAAGGCCTTGATGTGAAGGATTATACTTTATGAAGCCATATTTGTGATGATGTCATACTCTTGAATGACCACACTTAATGATGGTACTTAATGAAGGTTGGAAGACTAGATAATGACATGGAAGATCTTAGTTGATGGTTGGAAGACATGCATGATACACTAATTGTTGATGTCCTACATGATGACATTATGATCCTACAATCCAAAAAATGGAGAAGCCAAACAAAGAAGCCATGTTGTCCCAATCACTTTTTGCACATAAAAATTCAAGGACAATTACAAAGAAAAATAAATCTTGGCACCTTGGAGGCAACTTATCACAATGAGCCCTAGACCATATTGAAGAGGATTTTTTACTCTTTTTAACAAGCCCTCACTTGCCCTCAAACTCCTAGTGGTTGATGAGATACTTAATTAAGTTAGATTTAATCAAAAAAAAAAAAAATTGTGAGCCGACCTACACTCATACTCTCATGTCGGCCCTTTTCCCCAACAGTCACTTCCTTTCAAAGATGAAAAATCACTATAAATATAAAGGTAAACTCATTTGTTTCAGTCAAGAATTTTCGGTGATTATCTCAGCGAATGTGAGTACTGCAACTCGGTGAAGAAGACACAGATTTTCAGTGAAAATCACAGGAACAGCAACCAAGGAGGGCGAGGAAACAAAGAAGATCATTGTTTTTTTTATTAGGTTAGGGACGAATCATTTGACCTCTGAAACAGCTACTTAACTCATCACAGGTAGCTATGGAATAGGCTACAGGCAGCCTAATTTACCCTCGGACATGTGGAATTGGAGCAGACTTTGTGTGGCTCGGACACCTACAGGAAGCATTCCTCGGAAATATTGTGATTACCCTTGAATCTGTTGCTTCTATGAATCGGACCTAACCACTGTCATACTCTCGGATTTGAGACGGTATTCTGTGGAAATTCTGTAGCTTGGATAGTGAACTATTAAATCAGATTGCAGAGACTTGAAGCTCGGATTTGTTGGAGGGCTAAGACTAGTAAATAGCCACCTCAAAGTTGTACGTTGGACCTGTGAAATTATCCTGTGAAAGAACTAGAACAATCACCTGAAGTGTCACCTATAGTAAAGCTCAGATTGCAGAATTGGAAGATTTCAAATCTGTGATAGGAGGCTTGTTCTGAGGCTCGAAACCGAGGTATAGACCTCGGATTACAGCAAACCTTTGGAAGAGTTATAACACAGTTCGATTATGTGTCTCTTCTAGCTCATTTTGGAGATAGTTCAATATATTACAACTCGGATTAGTGTGTGACGGGTGTGTAGATTGCCTGTGGGAGACACCTCTACCTTAGACCTGTGTTGTGAAAAGGGCTTGGAATTGCGAAGGACAGCCACCAGTGAAGAGTGCAATCACATTTGTTTAAGGCTCGGTGCTTGGATCTGTGAAGTATTAAGCCTTCAACCTGTGATCAACTAGCTCAGTCTCAGGGGTATAACCTCAGAACAGTCAATCACTAACAGCTTGTTTTGGAGAAGTTACAATTGAAGATTTATGAGATGGAAGGTGTCTTTTGTTGAAGCAATGTTTGGTGCATCTTGAAGACCTGAAGAAGCCCTCGTGGAGATACTTGTTAGGGCAGCCCTTGGCATCATTTTGAAGCATCCTTGCTGGAGGATCTTAAAGACAATATTGAAGACACTTTGTGAAGACAATCTTGAGGAGAAAGCCATTTGGAGCACCCTGTAAAGACACCCTTGGATATCATGATGCATTGAAGCCATCATGAGGTGACCTTGGAATTTTTGTTTGGGTAATATGAAGAGCAGTGGTGACACCTTCTAAGAAGACAAGGTTGTCATTGATGAAGTGACGTGGACCCTATGTGAAGGCATTGTTGAAGATTGACAAGGCTCGTTGAAGAAGACATTGGGAGTCGTGAAGAATAATCAAACACATCTTGACGAAGTGAAACTGAGGGTTGGAGCCAAAGAGGTCGGAGCATCATAGATACAAGGTTGGAGCCTTGGAAGATAGGGTTGGGTCCCTAGAGGATAGGAGTCCTCAAGAAACTAGGTGGAAGCCTATACCAGAGATAGGGTTGGTGCCTCAAATTGACTAGGTTGGAGCCTTGGGAAGTACAAGACGGTGCTTGGCACAATACAGGTTGGACCCTGGAAGATTGGAGTCTTCATATAGGGTTGGAGCCTTATAAAAGTATTTATTTGTTCTTTTTGTTCTAATATTAGTGATCTAACTGATAAAAATAAACAATTGAAAATAAATACTGATTCACCGCCACCCGCCCCCCTTTCTCAGTGTTTCCAACATTGCATGCCTCCAAGATCTTGTCACTGCTCTTTCTTGGCTCCTTATGTTGATCTACTTTTCTGCCCTGTTGTTAATCAAGGTTGTCATTGATGTTAATATGGCATTGACTAAGATGTCAATATTCTTGAGATGCCTGGTTCTAGATGATGATAACATGACTCTTGGTTGATACCATCAATGAAAATGTCAATGAAGATGTCAAGTCATGAAGAAGTCAAACCATTAATGAAGGAAGCTCTAAGAAGTACTTGATCTAATGTTGCATGCACTTGATGATCTAGACCTTAATCTTTGATGACATATGGAGAACTACACGTGATGATGACATGGAATATCTCATTTGATGGTGGGAAGACCATCTTACTATCTTGGAACTTTCTTAATGATGAAGTTGCCTATGTCATATCACTGCACTATGACATGAATACATGACAACACTACGATGAATCACTTGGTGACATAAGATGACATGGAGGACCTCATGATGACTTGGAAATAATATAAAGACATAGTTGGAGTCATAAAATGAAGAAGGCCTAATGACCTCTTGTTGTCCCAATCACTTTTTGCACATTAAAATTCAAGGACAATTATAAAGAAAAGTAAATTTTGTCACCTTGGAGGCAGCCTATCACAATGAGTCCTAGACCATCTGAAGAGGACTTTTTCCTCTTTCCAACAAGCCTTTACTTGCCCCGAAACTCCTAGCGGTTTGTGAGAAAATGAATTTTTAAGTTTAAAAATAATATTTTTTAAGGCTAGCCGACCTACAATCAGACATTCATGTTGGCCTCCCTCCAAGAGACGTGTCTCTTTATTAAAGGTCGAAATCTAGTATAAATTGACATCCAACACCTCATTTCAACCATGATTTTTCGGTGATCATTTCAGAGAGGAGTTATAGAACAGCAAGGAGGTCGAGAAGATAAATGAAGAAGTTTGTTTGGGAAATTGTGTTGGTAGGATTATCTTTCAAGCTCAGATAATTAAGGCGTCAGACCTGTATACTTAACGTGAAGACAATCACCTGAAGGAGGATGGCAGCCACCTGTGGGAGCTAATTACAAGATCGGATTTGTGGTAAATTTACAGTGAAAGAAGAGGGCTCGGTCATGAGTTTTAGGGTGTTGTAATATCCTTAAAGGACGTGATCTGAGCAAACTTCAAACCTATAATACCTTGGACAATAGGCAGTATTATGAGGCTCGGAATGGTTTACAGCTAGGACGTGTATCTCTACAACTCTCTTGTGGAAGGTTTGAACCTCGAAAAAGGTTTGTAACAACCTACAATTTCGTCTCTTTGGACAACACTTCAGGCCAGCAAATTTCACCCTACACTGTAGAATTTTGAACCTGTGACAGCAAGCTCACATTGGGACAACATTGTTATTTAGGATTGTATCATTGAACCTCTATCTTGATTGTAGTACAATGACTTCCTTTGAGCTCGGATAAGACAGTTTTGTGGTTTGATACATCAAATCTGTGTTGGCTCAGATATCTCATAACTAATCAATGATAAAAAGGTGTGGAGGATTGATATATATTCGAACATCCTTGACAAATGCCTATCTCCTAGGCTTTTCAATCTGTGGAAACTTGAAAGCCTTCAACAGTTTGGATCCTCATTAAAACAGTGGGTTTGTGACCACATGCTTGGATTGCAGTCCTATGAAGAATAATGAATGAGCATTAATGGACAGTGAACTTGGAGGCATGTACAAGTGAAGAAGATCTTGACAATGAGCATATTGGAGCAGATCATTGACGAGATCTTGAAGCATTTGGAGGAACCGTTTTGAAGACACCTTGAGGCATCTTGGCTGAAGTGTCTTGGAAGCCATTATTGGGACAGCCCTTGAAAGATATTTTTTTCAAACTTAAACCTTGCTAAAGCAGACTTGTTAAGCATATTTGAAGCCTTGAAGAAGAGTTTGCAATACTTGTACTTGAAGTTGTTTCAAATACCTTGTGCAGAACATGTGCAATTGATTGAAGATACCTTAAGAAATCACCAAGCATTGATTGAAGTCTTAGAGACACCCTTGGAGATCATGATGCATTGAAAGTCATCATGAGGTGAACTTGGAGATCTAGCTTGGGTAAAATGAAGAGTAGTGGTGACACCTTCTAAGAAGACAAGGTTGTCATTGATGAAGTAATTTGGAGAAGACATTGTTGAAGATAGACATGGCTCATTGAAGAAGATATTTGGAATCGTGAACAAACATCAAACTTATCTTGATGAATTGAAGCTGAGGGTTGTAGCCCTAAAGGTTGGAGCCTCATAGAGACAAGGTTGGTGCCTTGGAAGATAGGGTTGGAGCCCTAGAGGATAGGAGTCCTCAAGAAACCGGGTTGGAGCCTGTACCAGAGATAGGGTTGGAGCCCCAGAGGTCGGAGCCTCGTGAAGTCCAAGTTGGTGCTTGGCAAAGTATAAGTTGGTGCCCGGTTGGTTGAAGGTTGGTGTCTTCATCTAGGGTTGGAACTGTTGAAAAGTGTAACTAGGATCGATCTTCATATTGACTATGTAATTATGTATTTATGTAAAGAATAAGACAAAGATAATAAAATGTGTTTTTGTTATGCTTGCTTCATGGGTTTCATGAGCAAGGTTTTATTTTAGGTCAATAGACTTCTTCTTGATGTCTATTAGGATTTGTCTTCTAGTTATAATTGTAATTAGGAGTCATGTATATGAAGAAGTCTAGTCACATTAATATGCCTCAAGACCTTGTCATTCAACCATGGATAAATGGCTCAAGACATCCCACAAGTCAACCTCCTTCATGCTAGAATATAAGCCCTACAAGTCGGCTCTATAAACATATAAAGGTCGGCTTCATAACCTATGGGCAGGTCGACTAAATTACAGGTGGCAACAACTATATATACCCTATAAGTTCTGCGCAGAAAAACAGTGGAACAGATTTGGACTTGTCTGAGACTTTCGGACTAAGTTGTAGGAATTTCAAGACTGAAAAAGTGCGAAGTTAGGGTTGCTTTCAAGTGCGGATCAAGATGTTGAAGAAGGCTGCATTCAGATGCTGGTCAAGACAAAGTTAAAATGCAGATGAATCAGTGATATTACAACATGAGGAAGTCTGAGGTAAGTGCGAGATTAAGGACTGTGTTCAGCCATGTTGTGATGCGAATTAAGGGTTGTGTTTAGCTGTGTTATGGTGCAGATTTAGGGCTGCATTCAGCTGAGTTATGGTGCAGATTAAAGTGTCGTGTTAAGGTAATCTAGGGCTGCATGTAAAAGGATAGGTACAGAATCATGTACCTCTGTCTTGGGCATAAGAGTTAGACAAGAAGAAGCCTAAAAGGATCCAAGGTGAAGGAGAAATTGAAGATTAGAGAACGAGCTCTCTAAGGCCGGTGTTGATCGGTGCAGGAAGGTGCAAGAAAGAAGGATAAGCTCAAGGAGTCATTGAAGATGAAGTGACAAGGTCTTGAAGGCATACGAAGGTCTAGGGTTTGAGTCATGGTTATGGTGCTTGTCATCTGAAAGTCTATAAGAAGAATTTCTCGTGGGTTTTCCTCCCCAAAAGGGAGAGGTTTTGCCCTGGCTCGAAAAGCTAATTTTGTCTCTTGTATTTTTGGTAATTGACTTGACGAAAGACTTAATAAGCTAAGAAAAGAAGACATAAGTCAAATAAGTAAGTTCACAAGTGATTATCAAGTAGAGAATTTGAATTAATCTCCGCCCTCAAATTTTTCAATAGGAACCCTATACATTATTGTATTGGATTTATTGTAAAGAAGAGATTAAAAATATATTTATTCTTATTGTTCATTTTGTGTTTTAAATAAAAGTGATCTAAACTGGTAAAAATAACAATTGAAAAGAAATATTGATTCACCCCCCTCTCATTATTTCCAACAGTTATGCTTATATTACTTAGATCTTATCTTCGTTAGCTTATTATGTTCTTCATCGAGTCAATTATCAAAACACAAGAGACACGGAAATTTGGCTCTTCAAGCCAGGGCCAAAACCTCTCCCTCTTGGAGAGGAAATCCCGAAAGTAATTCTTCTTCTAGATCTTCAATTGACAAGTACCATGACCATGACACAAACCCTTTATACTTGCATGCCTCCAAGACCTTGTCACTGCTCTTTCTTGGCTCCTTATGTTGATCTTCTTTTCTGCACCAACACTAAGGAGCCTCAGCCCCTATTTTAAACTCTTCCTCGGCCTTCTTCTGAAATTCCCTTCTCGGTCTACTTTCAATGTCCTTGATGCCCAAGACAGAAATCTCCTTTTCTCCTCTTCACTATATATATATATATATCATTGGTTCATTTCCAAACAGGATGATCTTCTTTTCTGCACCAACACTAAGGAGCCTCAGCCCCTATTTTAAACTCTTCCTCGGCCTTCTTCTGAAATTCCCTTCTCGGTCTACTTTCAATGTCCTTGATGCCCAAGACAGAAATCTCCTTTTCTCCTCTTCACTATATATATATATATATATATATATATATATATATATATCATTGGTTCATTTCCAAACAGGATGATCCAAGACCAAAGCTTTACATCCTTTCCCATGCACTGATAGTAGCCTTCTCTCGCATTGTATAGTAGACCTTTTCCTTTACTGTAGTAGCCATTGACAGAATAGTAAATATCATCAATTCAGAGGCTAGCACTGCCTCTCCTTTGAATTGATAACAGTGGCCTTTCCACACTGCAATTCGGATTTATATCACAGACTTAGAGTCAAACAGAGAGCCTTCATTCTTCGTTGTACTTCCTCTTCTCTTTGCTAGAATATCTCCTCTTTTACACACCAATAGACCTCATCTTCCTCGCATAGATGTCTTCTGAAATACCACAAATCTGAATTGTTTCTTCAAACAGAGAGCCTTAATTCTTCGTTGTACTTCCTCTTCTCTTCGCTAGAATATCTCCTCTTTTACACACCAATAGACCTCATCTTCCTCGCATAGATGTCTTCTGAAATACCACAAATCTGAATTGTTTCTTGTCTGAAATCTCAGAGATATACGAATTGTTCTTCCTGTCACTTGAGCAAAGTCCATATGGGTATATATAGTGGTTCGAACTTGTTTATTAGCCGACTTTTGCTAGTGAACCGTTGTGACTTATTTCTGTGAGCCGACATGATTAATAGTGCATCTTGAGATCGTCATCATCAAGGAGACTTCTCATCATATTTGAGCCGACTTGTAGAGCATATTGACAAGGTCTTGGAGCATGCAATCATATCAACAACTTTTCCCTTTTCAAGTGTAACATCACTTCATATACATAACTCTTAAATTATATTTATGACAAGACGACAAACTCCTAAAGACATCAAGAAGAAGTCTTTGACTTATAATAAGAACTTTTTTCTCATGAAACCATAAGACAAACATTACAAAATATATTTTATTATCTTTGTCTTCTTCATTACATAAATTTATAATTACAAGCCATTATGAAGACCGAACCTAGTTACACTTTCCAACATATATCTCATGGTCATCAAACATCCATTTAGAAATAATTTTGAGAGGAAGAATAGGCCAACGAGATTCCTAAAATGGTGGAGCTATACTTCGATTAATTTTTGTGAATTTAGAGTCAAAGATTTCAACCATTTGCCTAGATCAATAGTAATCCCTCTTCTTAGCATCTCTTTCCTGTTTTCTCTACTCCTATTTGATTTTTCTATTCATCTGATTGTCTGGACTAATCTTAGATTGTTTTGCAGCCCATTCATTCATATTGCTTGGTATTCAAGAATAGTAATGGAAATCAAGGGTTCTGCAATAAAAAAATACATGGTTCCTATGACCTCAAAGGATCTATGGTCAAATCTGTAAAAAATATTCTAGCTCCAATTATTCTCAGTTGATGAAACTGACTGAATTAGTGGGGAAAGCTAAATACCAAGTGACCTTAGCTTAGCAATTAAAAGATGCAGAGTATTTGGCATTAAGCAGAGAATTGAAACCTTTGTTGTTGCATTACGTAATTCAGTGCTAAGAGTGAAGGTGATAACCATCGTTTGGTTTCAGCTGTAGTAGTTTCTGCATTTTATACTAAAATAGTGAGTTTATGCAAATCAATCAACAATAGAGCAGAAACGGATTCTATATTGAGTTTAGCATTAGTTCTAAATGCAACCAAATCATACAGTCACCTTCTTTCTCCTGTGGATGCATTCTGGATTGGTAAAAGAGACCCTTTTTCTTTTGAAACCAAGGAGAAATTGCTCAATTGGAGCCCAAAATTCATAAGAAAAACAGACACTACAATGGAATTTAGAGAAAGAACGGAGAGTTGTTTATTTACAGCCATTTTTAGATTTTGTTACTTTGAAAAGAACGCTAAATTGTTGAATTTGAAGGTTGCAATGCATCAATATTTTATGGATGTGATTGCAAGTCATCTAAGTGTTACAGATTCCTCTCATGTATTGATCTCAAGGCCTCTTAGCAAGGTTTTCATAGATGCCAGATTTTAATTTCCAGTTCTAGATACTTTACCTTCAGTGTCATACCTATTTGGAAATTCTCCAATCAGTGAGAAATGTAAAGAAAGTTTGCAATGTTAGTAGAAAAAGAAGTATATGGTGATGCGATTCTGGCAGCTATTGGATCTTCATGAAAGTCACTGGGAACTATCTCTTGTCAAGATGTTAGCCTTAGCAGCTATCACAGGATACTACTTAAGTTCCTGAGGCGCATACATTATACAGGCTCCAGATTGCAATTGAAATTATTCCCTATGTAGCTAAGGAAAGTAAAAGACTCATTTCAAACGAGGTATATGGCTAGTCTAGGTGACAAAAATAACCATGTTTAAATGGGAAGTTGTTAAGTTGATCAGGCTTAAAGGGAAGTGAACAAATTTTTAGGAGCAGTTTAAAAATCTTAGATTTCTAGGCAAGATATTAGTAGTCAAGCAACCATTTCCAGATTTCTAGCAGCAGAAAATCAGCATTTGGAGGTTTGCATATTTTGAGGATCATCTTCAGATTTTCAAGCAAAGAACCCACCAGTCAAGGGTTTGAGGCATGAAAAGGGGTTTTATGATTAATGGCAGAATATTCTTTAGCAGTGGATTGTTAGTCAACAATCAAATTCAAATATGGCAGATTCTAATCAGTGAAAAATGAGATATGGTAGAGAATTTGAAGGGGAAAATCGAACATCTTGAGGCCTAAGATAATTCAAGCAGCCCCAATAGTTTGAGATTTTTTGGCATTAATTTGAGATTGCTTTGTTTTTTATTGGTTGTATTTTCCTAGAAGCTAGCGAGTGCATTTTTTATACAAATTATTAGTTGTAATGAGCAGGGTAGTTGGTAGATTTTAGGGAAAAACTTCAGCAAACTCCAAATTTAAAGGAGGAGAATCGGCATCCATTCAACTAATTTCCTGATTGCAAGGCAGTAGGCACAAGACTTGCAAAGAGCTTTAAATTTCTCACAGATTATTCAGAAATTGTATTTATTTTTAATGCATTGTTTAGATTTTTATCGCAGAAAGCTAGACACAGTTAGCTTGATGTATTTGTCTATATATTTGATCATTTGTAATGTAAAAGGGTTAGATTTTGATGCCAAGACCTTGAGATTTTTGTAAATTCTGCTATTTCAAGATTTAATCAAAGGCTCCTAGCTCCAATTAATGACAAGATTTGTTTCATACATTTGTCTTTTCATGTAATAACATATCTATTTTTGCATATATTTGAGCTAGCGTAGGACATTGGGAAGGGTTGGGCTGAGTATCAGCCTCCCCGAAATCCCTAGCAAAGTTATGTTTTACATTGAATAAAAGATTAAACAATTTGCTTAATTGGTCACCCAGAAATCACTAGATTGTTGCTTCTAGGCTATGCTTAAATGTATTGATGTTTTACTGTAGAGATTCTTCTACACGTTTCTGCTCTTGTTAGATGATTAGGTATTCAGGGAGGATATCTAATTCTCTAATTTCTCCTCGATCAAAACCTTTCAAGCTATGTTATTCTCCCATAGTTGAACGTTGGCACTTTTACAAGGCCTCTGCAACAAAGGGCTTTACTTGTTAAGCAAGGATTTATGACTCATCAGCAACCACCTATACAACAAACCCTAGATTTGGCCATTGTGCTTCATAGGTTGTTGCTCAGTGATAGTGAACAACGTTAAAAAGCCCCGTAACACTTGAGGGAGCCCCCTCTGGTTCGAGGGCCAACTTGAACCTAAAGTTGGTTGAGTTGGTTTCTCGGCACAGTTTCGCAACCAAGAATTGTCTTCAAGAAACATTACAACATTTAGCATTGTTTTCGGGGAACAGAGTAACGAAGAAATTTTTAATTGAGAGAACGATGATTGATTAGATCTATTCTTTGTTGGTGAACAAAGATTAGACATTAATTATTGGTTGTATTGCTTTCACCTGGCGGCTCCACTTTGTTTATTTGGTGATTCCACTGGGTTACAGATCTCACTAGTTTGAAATGTCAGTGCATTGAGCTGTGGATTTTTCTTCCTCTCTACTGTGATCAGAAATTTCAGATGTCTACAGAGGATGCAAATTTCCAAATTCACCTGTAAGTATCAGTTGCCTATGGAATTTAAGTTTCATATTGTAAATTTTTTTCAAGCATTCAGCTGCATGCAAGGTGGTCTTCCAATTAATCCAATTGGAACTTGGTTACACTAGAAGTTTGACTACACCTTACAATGCAGAATTTCAGCTCAGTTAAGTAGAGATGTGTGGGATTGTATAAGTTTCTTTTCATATTTCAGTGTGCAATAAGTAAGTTGGGTATTGATATGTTTCAGCAATTTCAGTTTGCACACTGTGGATTGTATAGATTGAATAATATAAGTTGCTGGATTTTGAAGAATGGAAAAAAATTATTGTTGTGAAATCTTAACTTCATAGCCGTAATGAGCTAGGCACAACTAAGCTTGTTCTATAGATTGCAATATGTGGTTTCATATTTTACACACAGATATTCTTGTATTTGGGATCAATTTGAAAGATGTCATTACTTTTATGAGCCAAATAAATTGGATGGCAATTTATTTTCTGAGATGCAACTCATATTGCAGTATGTGCTTTCAAGTTTTACATCAGGATTGTAGGTCACTGTGGATTGTTAAGTCCATAATGCAATGAATAGAACACTATTGTTGATTTCTTCTATGCTCAAATATATTAGTTCACTGTCTATTACAGCAGATGGGTATTTGCAGTAAAATTTCAGATTGGAAATAAGATACAGGTTTCAGCTGGAAGGCTGCAGGTTGACATATATAAATTGGCATCAATTCCATTATAGCAGATTGCAGTTTACAGCTGGCGAGTAATTGATTATTTTGTGACAATGACTCCATTACCCAACAGAAAGGCACAGGTCTACAAGTTCTCTACATCCCACAGGGGGAAGCAGTCCCCAGTTGGAGCCGATGTTGTAACATTTTCTAACCCTTTAAAATGTTACAATTTTTTCTTGAAATATGTCAACCAGTTTCCTGGTCAGACTCTCGGGCATAAGTGAATTTCGGTGACAAAATGGTCTTTACACAAGCTGTTGGGTTAATTTTTAATATTTATTTTAATTTTTGAATAAATTTAATCTTATAAAAAATATATTTTTTATTTTGTATAAAATGCTTTATTTAAAATACTAATTTCATGCAAAACGTATAGGGCTTGACACCCAATCTACATGTTTATTTCAAACCAAAGTTTACCAAGAAGCTACCATGTCACAAGACAGCTCGATATACAAGTCGAAAGCCAAGGGAGGAGCACACTACACATTGCACAACGCATCAAGGTAATTAAAATGTGTTGGCTTATATAAAAAGGTAAAAATGCTTTTGCATATTGCATATAGGATACTATTTGGGCACGGAACAAAGTAGAACGCACCCAAACTAGCTCTCATATGAAGTTTCAAACAAAAGCCAACAAAAGAATGTTTAATGCCAATAGTGAATCACCAATAGATAAATACTAGATGTCAAGCATGTCAGATAAAATCGCCCAAGTATATTATTCAAATGTCGAGTGTTAAGTTCAATGACAACAACACACAGTTAAATTGCTCGCAGTTTTCAACGGTGGGTAATGACACCTGGAGATCAAAGGCCATAGTTCAATAGCAGACCCCCCAGGCTATTCAAGCTTTCACGGAAGAGGGGGGTCCGCAATGGACTATTTTTTAAAACAACTTTTGGTTATGTGGTAGCTTGGCAAACATTGCGCACCCCCCTGGCTCTAAACCATTTACAGCTATAGACCCCTCCCACAATTCAGTTGTGGTTTCTGGGATACCGCTGTTATAATGTCAATGAATCAAAGGAGGTATACGTGGGTACCTATTGCAGCTGCAGTATATTATAAAAACATCAAGATATGGCTTCACCGATTGCTGGCATCAAAATTTAGGCATTTTGGCATTCATGACAGTGAAGTCAAGTGTTTGATTACTAAAATCCTGTCTTCTGATACTTCCTCCAGCCATGTATTGTTTCTCTGGAGCAATAGTGTCAAATAAGATAGATACATGCATCTTCAAATACAAACTATAGTAATAAATGCATTTATCTTATTTGTGACATCAAATAAACTAACCACAACAATAGCTGCAGAGATCTGCAGTACTACAGCAACCTGGTGGACAACTTCAAGGCTCTAAGCTTTAGAGTGGATGAGTCCTGAATTTTTCACCTGCCAGTATTGTTGGTCCACAAGTTCTTCCAAATGAAATCAGGTGAAGGGCTACTTTATCTTCTCTGGTCAATGGAATTAAAAGGCTGGGTGGCATGAGCAACCAAGTTAGTTCTCTAACTCTAAGTAATTTTGGAATTAATTTTGACACATCAAGTGGTCTTGATCAGAATTAAAGCCAGAGTGGTAGGCGAGGTTGGCAAGTGCAAAATGTGCCATGTCTATGAATGCCTCATGCCTCGGAGATTCTGGTTGATTTTTGTAGCATCAGAAAGTGTTCCAAGTCTCAAACTTTGCAAGGAGGCTTGGACAGCAATATTCCAAAGAATCCAGAAACCGTTTGTGGAAATTCCACTCTGTTCATAACTTGCTAAAATAATTAATTATTTTAATGAAGACCCTAAGTCTAAACTTAGGGAAATGAAATAATTAAAAGGTATTAATAAGTCAGAGTGAGAATCTTCTAGAAAACAAAGATCAAGTCAAGTTTTATTCTTAGCCATTGATTAAACTTCTAATATGGGCCGTTGATTCTCCAACAAGAAGATTATAAAAGAAGACTTGAGGGTCATTTGGAAAATAAGCCGGGCATACACTCAGTACCCGAAGGAGATCGATTCTGAAGTAAGAGAATTCGATTTCAGTGGGAGAGTTGCAGGGCGAAGATTTGTAGAAGCAGGAGGAGGGAGTCAGCAAGTGACTGAGGTCAGGGACAGAGGGAAGCAATGGACCACAGGAGGCAACTTTGGATTGCAGTGCAATGAACCCACGCAGACTTACACAGTCCAACACTGGGACTATGGAGAGAAACACGCAAACAGGCACAGGAGATAGCATAGGCTGATTAGGGTGTTAGAGATTTGTCGGAAGGAGCCAAGAATTCTGTCTCAGGTGTTTCAGATTTTATCTGCCAATATTTTTCCTTGTAAAGAAATCATTTGTTGAAGAATTTAATAAAACCCTCATCTGCTGCACCAATTTTCCCGCATTGGGTTTTTTTGGGGACAATTGTCCAAAAATAACTGTGTACATGTGATTGATTCATGTGCTTATGTCCTTTACTTTTCATTTCTTTGCATATATATTTGTGAATGTTGCAGTAGTATTTATTTCGATATTTGCCAGAAGATTTCTGAAAATAACTTATTGAAATAATAAGTAGGAGGAATAAATCTATCACTGCAACTGTATAGTTTTTAGATTGAAAAATTCACATGGTATCAGAGCCAGAGATGAGTAACAGGAACGGAGAATCGACTAGTGGACAGAAGTCTACCATTGCAGCAGCAATGCAGAAGGGTTCATGCAGTTCTCCAGGAAGGGAAAGAAGCATGATAGAACAGATGGATCACTATGTCTCTGTTCTGGCATCCAGACTTGAAGAAGAATTTGCTTGTGTATCAAGCATTGCTTCTTTTGATGTCTGGTATATTGACAGTGGAGCTTCTGCTCACATGACTGGAGAACAGGAATGTTTTTCCGACTACCGAGAAGAGCAGATGAGTTTTAAAATAACCATGGGTAATAAAGAAAAATGTACCCCTAATGGGAAAGGTACCGTAGTTTTTCAGACCGAGGCTGGAAATAAGATATGGGCCACTAATGTACTGCATGTGCTCGGGTTGGGGATGAACTTGCTCTCAGTGTCTCAGCTTCAAAACCGAGGTTATGACATCTACTTTTTTGGCAATAGGGTCTACATCAAACACCCTAGTTGGAAGAAGAAGGCACAGACCGGGGTAAGAAGCAACAAACTTTACAAGTTGCAGCTTGAATCCCTAATGGCACTAGTCGGCAGAACAGATGAAACGGACCTAAATGAGTTATGGCATAGAAGAATAGGACATTTGCATCATGGGGCGTTAAAAATTCTCCAGAAGACTGTCACAGGAGTTCCAGAGCTGAGCACTAAACGAGATGATGTCTGCAAGGGGTGCGTATTGGGAAAGTATGCCAAGGCAGCGTATCAGAGAAGCAACAATAGGGCCAAGGGTGTATTGGACTTGATACACTCGGATATCTGTGGACCAATGTCCACTAGAGCTCTTAGTGGTGTCGAGTACTTTGTCACCTTCATTGATGACCATTCCAAGAAAACCTGGATCTATTTCTTTTAAGACCAAGGATGAAGTCTTCAGTCGATTTAAAGAGTTTAAGTCTATGGTAGAAAATTTGACAGGAAAGTGGATCAAGGTGTTGCGATCAGACAATGGGGGTGAATACATAGATAAGGAATTTACTAGGCTCTGTGCAAGAGAAGGTATCAAGAGAGAGTGGACAGCTCCATACAATCCGGAGCGGAATGGTGTGGCAGAAAGGAAAAACAGGACTATTGTCGAAGCAACAAGGGCAATGTTGTATGACCAAGACATGCCCAAATTTTCGTGAGCTGAAGCTTGTAATATAGTTGTCTATGTTCAGAACAAGACTCCTCATGTTTCATTGGGAAAGATCACGCGGGAAAGTGTCTTCACTGGCAGTAAGCCTGAAGTGAGTCACTTTAGGATCTTCGGCAGTACAACTTACTATCATGTGCCCAGTGAGAAGAAGAAGAAGTTGGAAATGACTGCAGAAAAAGGGTATCTGGTAGGATACAGTGAGGATGCAAAGGCATATCGCATCTACATTCCTGAGAGCAGGAAATTCGTAGTGCGGAGGGATGTGAAATAGGAGAAGGCCTTCAAAAGGTCCCGCGAGTTGCCTTCTGCTACTCAGTCTGAGGAGGAACCTCTGGTTCAGCACCAACAACCAGTAGCAGAAAATTCAATTGCCTTTCCAAGGCATGGGGATCCTAGGGATGTGTCTCCCGAGGATTTGCAAGATGGAGATCCGGTAAATCTGCCCACCACCAGTGGAAGAACAAGCAGGGAACTACAACATATTTGAAAGATGCAGAGGACTTTGTCGAAATCCCCCGAAATGAGAAGAGACAGCGTAAGCAGCTTGAAAGGTATCAAGCCTTGGTTGCTCAAGTCGAAGAACCTTCCAATTTTCGGGAAGCAGCTCAGCACCAGGTGTGGTTTGATGCAATGGTGGAAGAGTACAGTTCCATCATGACAAATGATGTCTGGGAAGTGGTCCCCAGAGCTCAGGAGAGATTAGTTGTTGGATCAAGGTGGATCTACAAGGTCCAGTATGCTGCAAATGGCAGCATCGAGAAATTTAAAGCCAGGTTTGTGGCTAAGGGGTATGCTCAAAAGGAAGGGATTGATCAGATCCGTGATATCCCTTGTTGCTCAAATGGGATGGGAGATTCACCAAATGGATGTCAAGACGGCATTCCTGAACAGGGTGATAGAGGAAGAGGTGTATATAGAACAACCAGAGAGCTTCGAGATGCATGATCCGAAGACTCATGTGTGCAAATTAAAGAAAGCATTGTATGGACTGAAGCAAGCTCCTAGAACCTGGTATGGTCAAATTGACAGCTACTTGCAGAAAATGGGATTCGTCAAGAGTGACGCAGATCTCAATCTCTACTATCTAAGAGTGGGGAGTGAGCCTCTGATACTGGTTTTATATGTAGATGATCTATTCTTGACAGGATCATCAAGGCTCATCACAGATTGCAAGAAGAATTTGGCTGAGGAATTTGACATGAAGGATCTAGGATGGATGCACTATTTTCAGGGGTTGGAAGTTTGGCAGTAGAATGGGGAGATCTTTCTTGGTCAAGGAAGATACACTACAGAGATTTTGAAAAGATTTCAGATGGAGGATTGTAGATCCATGACGACTCCAATGATCACCAACGAGAAGAAAATCGACACATCCGAAGACGATGAGGCTGATCCTACGTTATATAGGCAGCTCATAGGATCGTTGATGTATCTGGTAAACACAAGGCCAGACATCTGTTGTGTTGTAAATACCCTCAGTCAGTTCATGGTGGAATCGAAGAGGGCTCATTGGGCAGCAACCAAGCATGTTCTCAGTTACCTTCAAGGAACAGTCGAGCTTGGATTGAAGTACACCCGTAGCAATGATGTCAGGTTGAGTGGTTTCACCGACGCAGATTGGGCTGGGAGTTCAGTAGATCGGAAGAGTACCAATGGGTATTGTTTCAGTTTAGGATCAGGAATGACCTCCTAGTGCAGCAGGAAACAGAAGTCCGTGGCACTGAGCTCAACAGAAGCAGAGTATATGGCAGCCAGCACAGCGTCGTGTGAGGCCATATGGCTTCAAAAACTGTTGGTGAACCTACTTAAGGAGAAAATGGAAGTGGCCAGCATCTTATGCGATAATCAGAGTTGCATCAAGCTCTCTGAAAATCTTGCGTGTCATGATCATTCGAAGCATATTAATATCAGGTGTCACTTCATCAGGGACTGTGTAGAACGTGGAGTTGTTCAGTTGGAGTACACTCCAACAGGAGAACAGGTGGCAGACATTCTCACAAAAGCTCTGGGAAAGACTAAGTTTGTCTACTTTAGAGAGAATATGGGGATGATGAAGAATCCATTCTAGTAGCAGGAATGGATAGGATCAGTATTAAGAGGGAGTTGTAGTACAGATGCAACAGTGACAGTGGCAGTGTCAAAGGCAGCAGTACATAGGGCAGCAGCGCAGCAGATGAGGGGCAGCATCCAAAGATCAACAGCGCGGAGGGTGCTTCAAAAGCAGAGCAGCATGCAGCAGGCATATTGTTGGAACACCTTCCTCGCTAAGAGGGAGTGTTGATTTTTGTAGCATCAGAAAGTGTTCCAAGTCTCAAACTTTGCAAGGAGGCTTGGACAGCAGTATTCCAAAGAACCCAGAAACCATTTGTGGAAATTCCATTTGGTTCATGACTTATTAAAATAATTAATTATTTTAATGAAGACCCTAAGTCTAAACTTAGGGAAATGAAATAATTAAAGGGTATGAATAAGTCAGAGTGTGAATCTTCTAGAAAATAAAGATCAAGTCAAATTTTAATCTTAGCCATTGATTAAACTTCTAATCTGGGTCGTTGATTCTCCAATGAGAAGATTATAAAAGAGGCTTGAGGGTCATTTGGACAATAAGTCGGGCATACACTCAGTACCCGAAGGAGATCGATTCTGAAGTAAGAAAATTCGATTTCAGTGGAAAAGTCGCAGGGCGAAGATTTGCAGAAGCAAGAGGAGGAGGGAGTCAGCAAGTGACTAAGGTCAGGGACAGAGAGAAGCACTGAGCCACAGGAGGCAGCTCTGGGCTGCAGCGCAGTGAACCCACACAGACCCTACGAAGACTTACGTAGTCCAACGTTGGGACTGCGCAAAGAAACACCCAGGCAGGCACAGGAGATAGCAGAGGCTAATCAGGGTGTCAGAGATTTGTTGGAAGGAGCCGAGAATTTTGTCTCAAGTGTTTCAGATTTTATCTGCCGGTATTTGTCCTTGTAAAGAGATCATTCGCTGAAAAATTTAATAAAATCGTCATCTGGTGGGAGAGTTGCAGGGCGAAGATTTGCAGAAGCAGAAGGAGGAGGGAGTCAGCAAGTGACTGAGGTCAGGGGCAGAGGGAAGCATTGGGCCGCAGGAGGCAGCTCTGGGCTGCAGCGTAGTGAACCCACACAGACCCTACGAAGACTTACGTAGTCCAGCGTTGGGACTGCGCAAAGAAACATGCAGGCAGGCACAAGAGATAGTAGAGGTTGATCAGGGTATCAGATATTTGTCGAAAGGAGCCAAGAATTCTGTCTCAGGTGTTTCAGATTTTATCTACCAGTATTTTTCCTTGTAAAGAAATCGTTTGTTGAAGAATTTAACAAAATTGTCATCTGCTGCACCGATTTTCCCGCATTAGGTTTTTCCAAGGACAATTGTCCAAAAATAACTGTGTACATGTGATTGATTCTTGTGCTTATGTCCTTTACTGTTCATTTCTCTGCATATATATTTGTGAATGTTGCAGTAGTATTTATTTTGATATTTGTCAGAAGATTTCTGAAAATAAATTATTGTAATAATAAGTAGGAGTAATAAATCTGTCACTGCAACTGTATAGTGTTCAGCTATGAAAACGGATTTGCTCCTCAGCCCTGTCGTGTCCCGAATCGGTCGAATCGGACATGATTCGGTGGGACACGTGTCCTCCGGTCGTGTCCCATCGTGTCCCATCAGGACACCACGTGTCCTGATTGTGTCATGATTTTGAGACACCTGTTTGACATTTATGAGTGCCACGTGGCCCATAAATGGTCGTTTTGGCCCATTTCAACTTCACATTTAAATATCTCTTGATGTGGGTTTGTTGTGGGTGTGTGGGAGCAAAGAGCAAAGGGCAGTACGGAAGAGGCAAAGGAAAGGGAAGAATGTCTATTTTTTTTGCATTTTTATTACAGCAGTTTGCATGTGCATTTTTTTTACAAATTTGTGCAATTTTTCTTTATTTTTTTACATCATTCATGGCTCAATCAAGGACAATAAGGAAGGGGAAGAATGTCCCCATTGGAGATGCCCCTCCTGTTCCAATTTCATCATGGTCTGCAAGTGTTCCCTCTATTGGAAGTGGAGCTACAACAACAACTACAAATGTTGAGGGAAGACAACAACCTCAAGATAACAAATATCCCTTGTGGAAATATGTCACAAGAGAGCAAAGACCAGGCAGCAAAGGAGGAGGATGCAGCAGAGGAGAGTAGTGGTGACCATGATGATGACAGTGATGCTGATTTTGATGACTCATAAGCTACCTACTCCCTTGAGGCTTGTAGTTGTTTTGTATTTGCTATTTCTATTTGCCATTTGCATTTCTACTACCTATGTAATGCATTTTGATTTTAAAGACTTACTGAGAAAACTGCAGTATCTTGTCTTTCTCCTATTGGATCATTGGTGAATATGTCACAATTGTATTTGTATGCATAATGTTACTTTGTAAAATTTACATCTAGATGAAGATCTATTTTTGAATCAATGAATTTGTGTCATGAATTAAAATTTGTGTAAGAAATATCTAATTTTTAATATATATATAACATGTCCTAATGTGTCCTGTTCCAGGGGGTCAACGTGTCTGTGTCCGACACTCGAATCCTCATATCCTTCGTGTCTCGTGTCCCCGTGTCAAGAGACTTAGGTTTTCAGATTGAATAATTCACAATTCTCAAAGGGATTTTTTACATAGGTTCTGAGAATTTGAAAGAGGTTGTTTGGGTCATCTTTAACGAGATTCACTACATAAAGGATTGGCAACATGGAGTCATGGTAGGAAAGCATAATTTTGCTTTCCCAAACTATCAAAATGGTGTTTCTCTCGGCCACTAAGTTGAATTCCATGATATTCATTGAATGTAATTGCAAGCTTCACACGCAACCCTACCATGTCGTCTACACCAATTTCTAGCGAACTCTGCTTTAACATTGTATTTTTCTGGTTGAGGGTTTTGGGCTGTATCTCGTGATCGTCAAACATCGATTTAGAAGTAATTTTGAGAAAGAATAGGCCAACGAGATTTCTAAAATGGTGGAGATATACTTCGATTAATTTTTGTGGATTTAGATTCAAAGATTTCAACCATTTTCCTAGACCAGTAATCAGCCCCTTCTTAGCACCGCCTTCCTGTTTTTTCTAGTTCTATTTGACTGTTCTATTCATCTGATCGTTTGGACTGATCTTATATTGCTTTCCAACCCATTCATTCATATTGATAGGTATTCAAGAATAGTAATGGAAACCAAGGATTCTGCAACAGAAAAATCCATGGTTCCTATGACCTCAAAGGATCTATTGTCAAATCCGTAAAAAATATTCTAGCTCCAATTATTCTCAATTGAAAAACTGACTGAATCAGTGGGGAAAGTTAAATACCAAGTGACCTTAGCTCAGCACTTAAAAGATGCACAGTATTTTGCATTAAGCAGAGAATTGAAACCTCTGTTGTTGCATTACGTAATTCAGTGCTATGAGTGAAGGTGATAACTATGGTTTGGTTCCAGCTGTAGTAATTTCTGCATTTGATACTAAAATAGTGAGTTTATGCAAATCAATCAACAATAGAGCAGAAATGGATTCTGCATTGAGTTTAGCATTAGTTCTAAATGCTACCAAATCATGCAGTCACCTCCTTTCTCCTGTAAATAACTTCTGGATTGGTAAAACAGACCTTTTTTCTTTTGAAACCAAGGAGAAATTGCTCAATTGTAGCCCATAATTCACAAGAAAAATAGACACTACAATGGAATTTAGAGAAAGAACAGAGAGTTGTTTATTTACAACCATTTTTATATTTTGTTGCTTTGAAAAGAACGCTAAATCATTGAATTTGAAGGTTGAACTTCATCAATATTTTGTTGAAAATGGCACCAAGAAAGATCCTAATTTAATTTTCCCTTGAATTAAATTAGGAGAAAATTGTAATTCCATATCACATGACAACTTGTACGAGTTAACTAAGTTAGTTTGACTTAGTTTGTTCAGTTAATTCGAGTTGAGGGCCTTGTTGAAAATTGTAACTAGGTCGGTCTTCATGTTGACTATGTAAATATGAAAAGGAGTCAAAGATATAAAATGTAATTAAGTGTCAAGACCTTGCTGGCAGTCTAATCAACGATGGAAGTCAAGCTATAGTTACAACAAAGTTTGCCACATTAAATAATGAAGAAATTGCAATTCATGTCGGCCTATTCACTGTGGACAAGTCAGCCTATATCTCAGCTAGATGGTCGGCCTAAAAGCAAGCACAGTCATGTATATATATAACTAGAATTGCGGATCATTTGCAAGGCAGTTTCGGAGGAGATTAAAATAAAAACAACGGACAGACCTGAAGAGAATTGCGGACATCACTAAGAAGAAAATGCGGAATGGATATCTGAAATAATGACGCAGATAAGGAATAAGCAGAGGTACAGGACTGAAGCATTATGCGATAACATCCAAGCAAGAATTGCGGACATACTCTGAGACTCCAGTCCGAATATAACAAAGATTTCAGTGTGGAAGATTTGCGGATTCGGTTGGGTTAAGAACTACCGTGATATGTGAACCTACAGCAGACATATATTAGGAGAGAGTGTGGATGTATACCAGTGGACAATGCAGTGTTGAAGTGCGAACAAATGACGGTCACAGTGCAGAACATAAGGAGAAGAGGCAGCCATAGTAAGTAAGGTAAATCCTACTATTCAAACAATTCTATAAGCATATGAAATGTGAAGATCAAGACCTTAGGTCTAGGCCTTGGTACTCGTCATTGGAAGATCAATAAGAAGAATTCTTTGCGAGTTTTTTCCCTGGCTCTAGGAGCCTAATCTTTGTGTCTTACGTTTTGATAATTGACTTGATGAAAGATTAACTTAACCTAAAGAAGAGAAGACATAAGTACATTCACAAGTAACTATCAAGAAGAGAATTGTATTAACCTTAAGCCCTCCAAATTCTCAACAGGCCTAAGTTGAGTCATGTAGAGTGTCTCCTACTTTTTAGAGACCCTGGTCGAGGTTATTTTGAGTTGTAATTAATTAATTCAGTGAAACTGAGTTAAAGTCAGTTAAACTAGTTCCAACTGTTGGAGGAACTAGTAGGACGTCTAGCAATAGAGTAGTTTCAGTATTCAACCATATAACTAATAAAGCATCCATAAATAGTTTGTGCATGCGTGATCTACGAGTTACCTAGTTGAGATTGGAGTTCAAGGGTAGTGTACTATCAGTTGTATAATCATCCAAACTGTACAGGTGGTGCATGCAATCAGAGGAAGGCCTATGATGGATTGCACAGTTATGGAAGAGGAATTTTCATAATTAATAGGGTCTAATTCCCAAGGAAACAACGCAAGGAAATAGGGACTTGGGCAAACAGAAAATTGGTTAAGTATTGGCCAAGGCTTGTCTAGAAAGCAGTGAGATAGATAGAGATAGTGGAGAGGTTGCTCGGGCTTGAGCAAAGCATTGTAATCTTCTCATATTTTTCTGACTAATGCAATATACAGATAGGAGGGGTTTTTAGTTGTGGCTTTCCCCAGGAAATGATTGTGTAATGTGTTGATTGAATTCTTTCTCTTGTATGATTCGTGATTCCGCAATTGGTAGAGTAGATTCAAGTCTATTGTTTTAGTAAATTACAATTAGCAGTCTGAATCTACAAGGAATTTCTACATGGTATCAGAGCTAATATCACAGCAAAGAAGAGAATTCGAAGTTATCTTTGCAAGAGGAACGAGTTTTGTAGATCTATTCTTCAGAAATCACAACAGGATCAAGATGGTGTTTTATGGTCTCAGGCTCAAGTATGCCCTTGAGGGTAGCTCGAATTACATTGCTTGGAAGGATCGGATGGAAGTAGTCATGGAAGACAATGGACTGAAGGAATTCATTGATAATGATGTCTCGAAGCTAGCACCCGCTGATGCACAGGATCTAGCAAATTGGAAGAAGAATGTCGCCAAGGAAAGGAGGATCATATTGGAGGGAGTACGAGACCATATTGTCTCTAATCTCCACGGGAAGGAAAATCCATATGCAATGTGGCAGACATTGACAGAACTGTTCCAGAACAGTAGTGACCACAGGAAGCTAGCACTAAAGATAAGCTTTAGAATATCAAAATGTTGAAGGGCGACACAATACTACATTACCTCAGCAAGTTCACACAGTGTCGTGATGAGCTTGGGAGTGTTGGTATTACAGCTGTTGAAGATGATTTGGTAATCCTAGCACTTCGAGGCCCCTTCCCAAGAGCTGGCACAACTACCAGGATTCGGTCAATGTGAGAGAGAAGCTATCAAACTAGGAAAGATTATGGTCAGATTTGGTACAGGAAGAGTTCATGAGGAACACCAAAGACGGGACCTCATCCAAGGTTGAGGATGATGAGAATTGTACCTTGGATGGAAAGGCAAAGAAAGGGAAAGGGAATAAATCACAATCCAAAGGAGATTATAGTCAAGCAGGCAAGAAGAAGGAATTTTCGAAGATTAAATGTTTTCACTGTCATGAGCTAGGACACACTATGCCACAAAGTGTCCGCACAAGAAGGTCGACAGGAACCCCTCAAGAGGAGCAGTAGGTGAAGCTCTAGCTTCACAATTCGAGTTGGATTTCACCCTCATGGTATGCATGGTGACATCGGTGATGGGTAGTGTGTGGTATCTGGATAGTGGAGCCTCACTCCATATGACAAGCAACAAAGAATTTTTCAGCAACTTGGAGAAGGACCTCCAGATGCACATCGAGATGGGAGATGATGGAAGGTATAGGGCGACAAGTATCAGTACTATCACTTTGCAGAGGGAGTCTAGTTCTCCTCCCACATTAAAAGATGTCATGTATCTTCCGGGTCTGAAGAAGAATTTAGCTTCAGTTGCTATGTTGGAAGACCGTGGCTACAATGTGATCTTTAGCAAAGGAAAGGCTTTCTTTCGTCACATAGCCACGGGACAAGTGAAGCGGATCAGGGTTCGGGTGAAGAACCTCTACAAATTGGATGTAGAAGACTGTGTTGCTTTGACCACGAAAGTAGAGAAGGTGCAGAGCCGAGACATCGGTGAATTATGGCATAGGCGACTTGGCCATTTGCACCATGGAGCTTTGAAAATCATGCAGCAGATTTCTACAAGACTTCCCAAAGGTGCACTATAGCAGTGTGATACATGCAAAGGGTGTACATTGGGGAAGTACACCAAAGCCACCTTTCATGATAAGGACAGTTGAGTGCAAGCGGTCCTTGAAAGAGTTCACTCAGATGTGTGTGGACCTTTCTGGACAGCCTCCACATCCAAGCAAAGGTGTTATGTTATATTTGTATATAATTTCTCACGTAAGTGTTGTATATTCTTTATGCAGAAGAAAGACCAGACATTCTCAAAATTTTGTGAATTTAAAGCACTTGTTGAGAAAGACACAAGTAGGAAAGTGAAGGCTCTCAAGAGCGATAATGGTGGAGAATGTGTCGAATGAGTTCAAGAACTTATGTGCATCAAAAGGCATTCGACGAGAGTTGACAACACTCCATAACCCACAACAGAATGGGTCGTTGAGAGGAAGAACATGAGTGTTTTGGGAGTTGCACGGGCGATGTTGCATGATCATGGCCTATCGTTGCACTTGTGGGCTGAAGCATGCAACATAGCGGTATATGTGTAGAACAGGAGTCCTCATCGGATTCTCGGGATGAGTACACCAGAAGAAGATTTTTCAAGTAAGAAACCAGATGTGGCACACTTCAGGATCTTTGGTTCATCAGTTTACTGTCATGTTTCCAAGGATGCAAGGAAAAAGCTAGAACTGACAGCAGAGTTGGGCATATTTTTGGGGTACACTAATACCCCTCACAACTATCGGGTGTACCTGCCATCTCACAGGATGACAATTGTTCATAGAGATGTGAAGTTTGATGAAGAGAAGGCCATGAGATATACCCTTAAGAGAGAGCTCCAGTTGCATGCAGATGAGGAGATTTTAGCTCCAAAGAAAGAACCTCTGGATGTTGTGGAGCAGCCACAAGCAGAGGTGCAGAGAGTGGAAGCACCCACTCATGTAGAGACATCAAAAGACGGAAGGAAGCACACCATAGAGGCTAACAAATTGATGCATGATGCTAGAGAGAATGTGGGAGCACCCATATCACAGCACTAGCAGAGGAGGTCATCAGATCAGTACACTGGCTACATGGCTCTGATGAGCAAGAGTGTAGAGATTGAGCCATCTTCATTCTAGGAAGTAGTGCAACAACCAGTATGGGTTGATGCCATGGTAGAGGAATATGATTCCATTATCAGGAACAGTGCTTGGGAAGTGGTACCAAGGCCAAAGGGCAAGTCAGTGGTACGTTCCAGGTGGATCTACAAGGTGAAACAAACAGCAGATGGGAGTGTCGAGAAACACAAGGCCAGATTTGTGGCCAAGGGGTTCTCTCAGGTGGAGGGAATTGATTACGAGGAGACCTTTGCTCCAGTAGCAAGGCACTCTTCAATCAGATCAATTCTAGCACTTTCAGCGCAAATGGGATGGAAGATACATTAGAAGGATGTGAAGACAGCTTTCCTCAATGGAGTGATTGAGGAAGAGGTGTACATAGAGCAGCAGGAAGGGTTTGAGACCTTTGACAGAGAGTCTCATTTGTGAAAACTAAAGTGAGCGTTGTATGGATTGAAACAAGCACCCCGTGCTTGGTACACCAGGATCGACAACTATTTCATCGGGTTGGGCTTCACCAAAAGTGAAGCAGATGCAAACCTTTACCACATTATTGTTGAAGGTAAATTGTTGATTATAGTATTATGTGTCGATGATTTAATTCTAACAAGTGATGAGAAGCTGATAAAACCTTGCAAAGAGGATTTGGCAAGAGAATTCGAGATCCTCTAACAGGGAATTGGAGGAAGGAAGATGCTAGTTCAGGCAAAGTGGTAGAGGCTACCATTTACAGGTAGCTTGTGGGTTCACTTATGTACTTGGTGAACACACGACCGGACATGTGTTATGCAGTTAACCAGCGTAGTCAAGCAATGGTTAAGCCAACCCAACTCTATTGGAAGGCGGCCAAACTTGTGTTGAGATACATAAGAGGCACCACTCAGTTTGGTATTTGGTATAGATGGACAGAGGGAGTGAAGCTGCAAGGCTTCACAGATGCAAATTGGGTAAGGAGTCCATCACACAAGAATAGCACATCAGGAGGAATCTTCAGTATTGGGTCAACAACAGTTTCTTAGTACAGCCTAAGTCACCACGTTCGTGTTCGTGTTCGAATTCGACGACCTTAAAATTCGAATAAAGTTCAGCACCTAAAATTTTGCTGATAAAGTTCGGCATAAAATTCGACATACAAAAATAAGAAAAAAATATTTATATATATTAAAAAATAAATTTTAAGCAAGCTAAAAAATAAATGTGACATTCATCTTTATATATTCTATTGTATGTACTTTGGGCATATCTCAAAAAATCTAAAAATTTATGACAGCGAGAAAAATTTGCATAAACCAAATCGAATTGCAAGCGAACCTAATCGAATTTTTAACAAATTTTTTAAAAAATCGTTCAAGTTCGGCATTAAGTTTGGTTTGAATTCGGCATCACGTTCGAGTTCGAGTTCGGCATCATGTTCGGCGAACAAAATCGATTTTGTTCGAAATCGTTTGAGGTTTGGCGAATTTCGAATCCCAAGGATATAAGTCGCCGAACCCGGTGACTTAGGGTACAGCAGGAAGCAGAGATTAGTTCATCTCAGTTCAGCAGAAGCAGAGTACATAGTTGCTAGTCAAGCAGCTTATGAGGCTAGCTGGATGAGGAAGATCCTTGTTAGGTTATTTGGTCAACAGATGGATCTTACAGTGATTTACTGTCACAATCAGAGTTGTATCAAACTCTCTGTGAATCCAGTTTTTCATGATCGATCCAAGCATATCGACATCCGGTATCACCATCTCAGAGATTGTGTGCAAAAGCGGATCATGTTGGTAGAGTACATTCCTACAGAGGAACATGATGCAGATTCTTGACTAAGGCATTGTCAAGAGGCAAATTCGAGTTCCATAGAGGCAAAATTGAGGTATCGGATAATCTCTTTCTTGTTGAAAGGGAGTGTTGAAAATGGAACCAAAAAATATCCTAATTTAATTTTCCCTTGAATTAAATTAGGAGAAAATTGTAATTCCACATCACATGACAACTTGTACGAGTTAACTAAGTTAGTTAGACTTGGTTCAGTTAATTCTAGTTGAGGGCATAACTTGAGTCATGTAGAATGTCTCCTACTTTTTAGGAGCCCTGGTTGAGTTTATTTTGAGGTGTAATTAATTAATTCAGTGAAACTGAGCTAAAGTCAGTAAACTAGTTCCACCTGTTGGAGGAACTAGTAGGATGTCTAGCAGTGGAGAGTAGCTTCAGTGTTCAAAGAGTTAACTAATAAATCATCCATAAATAACTCATGCATGCATATCTATGAGTTACCCAGTTGAGATTGGAGTTCAAGGGAAGTGTACTATTAGTTGTATAATCATCCAAATTGTACAAGTGGTGCATGCAGTCAGAGGAAGGCCTATGATGGATTGCGCACTTATAGATGAGGAATTTCCCTAATTAATAGAGGCTAATTCCCAAAGAAACAATGCAAGGAAATAGGGACTTGGGAAAGCAGAAAATTAGTTAAGTATTGACCAAGGCTTGTCTAGAAAGCAATGAGATAGATATAGTGCAGAGGTTGTTCAGACTTGAGCAAATCATTGTAATCTTCTCATATTTTTTTGACTAATGCAATATACAGATAGGAGGGGTTTTTAGCTATGGCTTTCCCCAGAAAATAATTGTGTAATGTGTTGATTGAATTCTTTCTCTTGTATGTTTCGCGATTTAGCAATCGTTTAATTGTTTATGCAATTGGTAGAATAGATTCAAGCCTATTGTTTTAGTAAATTACAATTAGCAGTTTGAATCTATAAGGAATTTCTACATATTTTATGGATGTGATTGCAAATCATTTATGTGTTACAGCTTCCTCTCATGTATTGACCTCAAGGCCTCTTAGCAAGGTTTCCATGGATGCCAGATTTAAATTTCTAGTTCTAGATACTTTACCTTCAGTGTCATACCTATTTGGAAATTCTCCAATCAGTCAGATATGTAACAAAATTCTGCAATGTTAGTAGAATAAAAAGTACATGGTGATGTAATTTTGGCAGCTATTGGATCTTCATGAAAGTGAAAGTCACTGGGAACTATGTCTGGTGAAGATGTTAGCCTTAGCAGCTATCACCCAATGCTACTTAAGTTCCTGAGGCGCATACATTATACATGTTCCAGATTGCAATTGAAACTATTCCCTATGTAGCTAAGGAAAGTAAAAGACTCATTTCAAACGAGGGTATATGACTAGTCTAGGTGACAAAAATAACCATGTTTAAAAGGGTAGTTGTTAAGTTGACCTGACTTAAAGGGAAGTGAACAAGTTTTGAGCAGTTTAAAAAGCTCATATTTCCAGGCAAGATATTAGTATTCAAGCAACCATTTCCAGATTTCTAGCAGCAGAAAATCAGCAGTTGGAGGTTGTTTGCAGATTTTGAGGATCATCTTCAGATTTTCAAGCAAAGAACCCAACAATCAAGGGATCGCATCAGATTTTGAGGCATGAAAAGGGGATTTATGATTAATGGCAGAATATTCTTTAGCAGTGGATTGTTAGTCAACAATCAAATTCAAATATGGCAGATTCTAATCAGCGAAAAATGAGATATGGTAGAGCAGTTGAAGGGGAAAATCGAGCATCTTGAGGCCTAAGATAATTCAAGCAACCCCAATAGTTTGAGGTTTTTTGGCATTAATTTGAGATTGCTTTGTTTTTTGTTAGTTTTATTTTCCTACAAGCTAGTGACAGCTCGAGAGTGCATTTTTTATACAAACTATCAGTTGTAACGAGTGGGCCAGTTGGTAGATTTTAGTTTAGATTTTAGTTAATAACTTCAACAAACTCCAGATTTAAAGGAGGAGAATCAGCATCCATTCAATTGATTTCCAGGTTGCAAGGCACAAGACTTGCAAAAAACTCTAAATTTCTGGCAGATTATTCAGAAATTTTATTTATTTTTGATGCATTGTTTAGATTTTTATTCCATAAAGCTAGACACAGTTTGCTTGATGTATTTGTCTATATATTTGATCATTTGTAATGTAAAAGGGTTGGCTTTTGATGCCAAGACCCTGATATTTTTGTAAAGTCTGCTATTTCAAGATTTAATCAAATGCTCCTAGCTCCAGTTAATGACAATATTTGTTTCATACGTTTGTCCTTTCCTATAATAACATATTTGTTTCTGCATATATTTGAGGTAGCGTAGGACATTGGCAAGGGTTGGGTTGAGTATCAGCCTCCCCGACATCCCTAGCAAAGTTATGTTTTACACTGAGTAAAAGATTAAACAAAATGTTTAATTGATTACCCAGAAATCACTAGATTGTTGCTTCTAGGCTATGCTTAAATGTATTAATGTTTTATTTTAGAGATTCTTCTACACGTTTCTGCTCTTTTTAGATGATTAGGTATTCAAGGAGGATATCTAATTCTCTAATTGCTCCTCCATTCCTCCATCAAAACCTTTCAAGTTATGTTATTCTTCCATAGGCCCATAGCTGAATGCTGACACTTTGATAAGGCCTTTGCAAAGGAGGGCTTTATTTGTTAAGCATGGATTTGTGTCTCGTCAGCAACCACCTATACAACAAACCCTAGATCTCTCCATTGTGCTTCATAGGTTGTTGTTCAGTGATAGTGAACAACATTAAAAAGCCTCGTAACACTTGAGGGAGGCCCCTCTGATTCGAGGGCCAGCTTGAACCTAAACTTGGTTGTGTTGGTTTCTCGGCACAGTTTCGCAACCAAGAACTACAAGAACTGCCTCCGAAAAACATTATAACATGTCTAACCAATGGTAGGCCTCGGTTTTTTTTTAATAATGTGTTGTCGTTGATGTCAAAACTAAGGGGAGAACCAAGAGGAATACATGAGCCCCTTTTGGATACTGTTAAAGTTAGGGGGGGACCTCTAATATGGATAATGTTATTCAAATACCTTTTATGTGTCATTCCAGCCATAGCTATAAGTTGAGGGAGTGCATGAATTAACATCCAATCGCTATAAATAACACAATTGGCAAGCACATTATTTATATATGGATTGGATTGAAGCAATGTGACCTAAGGCACAAAAGACAGGAGAAAAGGAACGAGATTGAGGAATATAAGCTCTTAATGAAGGAACAGTAGGCTGAGTATGGGGTTCAAGGCATGAATAAATAGTAAGTCATAAATTTTGAAAAAGCTCAAATGTTTACTATAACATGGAAATTATTGCAAATCCAAAGTTATCGTGCCATCTCCATCAGTTAACAGACTAAGAAATTACCGATAGTAAATGGTATATCTACTAGATCCTTGGCATATCAGGACTTTAACAAAGGCCTTGTTCTACAAAATCACCAATATCTCTGTATACTAGCTCTTGGTCATAGCCCTTGGTCACAAGGCACTTAAGGATTAGCACCCAAGGGCTTAGGCACCACAACATATCACCATATCAGCATTCTAATGAAAAGGGGAAAGTTCATGATTTTCCTGATATCTGATATATGTAGCTCCCAGTCATAGCTCTAGTCACATGGGTGCTTAAGTATATCACTAGAGGGCTAAAATCCCTCAGCATATCGCCATATTGGCATTTTACCAAAGGCACAGGTTCTTGTATTTTTAATATCCCAAAACCCAAAAGCCCCAAATCACGGTTCCTAGTCAAAAGGTGCTTAGGTATAACACCTAAGGGCTATCAACCCTCGGCATATCATCATATCAACTTCTCAACATTTTCTCATGAGTCATCGATATTCTGATATCCTAGTATCATTAATTAATGGGTCCAGGAGACAAAAATTTGACTATGAATTGAATTTTGTCCATCGAGACGGAATCGTATCGGGAATTTCGATAAGTTTAGTGATTCTATGATATTCTGATACTCTGAAGTTTTGAAGCCATCAATTGACAAAATATGCATAGTCTCTCAACATAAATATTTGTGATATTCTATACCTCCAAAGTCTCAGTCTTGCGAAGATTTTCAGTGTTGGTTGTTTTTGGGTGTTTCCCGATATTTTGGTATAAAAGGCCAAGAGTTCGATCCCCCATAGCCTGGTGACGTTTTTTTATAAAAAAATCAATGTTAATTGAAATTTGTCCACCGAGAGCCCACTATATCAATACTTTTGGTTATATTGAAATTTTTGAATCCTCCGATATCCTGTTATTTGTCATCTAGATAAAAAAAGATTCTGACTCCTAACAGAAAAAGGTCCTCGTCCCAAGGATCAAAAAAACTATGTTTGTAAGTGTTGTTAGTGTTAATGAATTTTGGGGATTCTTCGATATACCAATAAAAGGTGTTTGGACCTGTTATATGGGAAAATGAAGTAGTGCTAAGGCACATATGCCCTAAAGCTTTGAAAAGTTGGATTCAAGGGAGCTTTGATTTTCTAAAGAGTGGTAAGTGCTTGCATAGTGCTTGGTTGTATGTGGTGCCAATATATACAAGTGCCAACTTTAAAAAGTTTAGTTTGAAGAAAGTGGTTGTTCTAACAGTTTGAAAGAAGTGTCAATTTTGACAGTTTGAGTTGAAGGAAGTGCCTGTTGTAACATTACGAATTGAAGGTAGTGCAAAATTAAATGGCATAGTAAAAAGTAAATTTTGTTGGAAAGTAACTAGGTTCGGGCCCTAGAAGTTTAAAGTATATTTGCATCTAGCATAGAACATCTTCAGAAATTTAACAGCATGGCATGGGTAGCTTCAAGAATGGTTTTATTCTTCCTTTCGACAACTCCATTTTGTTCGGATTATACGCAGTATTGGTCTCCCTCTTAATGCCATCTTCCGTGCAATAGTCATTGAACTCATTTGACTCATATTCGGTTCCATTATCGGTCCTCAAAATTTTGATCTTCTTCCCTGTTTAATTTTCAACCAAGGCCTTGAAGGTGCAGAACCATTTGAATACTTCGTCCTTTTTCTTCAAGAAGTATATCCATGTCTTGCGAGAGAAGTCATCTATGAAAGTGACATAATACAAACATCCTGCCAAGGATGTTACAGGCAACATACCACATAGATCATAATGAATCAATTGTAGAACGTCAATAATCTTGGTGTCACTTGAGGGGGATGGTCCCCTTGTATGCTTTCCTTCAGCACAACCTTGACATACACCTTCATGATCATCTTTGAAATCGGGCATACCTATGACCACCTTCCTTGCTTCGGGAAGAGCTTTATAATGAAGGTGAGCCTCTGGTGCCATAATTCGGATTGAAGAGCTGTGTTGCACGTCATGACTCCCAACGGACTTCCTCCAACCTAATAAAGTGTATCAACCCTTAAACCAAGAGTGGATGCTGCTTTGAAATTCCTCTTCCAAATGTGTACCTTTCCATCAATGAATGCCACCTTGAATCCTTTGTCTTCCATTGTCGAGATAGACACTAGATTCTTCTTCAAGTCAGGTACATATAACACATCTTGCAAATGAAGGACTTGCCCTTGATTTAGATGAAGGGTCACACTCCCTATCCCTTTCACGGAATAAGTCGCATTATCTCTAAGGATAATTTCCAAATTAGTATCCTCTTCAATCAAATTAGAGAGGGCCTATTTATATCCAGGAAAGTGCCTTGAGGCACCACTATCAAGCAATCAGTTATCCAGGGTGTTAGGACAATTTGGAAAGTTTGGTCCTCAGAAAAAGAAAAAGAACATGGCTAAAATCCAATGCTATGGGTGTCAAGAATATGGACACTACAAAAGAGGTTGTCCTAAAATCAAGAAGGACAATAACAAAAGAAGAAGAGAAGAAACTCATATCACCAAAGAAGTGGAGGAAGTTGAAAAGAAGAAGTCAAAGATAGAGGAGGTAAGAGATCTCTACTATGACTGAGATAGTCTTCCTCACCTTAGTTCTTTTCAAATTCCTAAGTCTTCTATTGTAAGATATGGCTATCATGATTCATTAAATGGGATGCATCAAGACATCATAAAAGCATTGGGAACAAGAGCTCGAGACATCATCATAGAAAAACATGAAAGATGATTAGAATCAATGGAATTCAAGGATATAGCTCGTAGGAATCTCATTGGAAACATAAGTGGCAAGGTCATCTAGTACAAGGTTCATCATATATCTGTCAAAAGGAAACATCTATTGATGGGGATACTTTAGATCCTCGAGATTCTCTGATGGAATCTTCATTGAAAGGTTCATCGATCATGAGGGAAAGCAAGTGTTTTCATGGGTTGGTGGTGTAATGACATAAAAGTTAAGCAGATCAAGGGATTGAAGCTCTTCCAATCAAGTTAACTGCCACAGGAAGCCTGGATGACCCAAAGGAAAAATGAGGTATGTATAATGGAAGTCATGTCATATGGTTACAATTATTATGGATCAATGCTCTATCCTAAGAGCATGATCAAAAGAAAGGAAATCCTCCCTCAAGGGAATGCAGGAATGCATGGGTCACAAATTCACTAGATGAAATCAACATACTATGTTCTCATATGAAGTATGAGGTGGTTGACAACAATTAAGGAACTCTGAATGGAAGCTCCTGGAAATGAGATGTGTGACGAAAGGAAGAAAGTGATGGATCACTTTTCGATGATATGGCTGACTCATGGATGAAAGTGATGGATGGTCGATGCCCTATGTAGAAGTCTCAAACATGAAGACTGCTAGATGACAAAAAGAAATTCATGACATCGTGAAGCGGAGTTCTTCAAGCAGCTAGTTGTCCCATCATCTCCACCTAAGGAGCTATTGTAGATCCCTAATTAAGAGGGAGCCTAGAAACAAGTTTCTTACTTGGCAGAAACTTGGAAATTCCTAAGCCAAGAGGGAGCTTAGGTACATTCCTTTATTGGAATAGATATATCCTCCCTAATTAAGAGGGAGAGATACACACATCATTCTTGTCTTCAATTGGGAAGACAGAATGGAGGATTGGGTAAACATCTGCCATCTGATACTCTTTGAGGATGAGTTAGGGCATCCAAGATAAGAGTAGTCGTAGAGGATCGATATTCTTTGAGGACTAGGAATCTAAGATAAGAATAGTCCTGGTGGAACACACCCTAAGAACCCTGGTGGGGTGTGTTTCGCGAGAGACAATGATGAAAGTGTCTATACATCATTGGTCTCGCCAGCATCGTGCTCAGATCTCGTGCAGAGATAGAGTTGTCAGTCAAGGCCTTGCTATGTGACAATGTTGGTTGATATGATGTTATACAAATGATTACCAACCTGATTCTTTTTATGAGAAACTCTTCAGATTGAGAATGACCAAGTACCATTATGAATACCTTCCTAGTTAAGAGGGAGTGTTGGAAAGTAACTAGGTTCGATCTTCATAATGACATGTGTAATTGTGACTTTAAGTAAATGATGTAAAGAAGAAAAATAAAATTATTATTGTAATGCTTGCCTCGTGGTTTTCATGAGCAAGGAATTTTATTTTTAGATGGCTCCCATCATGAGCCTTTAGGATTTGTCATCTAGTCATAAAAGTCAAAGAGAGTCAATGTCATGTATGAAGAACCCTTCTTGGGCATGTTACAAATGTATATGAGTCAATTGAGTCAAATAGCCCTCCAAGACAAGCAGAAGTTATCCCATTTCATGTCGGCTTCTAAATGAAATGAAGAACTCATGTCAGCCTCACCTAATATGGAGACAACCTTTCACCAATGTCATGTCGGCTTATTTATTGTGGAAACAACTATTTATATCAATCTAAGGTCTTCGCATTACCATACTACTACAACTCAGATTTGTCTCTGAAACAGTGCGGATTGGTATCAGAATAAGGTGCGAACATCACAGTAAAACAAGAGTTTGGATACAGTGACAGGAGTTCAGATAAATACAGTAAAGGAGCTCGGATAAGGGTACAAGAACTCGGGCAAGTTGCAGAGGCATGTTCAGATAGGATTGCAGAGATAATTTTGGTAATCACAGTAAGCAAAAACAAGAAGAAGAATTCGATGCTATATCACTGTCAAAGGCAATCTCTGTCTCGGTACAGCAAGGAGAATTCGATCAATGGAAATCTTCGTCTCAGTACAGCAAGGAGAATTCGGTCAAGGGCAATCTCTGTCTCAGAGTCACAACAAGGAGAATTGGGTGCCACCACAGTAAGAAGGTTTAGTGTCATCACAGTAGGAGGATCTCAGTACTACCACAATAAGAATATCTCGGTGGTGATAGTGTCTCGGTGCTAAGAAGGTCGAAGTGGAAGAGGAGTCGAGAAGACGAAAGGAACAAAAGGTTGACTATCAAGAGAACTTATGTCTTGGTCTTGGAGTGGCAAATAGGTCAAGGGTCGTGGTCTTGGTATTCACTAATTGGAATCTCTGTAAGAAGAATTTGCGCGGGTTTTCCTCTCAAAGAGTGAAAGGTTTTGGCCCTAGCTGATAGCCTACATTCTGTGTCTCTTGTCTATTTATGTTCGTGCATTGGTAGTTGTTTGATGAAGAAGAACACTAATAACCTAAGTAAAAGAAGGTCCTAATCTAAAGGAGTAAAAAATCACTCGCAAACAGTCACTAATTGAACAGAAATCACTTAATATTATTGCCCTAGATTTCTCAACAACTTTAAAGAGGTAAAGAATCAAATAGATAGCTAGAATAGATATTTGCAATGCAGAATTCAGAAACAACCAAAAAAAAAAAGAGTGGACCTTTGAAGAATAAGACTGTAGAGCATAATTTAGAGAAGCGGAGTGGAGCTTTGAAGAATAATTTCTTAGAACAGAGAGCAAAGGGGATTGGTGTCTCGTGTACACTGGTGCCTACAAATGGTGTCTGCTGCTATAGGTTGGTGCCTTCAAATCAGAGGGGATTGGTGTCTCTTGTAGGTTGGCTCCTACAAATTTGAGAAGTTAAGGGGATTGATGTCTCATATAGTTTGGTGCCTACAAATTAGTGTAACAGTACATTATTGCCTACAAAAAACTATCACTTAAATAATTTTTGTGGTTTTCTCCTCAAAGAATTTCCACATATATCTTGTGTTTCATGGTTTTCTTATGAGATTGAAGTTTTGTGGTAATTGAATGTTTAAAAAGAAAAATTATATTGTTATACTAATTCACACCCCCCCACCCCACTTTGCCACCCCTCCCCTCCCAGTATAATTGTGAATCCAACGGTTGTGTATTTCCTAGTAATCAAGAATTATCTAGCCGTGGAAGGTAGGAAATGGCACATACATGAGGATTGGAGTAGATGTTATTATGGATTGTGGGAACTCAGTATTTCTCCCTCCTAATTTGATCCATTTTCTTCAAGATAAAGAATGTTTCACATCAATTCATATTAAGCATCCACTTACCATAGACGTATAGAATCAAGGATGGAGTTTTGCCCAAACATTAGAGTTAGAAGCCACATTAAATAGAGAGATGACTTTGGTATGTTGGTTTGGACTTGAAAGAAAATCACAAGATTCTATATTGCTAGACTAGGCTATAAAGTCTTACAAGAATCTGAAGGTCAAAAGTTCAATTGGTGGTGGAATAAAATTTGAAAAATTAAAACACCAAAGAAGACGAGGATATTTTTGAGGTTAGCCTCTAGGAATAAGGCCTTGACCTGGAAGGTGATAAAAATAGGAATGGATAGAGTTCTAATGTTTGTGTGTGGCTCTACATCTACATGATACTCACCCATCTGGGCTTCCCCTACAGTTTCATCAAATGGATCATGTGTTGCATCACCAATGTTTCTTTCAGTGTACTCATCAACGGTTTTGCATCTCCTTTCTTCCACTCTGAAAGAGGACTTCGACAAGGTTGCCCCCTCTCCCCACTCCTCTTCCTACTCATAATGGAAGCTTTGAGTCGACTGATCATGGATGAAAAGAATCAGGGTCATTTTCAGGGCATCAAAATTGTAGAAGGATCCACACTCTCCCATCTTCTTTTTGTTGATGACGTTCTCATTCTACTCAATGGATCCATTGGTGACACTCTATCTTTCTCAGCAGCTCTTGCTGACTTCAGCATCGCAACTGGCATGGTCTGTAATGCACTAAAATCGACCATATCTTTATATGGATGCACTCCACAGGAGAGAAGAATTGCTCTGAACCGACTTCCCTTCACTCCACTGGATCCCCTTAATGGCCTCAGGTATCTCAGGTTTAGACTAAAACCCTCTGATTACTGCATTGCAGATTGGACATGGCTTATTGCCAAATTGGAAAAGAGAATTTTCATATAGCACAACAGATGGTTATCTCGGGCAGGCCACCTAACCTTAATCAAATCAGTTCTGGAAGCCACTCCAGTTTACTGGATGTCACTTGCTTGGATACCTCGAGCCATCATTGACAGAATACAACGTTTATGCAACAGGTTTTTATGGAATGGGAATCGGGAAGGACATACATTTGCATGGATTAAATGGGACCGAATTGCCCTCTCCAAAAAATGGGTAGGATGGGGCATCAAGAACCTGGACATTTTTGTTAAAGCACTTGCGGCAAAAATGGGATGGATGATTATGACATCCAAGAATCTTTGGACGCAGGTGGTCTACATGAAATACATTCAACCCTTGAATATCATTGATTGGATCAGACGGCCCTCTTGGAGCCACCAGAACATATCAACTATATGGAAGGTTGTTCTTACCTCTCTCCCACACATTCGAAATGGTCTGACTTAGAGAATCAGATCTGGGAATCAGGCGCGCATTAGCATTGATCCCTGGTCAGGGTGTGGGAATGCACACACCCTACCCCGCGAAATCATCAACCATCTATTTGACCAAGGCATCCACTTCATTGCACAAATTGCTGACCACTTGTCCTCGACTCTCTATCTGCAAGGCTGGAAAACTGCTAATCAACTTGGACTCCCTGGGCCGATGCACCAAGCTTGGCAATCTTATACAACTGCACTATCTAAAGGTCATATCCGTATATGTATAGGGGATGATGAATTAATCTGGGCCCCCTCTAAATCTGGGCTATACTCTCCCAAAGAAGGCTACTTCCTCATATTTTCGGATCACTTCCCACAGATGCAAACTTGGTGGTGGAAGTTCATATGGAAACTCAAGGCACCACCGCGCACCATACTCTTCATCTGGTGCATTCTTAATTACATTGCTCCCACAATGGACAATTTGCACAAAAGAACCATCCATGGACCCTCTTGGTGTACACTCTAACGGATAGACTCTGAATCAATTGATCATCTCCTCATAAATTGCCACTCCTCTCGGGCATTATGGACAACTATTCTATCTGATCTGGGCATAAATTTGCAGTGGCATGGACTGAATTTAGGGGAGGCTTGGCAACACAAGTGGCTCACAGCTTCTCCGCATAAGGCTAGGAATCTTCCCCTCCTCATTTGCTGGGGAATTTGGCTGGCCAGGAATGGCTCCATATTCCAGGATCACCCTCCCAATTGGCACTCGATCACTTCATGCATTTTATCCACCTACAATAGCATCCCAAACGAGGATCCCCCGCATCCCCCAAGAACCATCATACCCGAAGTTATAAACTTTGACATACCCTGGGCTTACTTTGATGGCTTGGCCCAACCCATGGTATGTGGCGGTGGTGCCCTCCTTCACATCCCCCACAGCACTTTTACAAAATCAAGATCGGTCTCTGCCCTGGAACGAACAACTTCGTTGAGCTCACAACACTTCGCCATCTCCTTCAGTTTGCATTAGAGCATGATGTCCACCACCTACAAGTCTTTGGAGACTCTAAAATCATCATCAATTGGTTCAATAAATCTGCTTCATGTCACGTGCACACACTTCGGATTAAATTGGAAGATCTCTGGCATCTGGAAGCTCAATTCTTATCCATCTCCTGTTCTCATATTTATAGGGAGCGCAATAGCATTTCTAATGAACTATCCAAGGGGGCAGCGGTCCAGCATAGGGGGCTTTGGCATATAGACGAGCAGAGGGATTTACAACACTATAGCTATTATCATCGACCCTACATCGACCAGCCAGACATTTGATGATTGACAGCTCAGCTTTTTTTACAGTTTTTGAACATTATATAAACGAACTTAAATTATTGTATTTACTGTAATTACTTTGACAGTCATTGATGTACACCCCTCAGGGGATTTTTGCAGAACTATATGATGTGACCACAGTCACAAAAATGCATATGCAATGCATCTACAGCATGTAATTTTCACATATTAATGAAAATTATGATTTTTCCTTGGGAAAAAAATGTTGTGTGGTGTACATGAATGATGAAAAAATCATTATAATTTTTAACATAATTGCCACCTTGACAAGAACCCTCTCGAGTTCTCATTTCTTGAGAGGTTAGATTATATGGTTATTTTTAACCCCATTTCCAAATGTGGCGCAACTAATAGCACCCTTTTTTAAGGGTTAAAATTATTACATTTTGTAACCACAACTTTAACATCATTGTAATGTTGCCAAAAACAACTTTAAAATCAACCCTCAAATCGAAAAGTGTTGATCCCAATAAAACTCTTTTTTGCCAGGGGGTATTGTAATTTTTTTAGCTTTAAAAACATTGTAATGTTGTTGACAAACACTTTAAAATCAACCCTTAAATAAGAAAACATTGATCCCAATAGAACTCATTCCAGGGGCCATAAAATTGTATTTTTTTAATAACATGGCCTTGACAACCAGTACGCTTGGAACCAAAACCTTAATACCAACCCCTTAATCTAAAAGAAGCACTATTAATAACATCTTCTTTGTTTTTGGCTTAAAATTGTAACATTTTATTGACGCAGGATGGAGTGTTTGTGCGAGGCATGTAGCTTAGGCCTACGGGCCTGAGATCGATGCCTGCCAGGAGCTTCACATCTTTTTCTTCTGCTTTTGTTGTCTCCGCTGTGTTTGTTTTCTGATCGATCTGACCCCAATCTCGCATTTCTTTGGCTGGACATCCTGCCATGTTTGTGTTGGCCCCAGATCCTCCTTTTGCAAAGGATATTGTCACTTTCAACTCTCTCATCGCTAGCAGCCCAAAGTTTCAAAAGTTTGTCGAGTCCCATTTTGTGAAAAAACTCGATAAAATTACTAAGGTGGAGATCAACGCACCTCATGCCCGGATCCGTGCTCTCCAACTTGCATATCGAGGTTTGATTGGCCAGTTCATGGGGTTATGGCCATATCCCCAGACTGTTCGTGCCTGGGTGGAAAATAATTGGAAACCTCTCATCACGGGAGAAGTTGTCTCTTCCTTATGTGGTAAGGGTATTTTTACTTTTTACTTCGAAAAAAAGTCAGATTGAGATCTAATATTTAGAAGTGGGTTGTATTTTATGGGAGCCCAGGGTTTATATCTGGATAGATGGAACCCTAACTTCAACCCAGACTATGATATTCCCACTGCGGTTCCAGTCTAGGTGAAACTTCCTTATCTACCTTTGCATTGTTGGAACAATGCAACCTTCAGGATAATTGGAAACTCGTTGGGAAAGTACATTGATTGTGTGGAACCAAGGATCAGTTATTTGCTTGTGAACGAATTTGTGTCAAATTGGATCTGGACAATGGTTTCCCGACAGCAATTAATGTCTCTACGGACAATTGGTCCCATGTGCAGGAAGTTGATTATGATCAGTTTCTTTTCAAATGCAAAGTTTGTCATGAATATGGACACTTTGCAAGAGGTTGTCCAAAAACCCAAATTCCCCAAGAGCAACAAAGAAGGCAGAATGATCAATGGCAACAAGCAAAACTAAGAAAAAGGGCCAACAAACAACAAACCCAAGTGGCCATGGTTCCTGAAAAAGACCCTCCTAAAGATAATCAAGGATCACGACCTTCGGGTCCCTCACAAAGAAGGCCTAATCATGTGGGCAAACCTAATGGAGGTAGAAATCGCTATGAGGTTCCTTCTGTTGAGAAATGTAACTAGTTCAGTGTTCATAATTGTTGTACCCATTTCAATATGTATCCTATGTAACAAATAAGAAAAGAAAAATAAAAAAGTTATTATTATTAAAGCATGGTCATGATCATTATTGATTGTCTTCTAGGTGAAAGCATGTTCTTCTTGCTTCTAGGGTTTGTTAGGTCTTAGGATTTATTGTCATGAGTCAAAGGAGTCAACATCATGTTTATAAGACCCTTATGGGCAAAATGAAATTGTAAAAAGAATTATTTTGAGTCTAGAAAGTCCGAAAAACTCCAAAAGTACAAGTTGGCCCTAACAGTTACAAATCATCCTAAAGGAGGGAATTCGACCCCTTGAGAAGGCTATATAAAGAAGTAGTTCGACATCATTTGAGACACACTCACTCCACAAGTTCGATCTATCAATAAAGAGTTCGATCTGAAGTTGGGAAGCAAGAGGAAGAAGAGTGAAGGTCTGGGAGAGGAAAGAAGGACGAAGAATCTTTGATTTGGGCTCCATCTCTCTCACACATGCAAAGTTCTAGGGTTTGTGGTGCAACAGAAGGGGGCCAAAGTTGTTGGTCCGAGTTCCAGTAGGACGAGGTGCAAAATCTTGTAGTTAGGAAGGCGAAAACCCTATATTGACCTCGTTGACCTTGGAAGAGTTATCTTGCTCTAGGAAGGTCTCAGAAGGAGGTTGGATTAGGGTTTCCAAAGAAGTTGCAAGGACGAAATTGCAGGGATGAAGTTGCAAGACGAGTTGCAGTATCGAAGCCACCAAGTCAAAGTTGCAGTGTGTAACAATTTGGTGCAGAATCTGGAAGTAATTGAGGAACGCCCGACTTGGTACTAGGAGGAGTTGGTCTAGAATTTGGGTTTTTGTATCTCATTTGAAGCAGATTCTAAGAAGAGGGGATTTTATGGGTTGTCCCCTAGGCGGGGTTTTTCCCTAGCTGAGAGCCTAATATATGTGTCCTCTATTGTTGCAGTTTATGTTCTTGATATTTGTTTGATGAAATATCTAACAAAAAGAACACAAGAAAGCTAATAAGTTCACAAGCAAATATTAAGGTTAAGGAAAATAAGTATAATAGCTGCCACTATTGATTTTCCAACATGGTTTCAAAGCTAAGGTGAACAAGGAAAGCAGTTGGAATGACATTGGAAGGATTCTCTTGTCAAGGGGAAGGTAAAAAGGAAACTCTCAAGAAAAGACTAAAGAAGAAGACTTCAAGAAGGATTGAGGACTCATTGGTACAAGAACCAGTAGGAGCATTTCTACAAGGAGATCAAGTCTACATTAAGCTCGCATCTAAGGAAAATATGAAAGGAAGACTTCAAGAAGATTGTTGATCTCTCTCTCTGGAGTTTGAAGGAAGATCTATTTGGAAGGCATCTTTGAAGAAGGCATCAAGAATCTTGGAAGCTATTGTTGGAAGAATCCCAAGAGACATCTTTCAAAGACATTGTTGAAGACTCTTCAAGAATCTTGAAGGCACCAAAGAAGGTTGAAGACATCATCAAGGAGAATCTTGATCTCAAGTATGTAACATAGTATTACATCGTGCCTGAATCTTCAAGTTATGTCGATTCTTTCTGCAAGGAGATCAATAAGCTCATTGGGGCATCAAACTCTCTAGCATGGAAGAAAAGAATTGACTTGATACTCACAGAACAAGAAATAATGGAATATGTTACCTGGGAAATCAATGAACCAAGCAAAGACAAGATAGAAGAACTAGCTATGTACAAGAAATGGGAAGTAAGGGCTCAAAGGATCATAGTTGAATCAATTAAGGATTCTCTTGTTCCATTTGTTGCAAACTCGAAGACTTCCAAGACCATGTATGAAAAGCTAGTGAATTTGTACTCTGTAAGTACAATAGGACAAAAGATGTCTTTGCGGAACAAGTTATATAGAATAAAGATATCAAAGGATGAGGATGTGGCATCATTTTAAAGTTGTTACGGCTACTAGATTGAAGTTTCTGCTGCTACTATTAGATCAAAGTGTTGCTGCTACTGCTGCTGCTCTAGCTCGAAGATATTGCTGGAAGGTTATCATCTGCAGATGAAGGGAAGGGCTGACTTGATGATTGGAGGAAGTTTGTGTCTAGGTCAAAGAGTCTTCGATTATCTCATGAAACTACTGAAGGAAGAGTTGTTGACAGGGTTTTCCCTTAGATAGGGATTTCCTTGGCTGTCCGCCTACATCTGGTGTCCTTGATCTTCGTGTTATGGTTTTGGGAATTGCTTGATGAACTAAGATAAAAGAAGAATACAAGAAAGTTAATAAGAACATAAGAAAATCACAAGTAATTATCATCGTAAAGAAAATCTTTCTACCTTTTTTATTTTCCAACAGAGCATAAAATATAAATCTGAGTCAAGGGAATAATATACTTGTTTCAAGTTTCATCACACATTATCTTCATGTGTATATTAAGTATTATATGCAAATTTGCATTAAATTAAAACTGTAACATAACATATTTTGCAGATTTTCAAAGGTTCATGGCTCAATCCAAGTAAGTATTATTAACAAAAGCCTGTAATTAGTTTTCAAATCTATTTTCCAAGGTAATATATTTAAATTGGAGCGACCATTTCCAGCCATTATAAGTCTTATCTTCTTGCTGAAAATTATTTCTGGGTTATCACCCAGTGGGGTTTGACCCCATAAACTCAACAATAAAATTTCCATTTCGATATAAATTCAAATTTGTCACAAGTTTCGAGCTTGAAAGTTGTCCAAAGTGACTTATTTTCAATTTCCTAGCTTACCCACCCCTAGATCTTCAATCTAGAGGATTTAGGCACTATTGGGTGACCATTTTAAGGGGTTGTTGTTATTTTCTACATTTTTTCTGCAGACTTTTCAATCTACAGTCACAAGACAGCAAGCTATTTAACAAAGTAACCCCTCTAACCGAAGGTCTAAACTAAGAACAACTCATATCATTGGTTAGTATATTAATTGTACACTCATCTGAGATATTTACATGTTATATATCTTCATTATTAAGTGATCAACATCACTGATATACATTCATTTCTGCATATTTTACGGTTTTATATCAGTAAGACGGCAAACAATTAATTCTTCTCTTCACCTAAGACCCCATATAAGGCATTGATCATTCTTTGTTTAGGTGGAGTTATCTTAAGGGAAGCCCCCCATGGCCTCTTAAGAGGAAGTAGAGCTTAAAGAGTGGGGACTTGGGCCAAAGTGACAATGGGCCCTGTTACCCATCACTAGTGGGTGACCCCTGTTGGCATGTGACCGCACATAACATGGAGAAGTGGTCCCTATAAGGAAATCACAGGGCAGAGGCGTGAATGTTTAAGGGGAAGGCCAAGCTATTCAAGCACGGGCCGGGCAGCCCCCACTTCCGCCACGCCACATCATTCATCGCCCATCGTGGATTAACACCCGTGCTAATCATCGGGCGGGATTTAAAGAAATGAACAATATTCTCAGATCAGCGGAAACCCACAGGCACAAACAACCCATAGGTTATCAGTGTTGGTGCCTCCGCAGTTGACTCCGCCAGAAATCCGTTGACCACAGATCTACAACTCACGATAACTGCGGGGGCAGACCCCCGATGGGTGCGTCGTACCCCATAGCACCCCCGCAGTGACGTAAGCAGCCCGTCATCCATCTACCACGTCACTCATCCCCCCGCTCATCGCACATCGCCCCCCGCAAGTCTTAACACTTACCCTTCATTGTTCACGCATAAATCTTGCGATTTGCGATGTGCGGGCGATCCCACCTACGTTTGCCACGTCACTCCCGCCCATCGCATATCACTCCCCGCAAGATTTAACCTTTACCTCCCATTGTGCCCATATAAAACTTGCGATTTGCGATTTGCTGGCGCAGCCCCACCGTTCCTTCCGCCTTTTCCTTCCTTTCTTCGCACATCCCATCCATGCCCCCCTCTGAAACCCGATTCCCAGTTTGCAATTCAAAACACAACATGGGCTTTTGGGTGGAGCATGCAAGTACGATTTATTCAGTTTGCTCAGGAAACCTCCACTAAAGAGCCAAGCATGCGCAGTACGACTGGCCGCTTCACAACGGATTAAGTGGAAATCATAAGACTGAGGGAGTGGAGACTTTCAAGCAACAGATGGAATCGTGTGATGACAGCGAACCTGCCCACCTACAACCGCTCCTCACCATACCATTTGAAGGCTCCCATAATTGGCCTCCATGGTCAACCATGTCTTTTTTAAAAAGAGAATCCATACAAGTGAAATAGAATATTAGAAGAGAGGAATAACTTGTTTATGAGTTTTTGTTAATAACTCAACGTTTCGGACTTCCTAAGTGAGTCCATTATCAGGGGTAAGCATCAAACATTCTTTGAATTGTTGAGAGAAAATAAGGCAAAAGAATGGGGAATAAATAGTGATCTAAGAGGAGTTATCTAAAGGTCGGTTTGGATGGTGATTTTTAATTTAGTGCAAATTTTAATTAAAATATGATTTATTTGATTTATGTCTTTGTTTAAGTAATACATATAAATTATTTAAACTATTAATTTTGTTTAGTTTATTATAATTCAAATTATATAAACTAATTTATGTAATTAAATAATTTATTATTGTGGTTTGTTTTAATTTGTTTTAAATAATTTATATCCTTAATTAGTATATTAATTCAAATTTGTTTTAATTTAATTAAATTCTTATTTATAATTTATATCATTGATTTGAGAGAAGTTAGGTCTCATTTAATAAAAGCAAAAATGAATAATCATGTTAAATTTGTTGTATTTAATTATATATATATTTTATTTTCATTATTATTTATTTATTTATTTATTTAATTATATTTATTTATTTATTTATTTTTATTTATTTACTTTTTTATTTTTATTTATTTTTTTTATTTTTTTATTTTTTTTTATTTTTTTTTATTTTATTTTTTATTTTTTTATTTTTTTTTTATTTATTTATTTATTTATTTATTTATTTTATAACTTATTGCGGATAGACCAAGTTATTATTAGTTTTTATGTCTTTCAAGAGGTTTTGATGTATTAAGGGTTTCCAAGTGTCGCTAATAATAAGACCATCATCACGGTTTATATTGTTTTTTCTTTTTTCAATTTCTATGGCTTCTTTGATTTTCCTCTTTAGGTAATGGTCCTCCTTAGAGACAAGTTTGGCATCCTCCATACGTATGTAGTGTGAGAATGAGAATGCATGCTCTGCTAAGGCAGATTTGGCTATTCTGTTCCGGGATAAGTCCGTAGCATGCTCTTTAAGTCTAATGTCAAGGGATCTGCCTGTTTCACCTATGTATTCTTTGCCACAAGAGCAAGGTATAATATAGACTCATTTTTGTAGCCTAGGGTTTATAGGGTCCTTAGCAGAGTCTACAATATTTAGAATGGTATTATGAGGGGTGAAGGCAATCTTAATGTTATGTTTATTAAGTACTTTAGATATTTTATCAGTGGTTCCTTTTATGTAAGGTAAAGAGATTTTAGGATGTCAAAGGCTTTTTTTAAGTTATTCTTATTAAGGGTTTGGTGTATGGTTTTATTGATGACATGTTTATTGTACCCATTTAGTTGAAAGACATGACGAAAATGGTTTATCTCATGTTCTAGGTGGTGGAAGTCTGTAATTCTGGATGCCCTGGTCGTTAGGGTTTTAATGATGCCAATTTTTTTATTAGGGTGGTGATGTGAGTCAGCATGCAGGTATCTATCTGTGTGAGTCTTCTTTCTATAAACTTTGGTGCGGAGTTTACCTTCTTTTTTTGTTAAAAGGATGTCTAGGAAAGGTAAATGGTTGTCTTTTTCAATTTCAACGGTAAATTTGATGTGATTTGAGAGACTATTAATGTGAGCTAAGAACTCATTTAATTTTAAAATACCATGGGTCCATTTAGCAAAGATGTCATCTACATATCTTTTCCATTCTTCAGGGGTGAAAGGAAAGGATTTGAGGGCTATTTGCTCAAAATGTTCCATGTATATGTTGGCAATAATAGGAGACAAAGGTGAGCCCATAGCTACCCCATGAGTTTGTTCATAACTAATACCGTTGAAGCTGAAGAAAGATGATTTTATACACAATTTAAGGAGGTCTATGGTTTCGCTATCTGTGATAGTTTTTAAAATGTTGATGGCTTCATCTATAGGAACCATGGTGTAAAGGGAGACAATGTCGAAACTTACCATGAGATCGTCATCTTGCATGTCAAGGTTTTTGGCCCATTGAACAAAGGAGGCAAAGTCTTTGATATGTGACGAGGTGTTTCCAGCAAGGGGGCGAAGTTTTTTAGCAAGGTATTGAGCGAGGAGGTAGGTAGGTGAACCAATGGTGTTGACTATGGGTCTGAGGGGGATGCTAGTTTTGTAAACTTTGCGAGCACCATATATTCTAGGGGTGATGGAGCTAGAGGGGGTGATCCTCTTTTTTATGATGGTGTCGAGAGAAGAGTTTTTTATTTTTTTGATAACTTCCTTAAGTATTTTAGTACTAGGATCTTTTTTTAGAATTTTGTAGCAACCACTGTTGTTTAGATGATCTTCCATTTTCTTATTATATTCAACCATGTCCATTATTACTGTTGCATTACCCTTATCTGCTTTTAGGATGATTATATTTTTATTATTTTTTAGGTTTTTTAGGGCAAGTTTTTCTTCTTTAGATAAGTTACATGGAGGTGGTTTGGCATTTTTAAGAATTTTAACAGTTTCCTGTCTTATTTCTTCGGCTTCGATAAGGTTAAGATCTCTTATGGCGATTTCTATGTTGCTAATTATATTGTCAATGGGAATTTTATTTGGGGTAATGGCGAAGTTTCTCCTTTAACATTTTGCTTTCATGTCTTTTTTGTTTACTATTTGATTTCGATGTTTTGCTAATGAAATCTCAATTTCACCCATTCATGTTTTAATTCTCTCAATACAGAAGTAATTGCTCATTGTACGCTCTGCAGGTTAGGTAGGATATTTTGATTTCATAGGTATGGGTCGATCATAAATGATTAGGATCGTAGACCCTTGGAGAAAACTCTATATGTAGGGATTTCAAGAAATGAACAAGGGTTCTGGAATTTTGAAGAATTTTGTTGTAGTTTTGTATGATTGTGCTCCCTGTGCTCTGAGATACATATTTGGGAGAGTTGTTTGAACTTAATATGATAAGGCGTTGTTATTTGGATTCCAGATGGAGCAATGAGTAGTATGTATCTATTTTCTTCTATTATCAGTAATCTCCTTTTTATGTATAATCATCTTTCATGCTCTGCTGCTTTGATGGTTTGTGTAATGTAGCTGTCGGTGGTCTGCAATTTTATTCATGAATTCGTGTCTGTATAACGCTCATGTATTAAGCTTGCTACACTCCCTTAATTCGCGCTCCACAAACCTCTGTTGTTGTTCATATCTCATTCATATCCGCTTCCTCTAAGTTCGCGGGGGACAGATTTTTAATCCTCTTAAGCCTGTCTCTTGTGGGTTCCTTCTCCGTTCTTTCTCAACGCCTCTGCATATTTTTAAAGCTTCTGCTCATTGTTTTATACTTGGCTCATTTAAAATCCATCCAACTTCATAGCCTCCTGAGCCCTCTCACAGTATAGGGAATTCACATGAATTAGGCTCAAATGGTCTTCTCCATTCTTGAACCACCAAAACCATTGTTCTCTTATTCCATATTTTGTTAGAGGAATTTATACAATTGTCCACATTTAACCTCTGATTTTAAGATGTCCTAGGCACTGGTCTTTTGCAACTCAAGGCTGTCTCTAGGAGCTACAACAACCCCTATGGGAGAAATTTTCTCCTAGATTTGTCTTCAGTTGGCAGCCGACAACCCCTTCCAGCCACGTGATAGCTCGAAGTGCCACCTGAGTCAGTCATTACATGTCCCCGCTCATCTATCATGATCATATGTTTGAAGGTGGGCCTGTTAGCTTTTGTAGCATCGGATGTGTTTTAGCCTCAAAACTTTGTGGAAAGGCTAGAATACATGAGATCTCCAGAACCCAGAAATCGTTTCTGGAAATTTCTCCTAGGAGTGACTTAATTAGATTATTAACCAATTTTTTAATGTTTCCTAAGTCTAAACTTAGGAAAATAGGTTCATTAATCAGTGTTAATCAAGCAAGGCGAGAATAGTCTAGAAACTCACACAGATTGATCCAAAGATGATCCTAGCAATTGATTATGTTTTAATCTTGGTCGTTGGTGCCCCAACAAAGGATTATAAGAGGAGGTCGATGTGGTGATGGAGAGGACACTTGCAGAGTTTGATTTCATTGGCAGATCGATTTCCAGAGTAGCAGCACTTAGTTGCCAAAGAGATTCAGAGAGATCGAAGCAGTGAAAGAGGGGCAGAGATAGTGAGGCTAGAGGAGGCATTCTAGATCCAGCGAGTGCATTTGCAGAGAGGCAGAAGAGCCACAGAGAGGCTGACGCTGGGGCAGCGCAATAGTCTCTAGAGGCAAAATCGATTTGCTGTGGAGGAGAGGCGTTTTCAGTTCCAGTGGCTGGGACAGAGTCCTAGAGTACCGGAGAAGCCTCTTTCTAGTCAGCAAAAGGTAGAACGACTTCATTAGAGATCAGTCTAAGGCTAGACGTCCAGCAAGCTACACAGAGCAACGCAGAGGCTGACGCAGAGTGTCAAAGGGCCGTACTTTTTAAGGCAAGTCGTGCCAAGAGATTGCCTATGGGGTGAGGAAAATTCCTCACTAGATTTCTATCAGTGTTTTTCTCTGTAGGATGGCCAGTATTTCGACATCCAATTGTACTCAGATTTTCTCACTACTGCATAATAATAAAACCTTCAGTTGTTGCACCGGTTTTCCCAAGTTGGGTTTTTCAGGGGACTTTCATCCAAAAATAATTGTGTTAATTTTTATGTGTGTGTGTTAGCATTTCTTCCAGCGTTTATTCTTCTATAGTTTTATTTGTTTAGATTGCAGTGTGATTTATTCAGTATTTGTCGTAGCAAAAAACAAATAAATTGTTAAATTAAATTAACAATTAGGAGAATAATTTCCAATTGTTGCAATAGGATTCCGGTTTAGGAATTTTCACAGGGCCTTCCAACCCTGAAGGTATGATTTTTCATTATGTAATTGGGTGTTTATGCTTGCTTTTCTTGGGCACATTTGAACATGGATTAGTGGGGGGATTCGAAAAAAATAATGGGCTTGGACTGTACTCTTGTTACCTCACCTCACCTTGGTGGTTAGTCTTATATCCTAGTCCCATGTGATATCCTTTATGGGATACTAGCTTCAAGAGTGGCATGACATGAGAAACCTTGATTTTGGTTGCGTGACCCAGCTTCCCGACACCATATAGCTCACTCCCCTCCGCTCAATATAAACCCTTTTCATTTTTCCCATTTGGGTCCACAATTGTTCATTGTGTCTACATGGTGTTAGCCTCCCCCTCCCCTTATCCTCACCTTGGGTCAAGCCTGGAATGATGCCCTGCAGGTTGATGCAACTAAAAAGAAAGATAAAAGCATAATTTTTCCACTTAAAACAGGAAATGTACCACAAAATATAAAAGATGGTCGGGACATAAAAATTTAGCGCGTGGGGCAAAGCCAAACATGAGCTCCACCCCTTATCATTATGGCCATCAACCTAGTTTCAAGGGCCCCTATGAGTGCCCCCTGCATCATGAAGGAACCCAAGATTATCCCAACCCCTGGTGGGCGATTGACTGCCCTACCTTAAGGGAGTAATCACTACTACATCATACACATCATGCTCTCATCCCCTAGAGCCCCGAGCAATAAAGGGAAGAAAAATCAATAAAAGGCAAAAAGGCATATGAAGAAGGGTGGAAAAACAAAGGTCGGGGGTAACTCATGTACCACAATTGCTCCCTCCTACATTCATATACCCAAGGTGTGGCCTTCCCTCATTTTAGCTTCCCTTGTACCATGGCATGTGGCTTGGAGCCTTCCCTATTGCCCCACTCTGTTCCATCATCATTTCACATGACACCTGCCATTTGATGGATGTACCCTGGACCTGTCACTCCCTTAGAGGTTGAAACCACCTAATAGGGTCATTTATTAACCTCTCTTGTCAAGCAAGGAAACATCTGTACATTTTGAAGCCCATTTTGAAGGGCATGCCACTACGAAGTGTCCACTCTTGCCCCTAATTAGCAAGCTTATTTACTCAATTGCACTAATGGATTGTTGTACTGGAAGGTGAGGAGATGCATTGGATCTTATACAGGACTGCAGGTGGGTCTCCATCTTGGACCTGCCATTTGATGGAAGTACCCTGGACCTGTCACTCCCTTAGAGGTTGAAACGACCTAATAGGGTCATTTATTAACCTCTCTTGTCGAGCAAGTAAACATCTGTACATTTTGAAGGGCATGCCACTACGAAGTGTCCACTCTTGCCCCTAATTAGCAAGTTTATTTACTCAATTACACTAATGGATTGTTGTACTGGAAGGTGAGGAGACGCATTGGATCTTATGCAGAACTGCAGGTGGGTCTCCATCTTGGACTTGGTATCCCTATATAGGATCCAAGCCTTCCAGAGGGCCATAATGGCACTTGTAGGATGAGCATTGAGAGCCATGGACCTCCACCACAACAGAGCATTGATTGATATACCATGGGCTTCTTCAGCACCACACATTGCTTGTTCGTGCCCCAACCATACAGAGACGGTGATGCACTTGAACCATGTTTCCCATTCAGCCACACATTTGCACCCAACACTTGGTAGTTGATCCAGGGCCAGATGGGGTTTTGTCTCATTCGGAGAGACACAAGAGGGCATGCCTCATCTTCTAGTCCTCACTGATGGAGCATCGACTTGTTATTGAGCCACTAGAGACCCATGAGACCATTGATTGTGCCCCACAACCACTTTGGAGCACCATAGGATGTTTTGCTTGGAAATCAAGGGGCCACCCCCTTGATCATCACTTTTGGAGCCCTCCTCTTTATCATGACACTTTGAGGATTCATTCAGGCCCTCCAAAGGCCCTCTTGACCAATATTTTATCATTTTGGCTAGCTCTGGATGGCTTATTTTTCACTTATTGAGCTATTTGGTGGGCTTGTCACCAAAAGAGATGTTATTTGCACATTAAAATATTATTAGGGGCTTAATTAGAATAATTAGGCTAATTTGAACTTGTAAAGGCTTATATAAGTAAGGAGAGTCTCATTTTGTATCTCATTATCACTTGACTTGGATTAGATCTCTTGAAGAGAATTTCGCACTTTTTCTCGTTTGTCAATTTGTTAAAATTGGCAACTAGGGCCAAATTCCACCTTGGGACAACTCATTTGATGGAGATGATGATTACATTGGATTCTCTTTTCGAGAGGTCCAAGATTGATCTAAAGATAATCTCATTCGGACAAGCAGAGGTGTAATTTTGAACTTACTCTCTCACATGTGCAAATTGTTCAGGTTGACCTCAGCATAATGTAGGCTCAAGAAGCCCAATAGACGTGTCTCTTCACCCACAACGAATTGTATAAAGAGGAGTGACCTCTCACCTCATTTGGACATCATTCACTCACACATTCTTCTCTCTCTTCCTCTGATTGGGTCGTACAGCTATTGGGCAGCTTCTTTCTCTCACATGTGTGGCAAGAAGGACGAAATTTCAGAGATGAATTGCAGGCCGAAAATTTCACAGTTCAGGGATAGTTTGACCAGTGTTGACCAAGGTGTTCTTGACCAAGTTTGAATTCAATTTTGGCTGGAAAAGTTCAATTTTTGCAGGTCGTACAGTTGGGCACAAAAATCGAGAATTTATGGGCTAAATCACAGAACCAAAATTGCAAAAATTTCAGACTGTTGACCAACGTTGACCGAGACCTTCCAGGTATCATTTGACTTCCATCTTTTGGGGAAATTTCTGTCTCAGCAGGTCGCAACTTTTGGCACAGAAACTGAGGTTTTCTTAGCACTTTAACCGCAGACCAAATTGCAGGTTGACCGTAGAAAACTACAACAGTTTTCTCTCTCCTTTAACCAAGTTCGCTGGATTGCTTTGGGCTGATTTTGACCTTCTGATCGAGCAGAGTTTGATTAGAGAAGACCAAGCTATTTTGAGGACATTTCATTGTTGCTTTGACCAAAGTTGCCTTTTTGTTTAGGGCTTATTTGACTACAATTGACTGCAGAATTTGACAGAGTTGATTTGACTGTGTATTGGGCAAGTGAATTTGATTTTTGTACTCTCTCTCTCTCTGCTGAAAGTTTGAATAATAATAAGAAGAATTGATCAAAGGGTTTTCCCCACATTGGGGTTTTTCCCTGGCATCCACCAAATCCGGTGTTCTCTTGTCTTGGCTTGTCTTCTGCATTTTGTTTTATGTTCTATCTGCATTTACTGTCAATGTGATTAAGTTAATGTGATTGCTACTAGAAATAATTGGATATTGTTAATGGGCTGCTAAAGAAACATTGAAGTAAATTATGCTAAGCATAGAACATACCATTTTTAACTAAAATTAACATGGTATCAGAGCTCAAGTGAAGACAAAGCCCAAGCAAGAGAGAGAAAAGCAATAACTAAGATTTGTTAGACAAGGACAAAGCCTCAATGGCTTCCTCATCTTCCTTCAAATCTGAGGATAAGCTCAATGATAAATCTGATTATCATGCATGGAAGATGTCTTTGGACTTGAATTTGGAAGAAAATGATGTCATGGACTATGTGCAGGTAAAAGTTGTGGAGCCTCCTTCAAATGCTTTGTCTGCTACAAAAACAAAGTAAAAGAAAGGTGAGGTCAAAGCTAAGAAGATCATCAGGGACTCCATTCAAAAACATTTGGTTGCTTACATTTCTGATTTGGGAACATCTAAGGAGATGTATGACAAGTTGGTTGGGATGTTCAAAGCAAACAATGTGAATCAAATCCTCTTTCTCAAGAACAAGCTGAAGGACATCAAGATGGATAGAGGGGAGTCTATCCAAACCTACTTCATGAGGATTACTGAAATCAACAATGATCTTCTATCTATTGGAGAAGTTATTTCTGACAGGGAACTCTCCCTTATTGCCCTTGGAGGTCTCCCCCGAGCTTGGGATGTGTTTAGCACCACTATTCTTAACAATGACACGATTCCTGGTTTTGACGAATTATTGACTAGACGCACTCAAGAAGAGACGAGGATGATGGAGAGAGACAAGCTTTCAAATGGAAATGAGCCCACTGCATTCTCTGCCCATGCTAAGAGGGAGAACAATGTTGGTCCAAAGAGACAAGGTCAAGTATTCAAGCAGGGATTCAAAGAAGGAAGAAAGGGAAGATACTTCAATTGTAACAGGTTTGGCCACTATGCTAGAGAGTGTCCTCATAAGAAGGATACACAACGAGACGATGACAACAACAACAACTGCAACAAAGGCAATGGAAATCAAAGGAATAACATGTTCAACAACAAAGGAAAGAGGAATGCTCCCGCTGCTCGATATGGAAATGGTCGACCTCCCAAAAGGTCGAGAAACTCTAGGTATGAGGAAACTAATGTTGTAGAAAAGCAAAAAGAATTTTATTTTATTTTTTCCCTCACTACTGCCTCTCCTCCGAACACTTTGGATAATTGGTTGATTGATAGTGGTGCCTCGAGGCACTTTACTACGTACAAGGAGGCCCTCTCTAATTTGATTGAAAAGAAGACTAATTTGGAAATCATACTTGGAGACGATGCCACCTACCCTGTGAAAGGGATAGGGACTGTCACTCTTCACTTGAATCAAGGTCAAATCCTTCATCTACAAGATGTATTGTATGTACCTGATTTGAAAAAGAACCCGATATCTATTTTTGCGATGGAATACAAAGGCTTCAAGGTAGCATTTGTTGATGGGAAGGTACATATTTGGCAAAGGAACCCGATAGATGCATTTACACTTGGATTTAGGGTTGAAGGTTTCTATCAGGTTAGAGGAAGTCCTCTAGGAGCTATGACTTGCAACACTTCTCTTCAATCCAAATTATGGCACCGAAGGTTTGCTCACCTTCATCACAAAGCCTTACCTAATGCAAGGAAGATGGTCACAGGTATGCTCGAATTCAACATATATCATGAAGGTGTTTGTCAGGGTTGTGCAACTAGAAAACATACAAGGGGACCATTCCCCTCAAGTGAGAGTCAAACTACCGACATTTCTAATCTATCTGGTATGTTGCTCGTAACATCATTGGGAGGATACTTGTACTATGCATTTTTTGTGCATGACTTCTCTCGCAAAACATGTATCTATTTCATGAAGAAGAAAGACGAAGTGTTCAAATGGTTCTGCTCTTTCAAAGCCTTGGTTGAAAATCAAATAGGAAAGAAGATCAAAATATTGAGGACCAATAATGGGACCGAATATGAACCAAATGAATTCAATGAATATTATAGAGAAGTTGGCATTAAGAGGGAGACTCCTGCTACATATACTCCTGAGCAAAATGGAGTTGTTGAAAGGAAGAATCGAACAATCATAGAAGCTACTCATGCCATGCTTCATGATCAAGGCCTACCTAAATTCTTATGGGGAGAAGCTTCCAACACTGCCGTATATGTTCAAAATAGATGCCCACATCAAGCATTGGAATTCAAGACACCCGAAGAAGTTTTCACCATTTCTGCCCTTAGGAAAGTCAGAGATCTTCCTATCCCAAGGAAGGACAATGATGATAATGCAGGAAAGTTGGATGAATCTCCGACAGATTAACAGAAAGCCCTCTACAGGTTCAAGCAAGCCCCTAGGGCTTGGTATGAGAGGATTGATAGCTATCTTATGAAGCTGGGATTTACAATGAGCGAAGCTGACCCAAACCTATACTTCAAGGTTGAAAAGGACAGGCCTCTCATTTTAGTACTTTATGTGAATGATCTCTTTCTGACAGGTGCAGACCCTCTCATTTATCAATGCAAGAGGGATTTGGCTTCCAAATTCAAGACGACGGACCTAGGGTTGATGCACTACTTCCTAGGCTTGGAGGTCTGGCAAAAGCCAGGTGAGATTTTCCTTTCTCAAGGAAAATACATTGTGAAGCTACTTGAGAGATGTGGGATGATGGATTGCAAGTCTGTGTCTACTCCAATGAAACTCAACTTCAAGAAGCTATGTGGAAGTATTGTTGGGCCCGATTTGGCAAATCCTTCCGCATATCGACAACTTGTGGGGGCCTTGGTGTTCTTGGTAAACTCTCGTCCAGACATATGCTTCGTTGTGAATACAATGAGTCAATTTATGGTCGAGCCTCATCACATACATTGGATTGCTGCCAAGAATCTCTTGAGATATCTCCGGGGCATAATTTACTATGGTTGGAGATACATTGTCAGGAATTTGAGGCTACATGGATATACTGATGCTGATTGGGCTGGCAGTGTGGTGGATCGTAAGAGCACATCTAAATGTTGTTTCTCATTGGGGTCTGCTTCGATATCTTGGATGAGCAGAAAGGAGAAATCAGTTGCTTTAAGCACCGTCGAGACCGAATACATTACTGCTAGTATGGCCTGTTGTGAAGTTGTTTGGTTGAGGAAGCTCTTTAGTGAGCTATTTGAGCATGTGTTGGATACAACCGTGATCCACTGCAACAACCAAAGTGGGATTCGCCTTTCAAAGAATCCCGTGTTCCACGACTGCTCCAAGCATATTGATATCAGGTACCACTCTATCCGGGATATGGTATAGCGGGGAGCAAACATTCTCACGAAGCCCTTACGGAAGGTCAATTTCTTAACCTTTCGTGAGAGACTTGGAGTCGTGGAAAGACTGTTAATTTTGGGCAACTAGGTCCAAACTCCATGTTGCACTGCTCATATGATGATGATCATATTTTTGTTGGATTCCTCTTTTGGAGAGGTGCAAGATTGATCTAAGGATCATCTTGTTTGGATGAGCAGAACATATATTTTGATTTTATTTTCCACACATGTGCAAGATCAGCCAGATTTGTAATGTAGGCTCATAAACCTAATAGATGTGTCACACACCCTCACTGATGGATATAAATTGGAGAGACTTGAAGATCATTTGTTCATCAACTCATCACACATTCTCTCATTGTGATCTGATTGGTTCGATAGTCTTTGGAGGCCTCTTTCCTTCACACGTGCAGAGCTGAAGCTGGGTAAATCTGTGGACTGTTTTTAGGGTTGTTTGTTATGCGTTGACCAGCGTTGACTGTGGTCAAAACTTTGACCCTTGACGTTTTGACCTCCAAACTTTGTTGAAAATCCGATTTTTGAAGGCTGTACAACTGGGCACAAAAATCAAGGAAAAAGGAGCAGGTTGACCGAAGCCCTAAATCTATAGCGTTGACTATCATGTGTTGACTGTTATGCGTTGACTTTGGTTGACCAACGTTGACTTTTGATGAGTTGTCCTTGAGGGTTGTGTGTGACATTTTTGGAGGGTTGGCTGATCTGATGTTGAGAAAGACTTTGTTGGCTGGTGCATCATGTTGACTACCGTAACGCACACTATCTTCTATCTTTGTTGGACAAGAAGAATTGTAAAATCTAATCTATATTATTGACTTGTCTTTTGTTGATCTATTATTGTGTTCTATCAGCATTTTACTTTCATGTTTATGTGATTGCTAAATTGAATCGGGCCTAAGAAAGATTGAAGTAAATTTGCATTAAGCATAGAACACACCATGGTTATCTAAATTTAACATGGTATCAGAGCTGAGGTAAAGCCAAAGCCCAAGCTAGTGTGAAAAGAAATCACCGAAGAAGAAATCCTATCAAGGATCAATGGCCTCCTCAACCTACAAGGATTTCAAGTCTGATAATAAATTGACTGATAAGTCTGATTATCATGCATGGAAGATGTCCTTGGATTTGGCATTAGAAGATCAATATGCCATGGACTATGTGCAGGGGAAGATCCATGAGCCTCCATCAAATGCACCTGCAAAGGGAAATCAAAGCAAAGATGATTATCCGGGATTCTATTCATAAGCACTTGGTTGCTTACATTTCTGAGCTAAGCACATCTAAAGAGATGTATGATAAGTTGGTTAGCATGTTCAGGGCTAGCAATGCTAATCAAGTTCTGTTCTTCAAGAATCAATTGAAGAATATCAAGAAGGGCAAGGATGAATCCATTCAATCCTATTTTATGAGGCTCAATGAAATCAGGAACAATCTTCTAGCTATTGGAGAAGAAATAGTTGATCAAGAGATGGTTCTCGTCGTGCTTGGAGGTCTCCCCCGTGATTGGTATGTATTCAATACCAATATTCTTAATAATAATGTGATTCCTGATTTTGATGAAATATTGATGAGATGCACTCAAGAAGAGACAAGAATGATGGAGAGAGATCATCCCTTTAATGGAAATGGAGGTGACCCCACTGCCTTCACCGTTCATGCAAAGAAGAGGAACAATGGTGGTCCGAGAAATCAAAACCATGGAAGAATGGGGCCCAAAGGAAGGAAGGGAAGATGTTACACTTGTAACAAGTTTGGTCATTATGCAAGAGAGTACCCTAATAGAAGGGACTCTCCCAAGGATGATGACAACAACAACTCCAAGGGGAATGGCAATCAAAGGAACAACAAGTTCAAAAGAAAAAGGAAGGCTCCCTCTGATCGTAGTGGAAATGAGCAACCTTTCAAGAGGTCAAGAAATTCCAGGTACGATGAGTCTAATGTTGTTGATAATAAGAAAAATGAATCTATTCTTGTATCTGCCCTCTTTGCTGCATCTCCTCCCGACACCTTGGATGTTTGGTTGATTGATAGTGGTGCTTCAAGGTAGCTCACTGGTTATAAAGAAGCCCTCTCTGATTTGATTGAGAAGGATACTAATCTAGTAATTATCCTTCGAGATAATGCCACCTATCCCATGAAAGGGACAAGGACTGTGACCCTTCATTTATCTCAAGGTCAAGTCCTCCGTTTACAAGATGTGTTGTACTTACCTGATTTGAAGAAGAACCTTGTGTTTATTTTGGCAATGGAAAACAAAGGATTCAAGGTGGCATTCGTTGATGGAAAGGTACGTATCTGGAAGAAGAACTTCAAGGAAGCTCACACTATTGGTTTTAGAGTTGATACACTCTACCAGGTTGGAGGAAGTCCTTTGGGGGCTATGTCATGTGATACAACTCTTCAAACAAAGTTATGGCACCGGAGGTTTGCACACGTTCATTACAAAGCCCTTCCCGAAGTAAGGAAGGTGGTGACAGGGATGCCCGAGTTTAAAGATGATCATGCAGGTGTATGTCAGGGTTGTGCCGAAGGGAAGCATACAAGGGGACCATTCCCCTCTAGTGTCACAAAGACATCTGATATCTTGCAGTTGATAGATTCTGATTTATCTGGTATGTTGCCTGTGACATCCTTGGGAGGATGTTCCTATTACATGACTTTTACAGATGACCTCTCCCGCAAGACCTGGATATATTTCTTGAAGAAGAAGGACGAAGCATTCAAATGATTTCGTACCTTCAAGGCCTTGGTGGAAAATCAAACCGAGAAGAGAATCAAAGTTTTGAGGATGTTGTATGAGTCAAACGAGTTCACTGACTTTTGCAATGAAGCTAGCATTAAGAGGGAGACCACAACTATGTATACTCCTGAGCAAAATGGTGTTGCTGAAAGAAAGAACAAGACCATTGTGGAAGCTACCCGCGCCATGCTATATGACCAAGGTCTTCCAAAGTTTCTATGGGGAGAAGCTGCGAACACTATTGTGTACGTTCAAAATAGAAACCCACATTCTGCTCTGGACTCCAAGACTCCCGAAGAAGTCTTCTCTTGTAAGAAACCTGATGTTTCTCATTTTAGAGTTTTTGGTTAAACTGTTTACTTTAATGTGCCGAAAGAAAAGAGAAGCAAGTTGGACGTTTTTGGAAAGAAGGGAATGTTTGTGGGCTACAGTGAAACTTCAAAGGTATATAGAATCTATGTGCCTGGTCAAAGAGAAGTGGAGATATGCCACGATGTCACCTTCGCTGAAGATGTTGCTTTCAAGAAAGTGCGAAATCTTCCTAGCTCCAAGGAAGACAAAGAAGATGAAGAAGCAAAGAAGTAGGAAGAGCTTAAGGATGAACCGATGCCCGATGTTGAAGGACCTATGGATCCTATTGATCCACCTCCTTCAAATAAGAGAAGACCCTCATGGCTCAGGGATACTCTCGAAGATGTTGAGAGACATATTGCCCCAAGGGGGGCATTCTGTGAAAGCAAGAAGCCGAATAGATACCAAGGGTATCTAGCAGCCATGAGTACAATTGTACAATCTGAGCCTGGATCATTTGAAGAAGTCGTAAAGCATCAAGTTTGGAAGGATGCTATGCACGAAAAATATGAGTCCATTATGAAAAATGATGTCTGGGAAGTGGTCCCGAGACCGGAGAACAAATCTGTCGTCACCTCGAAATGACTCTATAAGATCAAGCATGGATCTGATGGTGGTGTTGAAAAGTACAGGGCAAGATTTATTGCACGAGTCTTCTCTCAAAAAGAAGGCATAGATTATGATGATATATTTGCACCTATGGCCCGCTATACCACCATCCAATCTATTATTGCCCTTGCTGCAACGCAAGAATGGAGTCTACATCAGATGGATGCGAAGACTGCTTTTCTGCATTGTTCAATAAAGGAAGAGGTGTATGTGGAGCAACCTCTGGGGTTCGAAGTCCAAGATAAAGACACCTATGTACGCAGGTTGAAGAAAGCCCTTTATGGGTTGAAGCAAGCCCCTAGGGCTTGGTACGAGAGGATAGATAGCTACTTGATGAAGTTGGGCTTCACTCAGTGTTATGAAACCAGCTCCAAAAATAGAAGAAAAGAGAGATCAACGCCTTAGAAATCAGCCACTTCGAGGGGGAAACCTCCTTTACATTACATAAATGAACAATTCTTGGATGATTCAAATGACAAAACCTCCTTTCTATATATAGGAGTCCATGGGGTCACAATATAATCCTAGCCGACCTAACAATAATAATCTAAGGGCCAACAATAGCAATAGTGGGGTTTATGGGGCACAATAATAACAATATGGAGACTACAAGGGTACAACAATAACAATAAGGGGGCTACACTACAACAATAAGGGACTACACTAGTAATATAGGGACCTAACATGCCCCTTTCCTTCAAAAAAGTGTTGTCCTCAATGCTTGAGTAGCTATGGATGCTTTTGTATAAAATTCTCATCCTCCCATGTGGAATCTTCAGTGGGTAAGTTCTTCCATTTGATGAGATACTCTGAAATTGATCGATTTCGTAGTTGTCTAGTTCTTGTTTCCGTGACTGCTTGAGGTTCCAATATTAATTTTTCCTTCCTCATCAAGTTTTGGCAATATTGTTTGAACTGGAAGTTTGTCACCTATAACCTTCTTTAAGCATGAAACATGGAAAACTGGGTGCACTCGAGAAGAAGTAGGAAGCTCCAATTTGTATGCCATAGTACCAATCTTTTGCAAAACCTTGTAAGGACCATAGTACTTTGGCGATAATTTATTATCATTCTTAGCTTGCTTGAGTGACATTTGTTTGTATGGTTGTAGCTGTAAAAATACCCAGCCTCCTACATCAAAACTTCTCTCGTTGCGATGCTGATCTACCTGTTGTTTCATTCGATTTTGTGCCAATTTTAGGTTATCCTTTAAGAGTTGGAGAACTTGTTGTTGATGCTCGATGTGATCTTCCACTGCTTGACCCTTAGAATTTTTTCTTAAAGATGATGTGATGGACGGTGGATGATATCCATAAAGTGCCATAAATGGGGTCATTTTTGCTGCAGTATGGAAGGAAGTGTTATACCACCATTCAGCCAGAGGTAACCACTTGACCCATTGTGTTTGTTTATCAGATACAAAACAACGAAGATATCCTTCCAAACATTTGTTCACTATCTCAATTTGCCCATCGAATTGAGAATGATAAGATGAGCTATGGGCTAGTTGAGTACCCAAACAAGAAAATAATTCCGTCCAAATATTTCTAGTGAAAATGGGATCTCTGTTGCTTACAATAATCTTTGGATTTCCATGTAGCTTTTGAATTGTTTCCATAAATGCACTAGCAAATGTACTTGCTTTAAATGGATGAGATAATGCACAAAAGTGTGCATACTTGGTAAGTCTATCAACTACCACCATGATGACACTCTTGTTGAAAAGTGTAACTACGATCGGTCTTCATATTGACTATATAATTATGTATTTATGTAAAGAAGAAGACAAAGATAATAAAATGTATTTTGTTGTATTTGCTTCATGGGTTTCATGAGCAAAATTTCATTATAGGTTAATAGACTTCTTCTTGATGTCTATTAGGGGTTTTTCTTCTAGGTATAAATATAATTAAGTGTCATATATATGAAGGATCTAGTCTAGAGAAATGCTCCAAGACCTTGCCAAAGAAACCGTGAAAGAATGGCTTAATTCAGCCCTCCGTCAACGCTGAAAGATAAGCTCAAATGATGTGTCAAAGTCGTCCTTCCAACAGCTAGACAAGTAGGCCTACAAGCAAAAGGGAAGGTCGGCCTAAATGTGGAGACAGTGGACTATATATAATGTTGAAGCTGCGGATCATTTGATAACGAAAACTTGCGGATTTCTCTGTGAAAAGGTGCGGATATATCTGCGCTCTACAGGAAGGATAAAGGTGTGGACTTCAGGAAAAAATTTAATCTAATATACATTCAGATTAGGAAAAGATTACGGATCAGCGAGAAGGGAGACACCAGACGAACAGCTCTGAAGGAAGAAATCTGCGGAGAGATCTGAGGTGGTGACAGCGCGACAAAGTCTAGAATAAAAGCTAAGTTAAGGGCAACATACCAGTATTATAAGTGCGGATCTGTTTGAAGAATAATTTGGTAATTGTCCTAAGGTTAGATTGCTGAAGTTGAGACAGTGATCTAAAGAAAAGAGCAGTCTGAAAGGTGTGAAAAAGTGAGGAAGGTAAATCTGTGATTTACCTTCCTAACTACAGTTCAAGGAACAAAGTTGCAAGTGTATGCAAAGTGAAGATGATTCAGTCTCCAATATTTGACTAAGAAATTAGAAGTAAAACTTAGAGACCGAGTTCCCTAAGTACTAGTGCAGATTGGCGAAGAATAGAAGAATCAAGTTTGAAATCATCAAAGAAGCAACAACAAGGTCTTGGATGCACATATAGGTCAAAGGTCTAAGTCTTGGTCATGGTACTTGTCATTTGAAAATCTATAAGAAGAATTTCTCGTGGGTTTTCCTCTCCAAGAGGGAGAGGTTTTGCCCTGGCTCTAGGAGCCTAATTTTTGTGTCTTGTGTATTTTGATAATTGACTTGATAAAAGACTAAATAAGCTAAAGAAGAGAAGACATAAGTAACTCAAGTAAGCTCAGAAGTAATTATCAAGAAGAGAATTTGAATTAATCACCAGCCCTCCAAATTCTCAACATAGAATCAGAGCTAAGGTGTTGAACTCAAGGGCTACTTGACAAAGAGACACTCTAGGAAGCAAAAATCAAAGTTTGGGTGAAAAGTCAAATCAGTTTGCAAGGAAGACTCTCAAGCTATTTTCGAGAAAGATCTTCATCTCATTCAAAGGATCAACTTTTCAAGAAAATAAACTTTGCCATCAAAGATTTACATTCAAGGCATTGTTATGAGAGGACATCATCTTTTGAAGATATCCTTCACCATCAAGGATCCAAGAACACCTAGATTGAAGATTTCTATCTTAGAAGAAGATCCGAACTTCTTTGTCATCATCAAGGAAGCTGCAAGCCACTCTACTCAAGTAAGTATCTATCACCTTATTTAAATCTGTCAAGATGACTTATTGTAAAGAGAGCAACAAATTGGTTGGGTCATCTAACTTTAGTGCATGGAAGAAGAGGACAGATTTGAATTTAATTGAAGATGAAGTTATGGACTACATCGAAGGATCAACAATTCAACCACCAAAAGAAGATGCTCCAGCTCATGCCAAGTACATGAAGGGAGAAATTAGAGCCCAGAGGATTCTCATAGAATCCATTAAGAACTCACTCATTCCCTATGTATCAAAACTAAAGTCTGCTAAAGAAATATATGAGAAACTGGTGGAGCTATTCTTTGTGAGTACTGCAGGACAAGCAATCTCTCTGAGACAAGAACTATATAAAATGAAATTGTAAAGGGAAGAGAAAATCACTCCATAATTTATGAGGATTTCTGAAATAAGAGATCAACTGTAGGAACTGGGAGAAGTAATGTCTGACACTGAGATGACTACAGTGGTGTTGAATGTTCTACCCGAAGAAATGGGAAACTTCACTTCAAGTTGATACGGGAAGAAAGAAGCCACACCATTCCATGATTTATGGTCTCTATGCAAACTAGAGGAAACAAGACTGAAAGCCAAAGCTAATACAAGACCAAGTGAAGGGAATCAAGCCTTTGCAGCCATATACAGGAAGAAAGGAAGATTCGGAAAATTTGGTCCTCAGAATAAAAGAAGAAATATGGACAAAGTACAATGCTTTGGATGTAATGAACTTGGGCATTATAAAAGAGAATGTCCTAAACCTGAAAAGGATAAGAGAAAAAGGGAAGAAGCCAATGTCTCAGAAATGAGGGAAGAACCTAATGCAAAGAAATCTAAGAAAGAAGAAGCGAGGGATCTCCACTATGATTGAGATCAGCTTCTCCTTTAAGTGATTTTTGTTGGTTGTAAAATTGTATGATAGGAAGCAGTATAGCATCATGATCGAAGCATGGCAGGAGCTCTCGATGAAACAGCTCCTAGAAAACCTCACTGATATCAACACTGATGGAAGGCAATCATCAAGATCAAGGGTCATCATGAAAACAGGTGCTGACATTTTCTAATGGAGTTCTCTATGAATTCATTGATTAGAAAGAAAGCAGAATGGTTTTATCAAGAATTCTATGCTACAGAATTCTAGGATGTGATGACATATTGATGAAGCAGATCAAGGGAATGAAGCTCTTCATTGCTACAGGATGACTCAAAGGAAAAAGGTATGAGGTATATATATATATATATATATATATATATATGCTGACACTGGATGCTGTTAAGTCATGTCATATGGTTGCAGGTAATGGACTTCTATATTTATAAGTATGATCTATTTAGGAGAATCTCTCAGTGCACTGACAGATGAAATAAACATAATATATCCTCATGTGGAATATGAGGTGGTTGTATATGAACAAGGAACTGTAAATTGGAAGTTCTTGGGAATGAAGATGTTCAGGAAGGAAGAGATCATGAAGTGCAACCATGTCAAGAGGCAGTTATCATCCAGAAGCCAAGAAGATGTGACTAGAATATCCCCTGGGAGGATAAGTAGACTCTGATACAAGTCTGGTAAAGAAGAAGACCCTTGACAAAAACATATTATTAGGAGATGTGTCAATCTGAATAAAGGATGTTGATGCCTACAGGAAGATGTCATGGTGAAAGATCATCACTGAGGTAAGTTTTGTTTTAAAAGTTCATATGTATATGTTTATCTGGATGAATTTGTGCAGGACTGCTAATCATGAGAAAGGATGTATGATCCTTGAAGATGATTCGAAAGAAAGCAGCATGGCATATAAGGTGGACCTACTAAGAAAGACATATGAATCACTTTTTGGTAAATGACATGACTCATGAATGAAAGTGATGGATGATATGTGCCCTATGGAGCTAAAGTTGAAGATTCCTCAAAGATCGAAACCATGACATCGAGGGGAGGAATTCTTCATGAGTAGTTGGGTGTCTCACCATTGCTGCTGCAGGTCCCTGATTGAGAGGGAGCCTGGTGATCAGTTTCTTACTTGGAAGAAACTGGGTAATTCCTAAGAATAAGCTTAGGTACATTCCTTATATAGGAATGAGTACATTCCCTTGTGGAATAGATCCTCCGAGGCTGAGAGGGAGAGATAGACACATCATTCTAGTCTTCACTTGGGAAGACAAAATGGAGGATTGGGTAATAATCTGGCATTCAATACTCTTTGAGAATGTATTAGGGCATTCAAGATAAGAGTAGTCGGGGACCGATATTCTTTGAGGGCTAGCTACCCAAGAGAAGAATAGTCCAAGAAGGTCATACTTTGGGAACACCCGGGTGGAGTATGTACCTTGGAGAGACAATGACTATGGTGTCTATAAGTCATGTGTCTCGGCAGCATTGTAGCCCATTGTCTCGTTGAGAGATAGAGTAGTTAGTCAAGGCCTTTATTCGGGCACAACTAGGTCCAAACTCGGGTTATCTTTGCTCAGATGGCAGTCCCAATATTTTTAATGGGTCCTCTTTGGGAGAGAATTCCTAAGAGTAATCAAGATCATCTCGATCGGATGAGCAGAACATGTACTTTGAATTTATTCCACTTATGTGCTAGGTTGTCCTAGAATAAAATATTGACTTAAATGTCTTAAAGGACATGTCACACACCCCCAAAGATTCCTATATATTGGAGAGACTTAGAGTTCATTGGAGACACATTGGTGTGGAGGAATTCTCTCTCTCTGGATAGCATTGGAGATGAATATCTATGGAATGCTCTTTGTTTGGGTTGTTCTGGAGTGATGTGTGACACGATTGGCTGAATGACCTATTGGAGACTTTGCTGGTAGAAGCATCCTGTTGATCGCCGTAACCATTCATTATCTCTGTTTTGGCTTGTCTTCCATCGATCTATTTGTATGTTCTGTCTGCTTCAGTATTGTGTGCCCTAATCTGAAATGGCATAGAACATCTGCAGAAATTAACATGGTTTCAGAGCTAGGGGAAGACAATGTCCAAATTTGTGTGCTCTAGATGCAGCACTACAGCAAGGCCTCCGTGAAACAAATGGGCAGCTTGCTTTTGGTTGATGATGCGTGTGCCTGCGTTCGACTGTAAACACCACCAAAGAAGCTGCGGATGGTCTCAACACCACAACACAGTGGAAACTTACAACAACAACAACAACAACAAAACTTCTGCTTATGGATCTTCGACGCTGCCCTCCACCTCCAAGCAAGCCAGGGGCTTCCTCCCTCGAGGCTTCGATCTGAAGATTCTCCACCGGAATATTCCCTGTTGGATAGCCGCTGGCAGATACGGTTTACGGATACCGAGCATAAGTTAAAATTCGCAATTATATTTTATGTTTTACCTGTTGTCGGACAGTTTTCAATGCGTGCACAAGATGGACACTAAAACTCAGGTCTGGCTATGGCGGACGAGGGTTCCAGATACGAATTTCGAAGGGGCATTCTGATCCCTTTCAATTCCTTACAGCCCTTCCGGTCCTCAGTCCATGTAGAATTTCGGATTTCTCAACCTCCAAAACCTTAGGCGTGATCTTCGCCGTGTATCGTAATTCGATCGGATCGAGGTCAAGAGAGCATCAGAACCCTTGAAATATATCTCGATTTACGAGGAGGGAATCGATCGGTGAATGGAGTAGTAAGGTTTGTGCGCAATTTGAGCTGGATTATTTGAAAATACAGGATTGAATGGGCTAGGTGTCTGCTTGATACAACAAAGTGATCAGTTAAAGAGTGAAGAGAATGGGATCGTTAAAACCCTCAATGCGTTTGAGAGCCTTAGCTCCTTCAGGTCCCGCTATTGCCAATGGCACCGTGCACAGGGATGGTGCCCTTCTCTCAGACAAATTGAAGGAGATAATTTTGACGTAGACGGCTATGTTCAGCTCAAATGCCAGTCTATGAATGAGAAGACACGCCCTTGACGCGCACAGTGCAAAATATATCACGACGGGGCAGCATTTTCGAAACATTCACCGAACGATGCAAATGCTTCGCTTTACAGCAACTCTTCTATTTTGCTTCAGACGGTGGTTTTGACTGTAGCAGTTTTGGCCATAGCGGTTTCTATACCGGTCGTGCTGGAAAGCGTCAGAGCGTCTTTGGCTAGTCTCTCAGAAGATAGTCTGTAAATAGACGATAGTCCATTTATTTGTCTGTGTTCATTGATGACGAAAATGGATTCAAGGGAAAATCTATATTTTATTCTGAATATTTGGACAAATGTGTCCATCCCTTCATGCTTATTTGCCGAGGTTATTATTTTTTCCCTGACAAGTAGTTGATGTGGAATTCATTCATAACTACATGAAGTTTTTAGCATATTCAATGTCTACAGTGGAATTTGTCTATCACAACTGATAACTGAAGATAGTTATCAAAGTCCATCAAATACCCACGTCAGTTGAAACCTAAGTAACCGGATACTCCTAAAATGCCCTCGAATCCCCGTATCAGACACCTCTACGTACCAGATTCAGTCCCAATTCGAAGGATATGGCGTATCCGTACGGGGTACGGTCGGGATACGGCGTATCCGAACAGGGATACGCCGTATCCCGACCATACCCCGTCGGATACGCCTGCGGGTTCAAAAAAGCGTTGTTTTTTTATTATAAAGGGGGGCTTTTGCTCATTGTTTTTCACCAATTGAGGAGGATTTTTCAAGAGAGGGCATCAAGCCTATGGCCCTAGTATTTATATATGATTCATGGTAATGTTAAATTCTTAAAGTAAAAGTGACATTCTCCTTAATCTTCATTTCTATCCTTTTACTTAAATTTTTAACATTACCATGAAATGACTCAGGATGTTTGAGAGTGGTTCCGACCTCATTGGATTTCATATGGAGAAAGTAGAATTTTAGATCTCATTCAAAATCCAGCAGACTTATCAGTTTTTCAGGATTTCAAGATTGGGCTATTGCAATGTTTCCATCGAATTTTGTCATGTATTAGGGTATGGAACTCGTATTTAATCAAGAGCACCAATCCATTTGGCAGTGTTCTTATGTAACACATTTTGATTCTGATGACTTAATGAAAAAACTACAGTGTCTTACTATCTTCAATCTTGTCTTTCTGAGTAAATTTGACGATTGTATCATGTATGGTGTATCAATGTATCATTGTAATTTGTATTATAGTATCAATGATGATGTATGACTCATGAGTATCTAATATCTATGTTTGAATCAATGAATTTTGTATGAATTTGTGCAAAAAATATCTAATTTTTAATATATTAATATATATATATTTTTTAAAATATAAATATATTTTTAATAAAATAATATATAACGTAACGTATCCCAGAAGTATCCTGTTCCGGGGTCACCGTACCCGTATCCGATACTTCGAATCCCGGTATCCCCGTATCGCCGTATCCCCGTATCAGGTGACTTAGGTTGAAACATGTTTTCTGAACTTTCTAAATTATATGAATACCATTTACAGAGAAACTACAGAGAGACACATCACTGTCAGTGTTTTTGTTCTTATTCAAGAACAAATTGTCGCATAGAAAGGTAGAGGGAATTTTAAACATTGTAGCAGAAAGCCTTCACATTTTAGAAGTGAAAACTGGAAGTGCTAATGGAACTGAAAACATTAGACAGATTGATGCATCTAGAAATATGGAAGGTAAGTATGTTGCTTTGCTGATATATGCATTGTGAGGCTGAGACTGTTGTGAAAGAGAAGGTCAAACATTCAAGTACCTGGGAGCCTTGAATCTGAAAGTTACAACGCTGGGGTCTCACATTATTTTGCCTGAAATGACGAAGTCTGTGTGCTAAATCCACATCAGGTTCCTCTATTCTCATTACTTGCTGTGATCACCTGTGCCTAGGCTAGGTACCATGTGCTTGTCATCTTTATGATGTGCTAAGGTGACAAGGTGCCTTAGATGTGCTGTCTTAAAGGACCTTAGAAGGTGGACGCACTTGGCAATTCATGTTTGGATCATTAGTAAGTATTCTGATGAGAGCAGCAGGACTGTTGTATTAGGGGGCCACTGGTGCAAAGGACAATCCATGTTTTGACAAGGCATGTATCAAATACCTACTATGGATTGCACGCCTCTCTGTTGCAAAGAAGATATTATTCTGGGCTTGCAGATAAAATCTGAAGATTCAGAAATCATCTGGCTAGCATTGTCTAGTCATAGAAGGCCTAATGGCCTGGGAGCTCTGTGTACTCAGAACTGAATGATGCCCCATCTGAGAGTCTCCTATGTGTAAAGGAAGCTAGAAAAGCTCTATCCCTAAGTGGCCCGGATTTATCCTATTGATGATTGGGGCAGTAACTTTGATGAGCAGAAGCATCCTTATGACTGTGCTAGTTTTGAAAATTTAAAGCCCTAGATCAGTCAACCATCAACTACAGTTGGGCAGATTTGAAAGCCCTAAGAAGCAGTCTCCTTAAATGAAATTGGAAGGATTTTTCACAAGGTTGACTGTAGAAGCCTCTGGTGCCATATTATGAAACGGTCACATTATTGTCAAGATGCATGAAAGCAATATGGCTATAAGTCTTTAAATGGCTTTGACTATGGGAGAATAAAACTCCTTGCCAAGCTGGTGTCTTGGATGCCCTCATTTAAATTAAAAGTCTTCTCTCGAAAAAGAAATTGGCATTAAGAGGGAGAATATATCTGTATATGCCCATGAGCAGATACCATTGTTGGACGAAGGAAGATCCCCATGGCTCAAAGTCATATGGCTTCAGAGGGGGAAATTCTGGAAGAAAACCAAGAAGCCATATAAATACCAGGGGTATCTAGCTACCATGTGTACAATATGAGCCTGGATCATTTGCAGAAATTGGAAAGCATCAAGGTCTACAAGGATGCGAGGGTGATGTCTAGGATATGGTTCCTAGACCACCGATCAAAGTTGGTGTCACCTCGATATAAGATCAGGCATGGATCTGATGGGAAAATGTGTTGCATGCTGCAAGACTATTTTTTTTTTTTTGTGGCATGGTGCGATAAAGGAAGAGGTGTATGTGGAGCAACCTTTGGGATTCAAAATCCAAGATCAGGACACCCATGTTTGCAGGTTGAAGAAAGCCCTCTATGGGTTGAAGCAAGCACCAGAGCTTGGTACGAGAGGATAGATAGCTACCTGATGAAGCTGCGCTTCACTCGTAGTAATGTTGATCCGAACCTTTACTTCAAGGTTGATAGAGAGAAGCCTCTCATTCTGGTGCTGTGTTTGGACGACCTCTTCCTGACAGGTGCTGACCCTCTCATTCATCAATGCAAGAGGGAGCTCGTTGCTGAATTCGAAAGGAGGACCTAGGACTGATGCACTACTTCCTAGACCTGGAGGTCTGGCAAAGACCTGGCGAGATTTTCCTTTCTTAAGGAAAATACAATGTGAAGCTTCTGGTATGATGGACTGTAAGTCTGTGTCGACACCGATGGAACTCAACTTTAAGAAGTTGAGTGGTAGCGCTGCTGGGCCCGTCCTACTGAAAATCGTCAACTCATAGGGACCCTGATGTTCTTAGTGAACACCTGTTCGGATGTATGTTGTGCAGTGAACACTTTGAGTCAACACATGGTTGATCATAGCAGTCACTGGGTTGGTGCCAAGAAAATCTTGAGATATCTCTGAGGCACGATAGACCATGGGCTGAGATACACTGCCGGGAGTATGACACTCCATGGATATACTGATGCCGATTGGGCTAGCAGTGTGGTGGATCGCAAGAGCACATCTGGATGCTACTTCACATGTAGATCTGCTTCGGGCAGGAATCTAAAGTCGGTAGCCTTGAGCACTGCTGAGGTCGAATACATTGTAACATGTATGGCCTGTTGTGAAGTCACTTGGTTGCGAAAGCTCTTCTGTGAGTTGTTCGAGCATGTGCTAGATGCCACCGTTATCCTTTGTGATAACCAGAGGGGGATTCATTTGTCATAGAATCCCGGGTTCCACGATTGATCCAAGCATGTTGATGGTTGGTACCACTTTATCTGGGATATGGTACAGCGAGGCGCCGTAAGGCTCGATCATATAGGAACTGATGAGCAGGTCGCGGATATTCTCACAATGCCCTTGGGGAAGGTCATGTTCCCAACCTTCCGTGAGAATCTTGGAATCATGGAACGACCCTATTCTGAGGGTCCTGTTGGACGATGAGCTCTGGGAGCTCAAAGGGGGTTTTGGGGATAGCTTAGGTGCTATAAGCAACCACAGGGCTAGGCTTGCCAAACCTAGTTGGTGTGCTTCTACCCCACCGTGAAGATATTGAGATGGTTTACCTCTCTCTGATCTGTGCCCCGTATGCATCCTACCCATGAAGTTTCGGACTCATGGGAAGTACCTCTCATTTGGCCAATGAGGTGGGAAAAGTGAATAGAGACCATAGCAAGACCGATGGACGCATCGAAGATTGCCGTACTCTCTATGTCTAGGATGACACGTGTCCAACTACTTGATTTGGGATCAAGTTTAGCGAGGTTTCGGACCTCCAACTCACTTCGGGCCAGTGAAACTAACTTTGGGTTAGTATATGACTCTCTTGAGTCCTAGTGAGGTTTCAGACCTCCAACTGACTTCGAGTCAAGTAAACCAACTTCGGGTTGGTATGAGACTCTTTCTGAGTCCTATAGAGGTTTCGGATCTCTGGGCTGAATCTGTCAGCCAGGTATGATGTCTTTGTGACTGACCCACTTCTGTTTTGAAATAAAGAGGCCAGCAAAGCAAGTTACGGCGGGATGACGCACGATGTTTGGATTGCACTAGTGGACGGAGTTCTCCCTAGTTGAGAGGGAGTGTTAAAATTGGATAACTAGGTCCAAACTCCGGGTTGTGCTGCTTAGAGACGATCCCAATATTTTTATTGGATTCCTCTTTCGGAGAGGTGTAAGATTGATCTAAAGATCATCTCGATCGGATGAGCAGAACATGTACTTTGAATTTATTCCACTTATGTGCTAGGTCGGCCTGGAATAAAATATTGACTTAAATGTCTTAAAGGACGTGTCACACACCCCCAAAGATTCCTATATATTGGAGAGACTTAGAGTTCATTGGAGACACATTGGTGTGGAGGAATTCTCTCTCTCTGGATAGCATTGGAGATGAATATCTATGGAATACTCTTTGTTTGGGTTGTTCTGGAGTGATGTGTGACACGATTGGCTAAATGACCTATTGGAGACTTTGCTGGTAGAAGCATCCTACTGATCGTCGTAACGCCACCATTCATTATCTCTGTTTTGGCTTGTCTTCCATCGATCTATTTGTATGTTCTGTCTGCTTCAGTATTGTGTGCCCTAATCTGAAATGGCATAGAACATCTGCAGAAATTAACAGCCTTGCACTAGGACAATGTTGGTTGATATGATGCTATACAGATGTGATTACCAATCCGATTCTTCTTATGAGATTCTTCAGTTTGAAAGTGACCATGTACCTATATGAATACCTCCCTAGTTAAGAGGAAGTGTTGAAAAGTGTAACTAGGATCGGTCTTCATATTGACTATATAATTATGTATTTATGTAAAGAAGAAGACAAAGATAATAAAATGTATTTTGTTGTACTTACTTCATGGGTTTCATGAGCAAGGTTTCATTATAGGTTAATAGACTTCTTCTTGATGTCTATTAGGGTTTTGTCTTCTAGGTGATAAATATAATTAAGTGTCATATATATGAAGGATCTAGTCTAGAGAAATGCTCCAAGACCTTGCCAAAGAAACAGTGAAACAATGGCTGAATTCAGCCCTCCATCAACACTGAAAGATAACCTCAAATGATGTGTCAAAGTCGGCTTTCCAACAGCTAGATAAGTTAGCCTACAAGCAAAAGGGAAGGTTGGCCTAAATGTGGAGACAGTGCACTATATATAGTGTTGAAGCTGTGGATCATTTGATAACGAAAAACTTGCGGATTTCTCTGTGAAAAGGTGTGGATATATCTGCGCTCTACACGAAGGATAAAGGTGCGGATATATCTGCGCTCTACAGGAAGGATAAAGGTGCGGACTTCAGGAAAACGTTTAATCTGATATACATTCGGATTCGGAAAATATTGCGGATCAGCTAGAAGGGAGACACCACACGAATAGCTCTGAAGGAAGAAATCTACGGATAGATCTGAGGTGGTGACAGCATGAGAAAGTGTGGAATAAAAGCTAAGTTAAGGGCAGTATACAAGTATTATAAGTGTGGATCTATTTGAAGAAGAATTTGGTAATTCTCCTGAGGTTAGATTGCTGAAGTTGAGATAGTGATCTAAAGAAAAGAGCAGTCTGAAAGGTGTGAAAAAGTGAGGAAGGTAAATCTGTGATTTACCTTCCTAACTATAGTTCAAGGAACAAAGTTGCAAGTGTATGCACATTGCAAAGTGAAGATGATTCAGTCTCCAATATTTGACTAAGAAATAAGAAGTAAAATTTAGAGACCGAGTTCCCTAAGTACTAGTGCATATCAGTGCAGATTGGCGAAGAATAGAAGAATCAAGTTTGAGATCATCAAAGAAGCAGTAATAAGGTCTTGGATGCACATATAGGTCAAGGGTCTGAGTCTTGGTCATGGTACTTGTCATTTGAAAATCTATACGAAGAATTTCTCGTGGGTTTTCCTCTCCAAGAGGGAGAGGTTTTTCTCTGGCTCTAGGAGCCTAATTTTTGTGTCGTGTATTTTGATAATAGATTTGATGAAAGACTAAATAAGCTAAAGAAGAGAAGACATAAATAACTCAAGTAAGCTCACAAGTAATTATCAAGAGAATTTGAATTAATCACCAGCCCTCCGAATTCTCAACAACTCTTTCCTTCGGACTTAGGCAAACCTGTGATAAAATCCATTGAAACCTCCTCCCAACGTTGACTTGGAATGGGTAAAGGTTGTAGCAGACCGGGGTCTTAATTGTCTCAACTTTATTTTGCTAGCAAACCAAACATTCTGCCACAAACTTTTGAATATCAGATTTAAGGCCATCCCAAAAAAATTCTTTCTTCACCCTGTGGTAAGTTTTTAAAAATCCCAAGTGTCCTCCAACGAGAGAGGTGTGCAATTCCAAAAGAATCTTTTGTTTTAGTTGGGAATTCTTACAAAGATCTAAGCGATCTTTGTACCATGAGGAATCATTTTTCCAACTAAATGTATCAAATGTACTGGGATCTTGGTGCAACTTTTGAATGAGTGTCCACACTTCTTCGTCATTCTTCCATTCCTCCCTTGCTTCGGTTATCCAATCTGGTTGGATAATAGAAATGGCACAAAGCAATGCTTCCACCTCCTCATCCTTTCCTGAGAGTGCATTTGCAACAACATTTAGCTTCCATTTTTTGTAGATGATTTCGAAGTCATAACTCAATATTTTTGTGACCCATTTTTGCTGCTCTTCTGAAGAGAGTCTTTGTTCCAAAAAGTATTTAAGACTATCATGATCAGTTTTTACCTTGAAGTGTCTTCCCATTAGGTAAGGTCGCCATTTCTTTAGTGCATGTAGTATTGCCAACATTTCCTTCTCATAAATAGCTTTCTGTAAATACTTTCCTTTGATTGGACGACTTTCAAAAGCAATGGGTCCTCCTTCTTGCATTAAAACAGTGCCAATTCCATTTCCTGAGGCATCACATTCCACAATAAAGGTTTTTGTTAAGTCTAGCATAGCTAAGACTAGTGCTAGGCATATTGCCTCTTTAAGATGTTCAAAGGCCTTAGTTGCTTCAGAAGTCTATGAAAATGCATCTTTCTTCAATAATGTTATTAGAGGAGCTGCTATTCTCCCATAATTCTTAACAAACTTGCGATAATACCCTGTTAACCTGAGAAATCCTCGCAACTGATTTATGCTTGTGGGGACTTTCCATTCCTTAATGGCTTTAATTTTGTTAGGGTCTACTTTAACACCCTCCTGAGATACAATATGACCCAGATATTCCACCTCTTGTACTCCAAAGAAACATTTGGAGGTTTTTACATATAGTTGTTTCTCCTCCAATAGTTTGAGCACCCTGTCAACATGTTGAACATGATCCTTCCAAGACCCGTTGTAGATTAGTAATCATCAAAAAATACTAACACAAATTCTCTACGGAAGGGTTTAAAAATGGAATTCATCAACCCTTGAAATGGAGAAGGTGCATTGGTAAGGCCAAAAGGCATGACCAAAACTTCATAATGGCCCTCATGAGTTCGAAGTGTTGTTTTCGGAATATCTTCAGTCTTCATTCTAATTTGATGATATCCTGAACGAAGATCCAACTTGGTAAAATAAATTGATCCATGTAATTCATCCAATAATTCATCAATCACAGGAATGGGAAATTTATCTTTAATAGTGAGCTTATTGAGCTCCCTATAATCCGAACACATGCGCCATGATCCATCCTTCTTGTGCACCAATACTACTGGAGCAGAGAAAGAACTTTGACTAGGTTGAATTATACCAGCCTCTAGCATTTCTACAATCATACGTTCAATTTCGCTCTTTTGGACATAAGGATATCTATAAGGCCTGATGTTTGGAGGAACACTTCCTGGAATCAAATGAATAGCATGATCATGATCACGAATAGGTGGGAGTCCTTTTGGAGTTTCAAACACCTTGGAATGATTGTCCAAGACTTGTTGGAGATCTGCAGAAATAGATGATTTTGATGTTGGAACTTCTAGTGAGCATAATTGTGCAATTACGCCTCGTTGTTCTTTCTTTAGAAGCTTTGTCATGACATTAGAGTTTATTATCTTTCCCGACTTCCCCGCAATACCCTGTAATTCGACTTCCTTTCCTTCTCAAAAAAATTTCAAGAAAAGTTCTTGAAAATTAAAAGCTACCGTCCCCAAAGATTGTAACCATTGTACTCCTAGTACAACATCAACACCTCCCATAGGAATGGAAAGCATTGGACTATTCAATACATATTCCTCCATGGTTAGCTTGATATTATGGCATTTTCCAGAGAAATTTATAGTTCCTCCATTTGCAACCATCACTTGACATTCTGGTGCTGGGTATAGGAAACAATTCAATTCCTTTGCTACCTTACAATGAATAAAATTATGGGTGCTACCTGAATCAATCAACACTATTACCTTTTTCTTCTTGATATGTCCTTCTATCTTGAGAGTTTGAGGAGTGGTAATTCCTGCCAATGCATTACAGGATATGGTCGGACTCATTTCTTCTTTCTCTAGGGTTGGTTCCTGATGTATATGCTCTTCTTTTGAAGTTTCTTGTTCATTTTCTTCCTCCTCTTCACAATCTATGTAAAATAATTTCTTCTCAGTACACTTATGACCTTTACTGTATTTGCTATCACAACTGTAGCAAAGCCCTTTTGCTCTTTTTTCTTCCAATTGTTGTGGTGTCAACCTTGTAGGTTGTGGAATTCTAAGAGTAGCAACACTTCCATCTTTATAGATGTTAGTGGTAGGCTTCCTTCTCGCCATAAATTTACTCTAAATTTTTCTTGCCAACCTGAATGCCTTCTCCAATGAATCAGGTTCCCAAAGGCGAACCTCATGTTGGATGTTATCCTTTAAAGTCCTTATGAAGACATCAATCCTTTGTTCCTCTGGAATATCAGTTATACCCTTATATTCAAATTTTGGGAAGTCCTCAATGTGCTCCACCATTGAACCCTTTTGTTTGAGATTTATCAATTGGCTAAAGAAGGTGGTGCTCTTTGTATCCTCATAATGTGCTATCATTTCCTCCGTAAAAATTGACCAAGTGACAATTTTTTTACGAGAGCAAAGCCATCAATACTATACAAATGTATTTTGTTCTAAATGTAAAGTTGCAATGCGTACCTTTTGTGTGTTTTGCACATTATGGAGATCAAAATATTGCTCCATATGTAGTATTTATGTTACGGAATCCTTGCCATCAAACTTCCTCATATCCATCTTTGGAATATGGTGGGTCTTCAATCCAACATTAGAGTTTATGAAATCACGATTAACATTTATTTTGTTCTCATCATGAGTTTACTGTACTATCTTTTCACCATTAGGAATCATTTCTTGTATCAACTTTGTCAAACCTTCCATGTCTGCTTTTATATCATTCTTCAGGCCTTCCATGTTAGCTTCCATGCCATCCATCTTAGCTTCCTCGTCTTTCTTCAAACCATCCATATTAGCTTCCACGCCTTTCTTCAAACCATCCATCTTGGCTTCCACACCTTTCTTCAAAACTTCCATTTCATTTTTTGTTGCTCTTTGCGAGAGCGAAATTTGGGGCACTTGTTCTTGTAAATTTGATATATCATGTTGCACTTCTTCCTCTTCATGAGTGACAGTAGAGCCTTCTGAGGGCTTAATGGGTGTTGAATTCTTTATAGGAGGCATTTTAGAACCCAATACTGATATCTATGCTTCAATATGCCCTTCGAATCACTTAAAACTGATTTTTCAAACAAGACTTATGCAATTTGAAAAAAAAATACACACCTTTTTCTTGCTTTTGAGGAGCTCGATATTGAAACTGGTGTATCTCTGTAATTTTGGATCCCCGAGATTTAAGCTTCAGTCTTGTAATAGACCTCTGAGTCTTCTTTCCAATGCCACAAGTCTGACCTGATTTGGATTCTTCAATGCAAAGTTATTCCCAATCTCCCACAATGACATAATTATGGACTGGTTCGATAGAGCGCTTTTGTACGGCGTACCATGTGTCATATGTCCTAAAATATTGCGAACCTTAACTTCCACAGATCATATGTCCGAAAATATTGTGAACCAAGATCTAAAAATTTTACATGAACTTCCTCGGGATTTCTTCGCAAATGGGTTTTTTTTTAGCATCTAAACCTTCGTAGAAAACAAGTTATAGTGAAAATGCCACGATGACCTGTTTGAAGCAGCGAAACCCTAGAATCCAAAGCTCTGATACCAAATGTTATAAAACCAGCTCCAAAAATAGAAGAAAAAAGAGATCAACACCTTAGAAATCAGCCACTTCGAGGGGGCAACCTACTTTACATTACATAAATGAACAATTCTTGGATGATTCAAATGACAAAACCCCCTTTCTATATATAGGAGTCCATGGGATCACAATATAATCCTAGCCGACCTAACAATAATAATCTAAGGGCCAACAATAGCAATAATGGGGTTTTATGGGGCACAATAATAACAATATGGGGACTACAGAGGTACAACAATAACAATAAGGGGGCTATACTACAACAATAAGGGACTACACTAGTAATATAGGGACCTAACACTCGAAGTAATGCTGATCCAAACCTTTATTTTAAGGTTGATAGAGAAAGGCCTCTCATTCTTGTTCTCTATGTGGACGATCTCTTCCTGACAAGTGCTAACCCTCTCATTCATCAGTGTAAGAGGAAGCTAGCTTCCGAGTTTGACATGAAAGACCTAGGACTAATGCACTACTTCTTAGGCTTGGAGGTCTGGCAAAGGCCAGGCGAGATTTTCCTTTCTTAAGGAAAATATGTTATGAAGTTGTTGGAGAGATTTGGTATGGTGGACTGTAAGTCTGTGTCGACACAGATGGAACTTAACTTTAAGTTGTGTGGAAACATTGATGGGCCCGAGCTGGGAAATCCTACCGAGTATCGACAACTCGTGGGGGCCCTGATGTTCTTAGTGAACTCTTGTTCAGACGTATGTTTTGCAGTGAACACTTTGAGTCAACATATGGTTGAGCCTCATCACATTCACTGGATTGGTGCCAAGAATCTATTGAGATATTTTCGAGGAACAATCAACCATGGACTGAGATACACTGTCGGGAGTTTAAGACTCCATGGATATACTGATGCCGATTGGGTTGGTAGTGTGGTGGATCGCAAGAGGACATCTAGATGTTGCTTCACCTTGGGTTTTGCTTCGATATCTTGGATGAGCAAGAAGCAGAAGTCGGTGGCTTTGAGCACCGCTGAGGCCGAATACATTGCAACGAGTATCGCCTGTTGTGAAGCTATTTGGTTGAGAAAGCTCTTCAGTAAGCTGTTCAAACATGTGCTAGATACCACCGTTATCCTTTGTGATAACCAGAGTGGGATTCGTCTTTCTGAGAATCTCATGTTCCACAATCAATCCAAGCACATTGATATCAGGTACCACTTTATCCGGGATATGGTATAGCAAGGCGTCGTAAGGCTCGATCATATAGGAACTAATGAGCAGGTCGCAGATATTCTCACGAAGCCCCTGGGGAAGGTCAAGTTCCTAACCTTCCGTGAGAAGCTTGGAATCGTGGAAAGACCTTATTGTGAGGGTCCTGCTTGAGTTGGACTATGAGCTCTGGGAGCTCTAGGGGGCTTGGGGATAGCTTCTTGGGAGCTACTAGCACACACAGGGCTAGGCTTGCCGAACCTTGTTGTGCTTCTGCCCCACCGTTATGATATTAAGTTGGTTCACCTCTCTTTGATCTATGCCCCAGACACATCCTACCCATGGAATTTTGGACTCATGGGAAGTACCTCTCATTTGGCCAATGAGGTGGGAAATGTGGATAGAGACCAATAGCAAGACCGATGGACGCATCAGAGATTGTCGTACTCTCTATGTCTAGGATGGCACGTGTCCAACACCTTGATCTGGGATCAAGCCTGATGAGGTTCATACCTCTAAACTGACTTCGGGTTAGTATGTGATTCTTTTTTAGTCTATTGAGGTTTTATCCTCTAAACAGACTTCGGGTCAGTAAACTAACTTCGGGTTAGTATGTGACTCTTTTGAGTCGAAGCTGACTTCGGGCCAGCAGAGCGTGATGTCTTTGTGACTCACTCTCCTTGTTCTATTTGCGACGAGTGCCAGCAAAGAAAGTTACGGCAGGATGACGCACGATGCTAGATGATAGTACACGATGGTATTGATCCCTGGATAGCACAGGTGGACAGATGGAGTTCTCCCTAGTTGAGAGGGAGTGTTAATTTTGGGCAACTAGGTCCAAACTCCATGTTGCACTGCTCATATGATGATCATCGTATTTTTGTTGGATTCCTCTTTCGGAGAGGGGCAAGATTGATCTAAGGATCATCTTGTTTGGATGAGCAGAACATATATTTTGATTTTATTTTCCACACATGTGCAAGATCAGCCAGATTTGTAATGTAGGCTCACAAGCCTAATAGATGTGTCACACACCCTCACTGATGGATATAAATTGGAGAGACTTGGAGATCATTTGCTCATCAACTCATCACACATTCTCTAATTGTGATCTGACTGGTTCGATAGCCTTTGGAGGCCTCTTTCCTTCACACGTGCGGAGCTAAAGCTAGGTAGATCTGCGGACTGTTTTTAGGGTTGTTTGTTGTGCGTTGACCAGCGTTGACCGTGGTCAACCCTTAACGTTTTGACCTCCAAACTTTGCTGAAAATCCGATTTTTGAAGGTCGTACAGTTGGGCACAAAAATCGAGGAAAAAGGAGCAAGTTGACCGAAGCCCTAAATCTGCAACGTTGACTTTGGTTGACCAATGTTGACTTTTGATGAGTTGTCCTTGAGGGTTGTGTGTGACATTTTTGGAGGGTTGACTGATCTGATGTTGAGAAAGACTTTGCTAGCTGGTGCATTCTGTTGACTGTCGTAATGCATACTATCCTATATCTTTGTTGGACAAAAAGAATTGTAAAATCTGATCTATATTATTGGCTTGTCTTTTGTTGATCTATTATTGTGTTCTATGATCTATCAGCATTTTACTTTCGTGTTTATGTGATTGCTAAATTGAATCGAGCCTAAGAAAGATTGAAGTAAATTTGCATTAAGCATAGAACACACCATGGTTATCTAAATTTAACAAAGACCCTCCTATGAGGATCCCGCATGAGTTGGACACTGAGCTTTGGGAGATCCTAGGGGCCTGGGGTACTTCTTGCAGCTATGAGCAACCATAGGGTGAGTGGTTCACCTTCCCCTACGATTGCGAACACATGTATGTAGGATGAGTGGTTCACCTTCTCCTGCAGATCCCCCAGTGAGAGATGCATTCAGGCATTTACTTGTGGACATGTCGGTGGGACATGGTTCACCCTTTCCCCACATGTAGGATGCTCATTCCCTACGATTGATGGTTGACATGTCGGTGGGATGTGGTTCATCCTTTCCCCACGAGTAGGATCCTTCCTACAGTTGATTGGTTGGCATGATGTAGGACGCAGTTCATCCTTTCCCTACTCTTTGTGGTTTGAATGTGTGTAGGATGTGGTTTACCCTTTCCCTACGTGCAGTTGTGATATGTGTATGTAGAGTGAGTGGTTCACCTTCCCCTATGAATGACATATGCATAGGATGAGTGGTTCACCTTCTCCTATGGCATATGAGCAAAATGAGTGGTTCACCTTCTCCTATTGATGCCCCAGCACACATACTACCCATGTAGTCCGGGACTCATGGGAAGTACCTCTCATCTGGCCAATTAGTTGGGAAATGAGGATAGGGACCATAGCACTACCGATGGACGCATCATGTACTGTTGTACTCCCGATGTCTAGGATGCATGGTGTTCAAACAACTTGATTTGGGATCAATTGAGGTTTTGCCTCTAGACTGACTTGTGTCAGTGGAGAGTGGCAAGGTCTTGTGACTCACTTTCGATCAATTCTTCTTCATTATTACTTCATGGTTCAGCAGAGCAGAGATGACAGAGATGGTACATGATGACAGGTTAGCATGATAATTAGTGACAACAATTGGATTGGCAGGTGGAATTCTCCCTAGTTGAGAGGGAGTGTTAAATTTGGCAACTAGGGCCAAATTCCACCTTGGGACAACTCATTTGATGGAGATGATGATTGCATTGGATTCCTCTTTTCGAGAGGTCCAAGATTGATCTAAAGATCATCTCTTTCGAACAAGCAGAAGTGTAATTGTGAATTTATTCTCTCACATGTGCAAATTGTTCAGGTCGACCTCAGCGTAATGTAGGCTCAAGAAGCCCAATAGACGTGTCTCTTCACCCACAACAAATTGTATATATAGGAGTGAACTCTCACCTCATTTGGACATCATTCACTCACACATTCTTCTCTCTCTTCTTCTGATTGGGTCGTACAGCTATTGGGCGGCTTCTTTCTCTCACATGTGTGGCAAGGACGACGAAATTTCAAAGCTGAATTACAAGCCAAAAATTTCAGAGTTCAGGGACAGTCTGACCAGTGTTGACCGAGGTGTTCTTGACCAAGTTTGACTTCAATTTTGGGTGGAAAAGTTCGATTTTTGCAGGCCGTATAGTTGGGCACAAAAACCAAGAATTTTTGGGCTAAATCACAGAACCAAAATTGCAGAAATTTCAAACTGTTGACCAGCGTTGACCGAGACCTTCCAGGCATCATTTGACTTCGATCTTTTGGGGAAATTTATGTCTCAGCAAGTCACAGCTTTTGGCACAGAAACTGAGGTTCTCTAAGCACTTTGACCACAGACCAAATTGCAGGTTGATCGCAGAAAACTACAGCAGTTTTCTCTCTCCTTTGACCGAGTTTCACTGGATTGCTTTGGGCTGATTTTGACCTTCTGATCGGGCCGAAGTTGATTGGAGAAGACCGAGCTGTTTTGAGGACATCTTACTGTTGCTATGACCAGCGTTGACTTTCTAATTAGGCTTATTTGACTGCAGTTGACTGCAGAATTTGACAGGGCTGATTTGACTATGTATTAGGCAAGTGATTTTTTTGTACTCTCTCTCTCTTTGCTGAACTTTTGAATAATAATAAGAAGAATTGATCAAAGGGTTTTCCCCACATTGGGGTTTTTCCCTGGCATCCGCCAAATCCAGTGTTCTCTTGTCTTGGCTTGCCTTCTGCATTTTGTTTTATGTTCTATTTGCATTTACTGTCAATGTGATTAAGTTAATGTGATTGCTATTGGAAATAATTGGATATTGCTATTGGGCTGCTAAAGGAACATTGAATAAATTGTGCTAAGCATAGAACATAACATTGTAAACTAAAATTAACACTAATGGAGATCTCTTGATGCATTTTGATATCTTTGGAGCTAAAATTTATGTTCTCTTGGAGCCATCTTCTTGATCTTGGATTTGGATATATCTCTTGTTGTCTTGTAAGTAATCTTATTGAATATTTTTGCATGAAAATGTCTAATGTGTGGAAATTTTGTAACTAGCTCTTTCTTTTTGTGCCCTAATTATTGAGTATCATTGTAAAGGACTGTTAGATTGCAAATTTGTGCATGTTACTCATTGATAACAAGTAGTTGAATATTCCTAGTGGAGTAGAACTTGTTTTCTTTCCATGAAAGTCCATAAATATTGGGTGGGTAAATGCTAGAGAGTGCTTGCTAGGGTATCATTTTCTAGCCTCCTTGAAGACGATTTTGGCCAAATTTTTAATCACATAGACTCCATAGCCCAAGGACAAAGGCACTAATCCGAGAAGTCTTGGTGATCACCCTCCTTTTCTTTCTCTTTTTCTCTTTCTAAATTTCGGCCCAAACCCTAGATGGCTAGCTAGGGTTTGATGCGAGTTGCATTGGAAAGATGACTTTGGAAAATTGTTTGGACAAGTTACTGCATTGTTGTTTCCCCTAGTGATCCTCTAAATTTGAGCCTGTTCCCACAGTCAGATTGAGAGAAAAGTCAAGCCCTAGTCATATCTCTGAAAATCATCTTGAACGTCTTGGTTAGTGGTCTCCTTGAGGGTTTTGCAAATAGTATTCGGTGGAATAAATCATTCTAAACCCTTTCTCCCATCCCACCTTGACCTAGAGAGCACTTTGAAGAGTCTTCTCCCGAGATTATACATAAACCCTAGGTCTTGTGTGGTCCCACTCTAGGCTTCTCAAGGATAGTGAAAGTTTATTTAAAGGCATATAAGCATCATTCAAAGCTTCTTGAGAGGTCCTAATCATCTTAGGAGCCTTGACCTTAGGTCTCCTTGTCATCGTTGGATATCATTAACCCTAGGTCTAGGTCTCCTCATAGGTCTTTCATGGAGAGCCTTTTTGCTTCTCTTGAAGCATTGAGCCTTTATTTGAGCCTCTCCTTTGAATGGGCCTTCGAAATCACATCATACTTAGTCATTGGTTCTATCATTAATAGTGATTTCCCTCATACCAGGACTCCTCCCATCAGTGAAAGTCCGTAAAGAGCAAGGGACACTAATTGAGGTGACAGTGAGTCTTTGTCCAATTGTTGTCATTTGGTCTAGTAGTCATCCCTAAGGTACCCCTCCCAGGACCCCTGCTAGATTGTGTGGCAACAGGCCCCTATATTGTGTGTGCCAATCTTAGCAAGTTGCAAGTTCCTTGGCAACCCTGCCAATTTGATCGGTAACAACAGCAAGGGTCCTAAGGTTAGGATAAAAAGACAAGGATTGGTTGGGGATTCATACAAATTGATAAATGGTAAGAAATTTGAAAGCAAGACAGATAAGGATTAAATGGAAGCCATAACCCTACGGTGAGAACAAGCACTAGATGCTTTTAAGGGAAAACAAGATTCTTTAAAGATTGAACCAATAATTTTTTTGTCCTTGCAATGACCTTGCTCTTGTCTCTCCCAAAGAATCAAAACGGTACTTGAAATTAATCTAAGAGCAGGGCACCTATTTCTAATTTTTCACTACCATAGAACCTACATTTAACATCATTAACATCCTAATGAGTATCGAAAAAGGTATTACACCAAATTATCTTTGGGAAAACTGTCGAAAAGTTGGTGTGCATGCCATCAAAACATTCTTGTCAAGCACTTGACAAGCATGCTTTACTAACCAGCCTAGATCCATCTTAACTCCGGATCTACCAAGTGCCGAGAGGGATCAAATCCCTCTCTTGAGGTGCAAACCTCTTTTACAGTGAAAAGAGTTTTGATCCCTCTCGGCGCCTGGTAGACAGATCTAGGCTAGTTTAATTATTAGCCTTAAATAGGCCACATTAGAGAAGAATACCATGGGAAAAAACTATGGGTTAAGAATACCATGGGAAAAAACAATGGGCTGGAGAATTTTATGTTTTTTATTTATTTATTTATTTTTATTTTATTTTATTTTGCTTTATCTTGACTAAGTCAAAATGTTAAACATTACAGCATCTCCCCCATACTGGGCTGGAGAGTGACTCCCGGTGCAATTAATATATACTTTTCCCCTATGCTGCTCCATTTATATATGACATGCATCATTCATATACAGATAACTATTCATTCTCTTGTATATGTGATTTTATTGTAACAGCAATTTACATGATCTCAACATTTTTTGCACAACATTTTTTTAGCAAAAAGCTTTGCCCACAATTCAAGAGTTCCCTTGCAAAAATGGGAAATCCAACATTTTCTATGAACAGGTCAACTTGCTTGTATTTCTTTAATCTCCTTTCAACCATAGGCACTTCCCTCTACTTGGAAAGTTGTACGTGTGCCAAGATCAATAGATGAAAGGGAGTAGGCAATCACAAAATCCTGGGTAGAAATCCAAATGGAATTGGCTAGGCTATGGTTGATAACTCGATATCCTGTTTGTATTCAATCCATGCCCTTAACCGGTGAAGTGGAATGAGAATGTGCAATCCTAGCTGAATATTGAAAGAATGTTTCAATTTGTAATATGATAGATTGTAAAGGCAACAAAATATCAATATTTAAAAAGGTATCATATAAGAAAGAACCAATATAGAATGGATGGATGAATAACTTAGTTCCTAGAAACATGAAATCCGAATCCAAAGAAGAACATATCAGGAGAGTGATTCATTGGGAAGGCCTGTTTAGGTAAAGTTTACATGAATGCTTGAACTTATACTAAGCAGGGGAGAGGAAGCTGATTTTTATACTTTGAGGCTGGGTAGACCTAGCACTTTATGTACACAACAATTATCTGATATATCTCTATTTTCTTTTCCGTCTATCCCCAAAAACAGGTTAAAACAGACCCAATCCTACAAAACACCTAGTAATGCAATTAGATGTCAATCTCCTTTCAAACTTTCCTGCAGGCTGAAAATGTGAACTGTGGTCACCTATGGGAAGAAACACACTGTAAACAATATATCTGCTACAGAAAATATGATTATTAGCAGTAAATTAAATGAAAAAAGAATACAAAAATTGGACTGAGAAAAGGAATGTAACAGACAGCAGTGATGTTAAAGGGCATAGGGTGAATCTTAAACCTGGACCAATCGTACATATCCAATCAGAAGATAGAAGCATGAAAACAAAGTCAACCACATAAACCAATTCACTGCTGTGCCTTCCCACTTTTGGTCTCAAACTCTGAAATACTTTGGTAGCCTATGGAGGCAGGCGAACTAATGGATCTGAAAGCTTTCTGTCTGAAGTTGCAAAAATGCTGGTCGTCTTGTAGTTTTTCTATCTCTTCATTTTTTCTAAGCCATTCCTGCGATCTGCATCTTGGATGAATTCTACGTTCAAGACTGTAACTGAGATAACTTGGAAATGATTTTAATGACTTGAGTGAAAAACCCAAATTGAAAAGAATGTTGATCTTCTCTTGAAGTTGATACCGACTTTGGTTCAGTATTGTAGGATGTGACCTGATCATGTGACAGTGACATTAGACATCACAGGAAAGCCCAAGTCCCATGAGATAACTTAATCTCTCTTGCACTACATCACATCTTCCATAAATCTTCTCCACAATTCCCACAGTCTCATCAGAGCTCTCATCAAACCTACCTTGGAAAACAGACTGTGAATGTTCACCTTCTCCCTGGACTGTATTTGCCCCATATCTGCAAGACACGTAGGTTTGTCCAGGGCAAAAACGGTCATCAGTTATCTTGGTGACTTGAAGCTGTGTATACCCAAAAGATGTGGTATGTTTTGCAGGATACCCTGTATCTCAATTTGTTTCAATTGTTTTCCTCTCAAAAAATTTAAATCTTCTGCCATTGAGTTACGTATATCCCATATGAAAAGCTCAGGATACTGAAGAACACTTTTGCCTATATTTTTCTTTGTCATCCCCAACTTTGAAAGAAATCCCACCTTGGACTTCAAGTCTTTCTCTGAACATTCGACTAAAGCTTGAAAATTTGTCCTAACATACCTGCTCACCTCCTCCCTTGGGCAACCAAAGCTATCCAAAAGCATCAACTTTTCAGAAATTCCTCTCCAACTACTTGGATCATTTTCAAAAGTAGTGCAAATCTGATCTTTTTCCATTCCCAGCTGATACAGATTATTAAGCAATGCGTCAAATTCTTTATCAATATTACCATTCAGAAGAGAAGGACAGCTAACAAAAATCTTTGCGAGACAAACTTTAGTGAGCCCAAGATTTTCGTAAGCTTGAAGCATACCTTGCAAAACTCCAGGTGAGAGATTGAAAATCTCTTTTTCTTCCTTATATATCTTCCCAAGCCTGTTCCTCTGAATCCCATAGTTCCATAGTGTGGAGACATTGTGCATCAATACCATATTTTCACTGAGATATATTTGATCAGGAGCCAAGAGGGCACTGATTTCAGAAGGTTTTATGCCAATGTTTTCTAAAAAAGGCTCAAACTCATTGATGGGATTGTATTGAAGATACTTGTCAACTGCTTTTCTGATATCTTTCCCTGCTCTGGCTTTATCTAACAGCTTCTTAGTAAAATTAGGTGCATTCATCACAATATACTCAGCATATGTAAAATTCAGATTCCTCCTGTCATGAAGATAATCAAGCAGAGCTCTTTGAGTTGCAGCTTCGACATTGATATGAACCCTATCTGGTGTTTTAATCTCTGTATTTTTGTTTGTATCTGTATTTCTATTTGATTTGGACCCTATTCGGTGTTTGTCCCTATCTATATGTTTATCCCTTAGAAGCTCAGGATCCTGAGGAACAGTATTTTTCTTTGCCATCCCCGATTTTGAAAGAAAACTCACCGTGGACTTCAAGTTTGTCTCTGAACATTCAGCTAAAGCTTGAAAATTTGTCTTGACATGCCTCCCCACCTCCTCCTTCGGGCTACCAAAGCTATCCAAAAGCCTCAACTTTTCAGAAATTCCTCTCCAGCTACTTGGATTGCTTTCAAAATAACTACAAATCTGATCTTTCCCCATTCCCAGCCCATACAGATTATTAATCAATGCATCAAATTCTTTATCAATATTGCCATTCAGAAGAGAAGGACAGCTAACAAAAAATTTTGCAAGACAAGCTTTAGTGAGCCGGAGTTTTTCATAAGTTTGAAGAATACCTTGCAAGACTCCAGGTGGATGGTTGAAAATGTCCCTTTCCTCCTTGTATATCTGCCCAAGCCTGTTCCTAGGAATCCCATAGTTCCATAGTGTGGAGACATTGTGCATCAATACTGTGTTTTCGCTGAGATATATTTGATCAGTAGCCAAGAGGGCACCAATCTCAGAAGGTTTTATGCCAATGCTTTCAAAGAAGGGCTCAAACTCATTGATGGGATTGTACTGAAGATATTTGTCAACTGATTTTCTGATATCTTTCCCTGCCCTGGCTTTAGATAACAGTTCCTTAACAAAACTAGGTGCATTCATCACAATATACTCCACATATGTGAAATTCAGATTCCTTGTGTTGTAAAGATAATCAAGCAAAGCTCTTTGAGTTTCAGCTTTGGCATTGATGTGAACCCTATCTAGTATTTTTGTCTCTACAAATGTATTTTTATTTGTATACGTATTTGTATTTGATATGGACTCTCTCCGGTGTTTGTTCCTGTCTATATTTTTATCCCATAGAAGCCCGGGATCCTGAGGAACAGTACTTTTCTTCGCCATCCCCGATTTTAGAAGAAAACTCACCTCAGACTTCAAGTTTTTCTTCAAACATTCAACTAAAGCTTGCAAATTTGTGCTGACATACCTGCCCACCTCCTCCCTTGGGCAACCAAAGCTATCCAAAAGCCTCAACTTTTCAGAAATTCCTCTCCAGCTACTTGGATTGCTTTCCAAAAAACTACAAATCTGATATTTCCCCAATCCCAGCCCATACAGATTATTAATCAATGCATCGAATTCTTTCTCAATATTACCATTCAGAAGAGAAAGACAGCTAACAAAATTTTTTGCAAGACAAGCTTTAGTGAGCCCAAGATTTTCATAAGCTTGAAGCATACCTTGCAAAACTCCAGGAGGTTGGCTGAAAATGTCCTTTTCCTCCTTGTATATCTGCCCAAGCATGTTCCTAGCAATCCCATGGTTCCATAGTGTGGAGACATTGTGCATCAATACTGTGTTTTCGCTGAGATATATTTGATCAGTAGCCAAGAGGGCACCAATCTCAGAAGGTTTTATGCCAATGCTTTCAAAGAAGGGCTCAAACTCATTGATGGGATTGTACTGAAGATATTTGTCAACTGATTTTCTGATATCTTTCCCTGCCCTGGCTTTAGCTAACAGTTTCTTAACAAAACTAGGTGCATTCATCACAATATACTCCGCATATGTGAAATTCAGATTCCTTGTGTTGTAAAGATAATCAAGCAAAGCTCTTTGAGTTTCAGCTTCAGCATTGATGTCAACCCTATCTGGTATTTTAGTCTCTACAAATGAATTTTTATTTGTATATGTATTTGTATTTGATGTGGACCCTCTCCGGTGTTTGTCCCTATCTATATTTTTATCCTATAGAATCCCGGGATCCTGAGGAACAGTACTTTTCTTTGCCATCCCCGATTTTAGAAGAAACCTCACCTTAGACTTCAAGTTTTTCTTCGAACATTCAACTAAAGCTTGCAAATTTGTCCTGACATACCTGCGCACCTCCTCCCTTGGGCAACCAAAGCTATCCAAAAGCCTCAACTTTTCAGAAATTCCTCTCCAGCTACTTGGATTGCTTTCCAAAAAACTACAAATCTGATCTTTCTCCAATCCCAGCCCATACAGATTATTAATCAATGCATCAAATTCTTTATCAATATTACCATTCAGAAGAGAAGGACAGCTAACAAAAATTTTTGCAAGACAAGCTTTAGTGAGCCCAAGATTTTCATAAGCTTGAAGCATACCTTGCAAAATTCCAGGAGGTTGGCTGAAAATGTCCTTTTCCTCCTTGTATATCTGCCCAAGCATGTTCCTAGCAATCCCATGGTTCCATAGCGTGGAGACATTGTGCATTAATACTGTGTTTTCGCTGAGATATATTTGATCAGTAGCCAAGAGGGCACCAATTTCAGAAGGTTTTATGCCAATGCTTTCAAAGAAGGGCTCAAACTCATTGATGGGATTGTACAGAAGATATTTGTCAACCGATTTTCTGATATCTTTCCCTGCCCTGGCTTTAGCTAACAGTTTCTTAACAAAACTAGGTGCATTCATCACAATATACTCCGCATATGTGAAATTCAGATCCCTTGTGTTGTAAAGATAATCAAGCAAAGCTCTTTGAGTTTCAGCTTCGGCATTGATGTCAACCCTATCTGGTATTTTAGTCTCTACAAATGTATTTTTATTTGTATATGTTTTTGTATTTGATGTGGACCCTCTCCGGTGTTTGTCCCTATCTATATTTTTATCCCATAGAAGCCCGGGATCCTGAGGAACGGTACTTTTCTTTGCCATCCCCGATTTTAGAAGAAAACTCACCTTAGACTTCAAGTTTTTCTTCGAACATTCAACTAAAGCTTGCAAATTTGTCCTGACATACCTGCCCACCTCCTCCCTTGGGCAACCAAAGCTATCCAAAAGCCTCAACTTTTCAGAAATTCCTCTCCAGCTACTTGGATTGCTTTCCAAAAAACTACAAATCTGATCTTTCCCCAATCCCAGCCCATACAGATCATTAATCAATGCATCGAATTCTTTATCAATATTACCATTCAGAAGAGAAGGACAGCTAACAAAAATTTTTGCAAGACAAGCTTTAGTGATCCCAAGATTTTCATAAGCTTGAAGCATACCTTGCAAAATTCCAGGAGGTTGGCTGAAAATGTCCTTTTCCTCCTTGTATATCTGCCCAAGCATGTTCCTAGCAATCCCATGGTTCCATAGTGTGGAGACATTGTGCATTAATACTGTGTTTTCGCTGAGATATATTTGATCAGTAGCCAAGAGGGCACCAATTTCAGAAGGTTTTATGCCAATGCTTTCAAAGAAGGGCTCAAACTCATTGATGGGATTGTACAGAAGATATTTGTCAACTGATTTTCTGGTATCTTTCCCTGCCCTGGCTTTAGCTAACAGTTTCTTAACAAAACTAGGTGCATTCATCACAATATACTCCGCATATGTGAAATTCAGATCCCTTGTGTTGTAAAGATAATCAAGCAAAGCTCTTTGAGTTTCAGCTTCGGCATTGATGTCAACCCTATCTGGTATTTTAGTCTCTACAAATGTATTTTTATTTGTATATAACAGGCTGTATTTGATGTGGACCCTCTCCGGTGTTTGTCCCTATCTATATTTTTATCCCATAGAAGCCCGGGATCCTGAGGAACGGTACTTTTCTTTGCCATCCCCGATTTTAGAAGAAAACTCACCTTAGACTTCAAGTTTTTCTTCGAACATTCAACTAAAGCTTGCAAATTTGTCCTGACATACCTGCCCATCTCCTCCCTTGGGCAACCAAAGCTATCCAAAAGCCTCAACTTTTCAGAAATTCCTCTCCAGCTACTTGGATTGCTTTCCAAAAAACTACAAATCTGATCTTTCCCCAATCCCAGCCCATGCAGATCATTAATCAATGCATCGAATTCTTTATCAATATTACCATTCAGAAGAGAAGGACAGCTAACAAAAATTTCTGCAAGACAAGCTTTAGTGAGCCCAAGATTTTCATAAGCTTTAAGCATACCTTGCAGAACTCCAGGAGGTTGGCTGAAAATGTCCTTTTCCTTCTTGTATATCTGCCCAAGCCTGTTCCTAGCAATCCCATGGTTCCATAGTGTGGACACATTGTGCATTAATACTGTGTTTTCCCTGAGATATATTTGACCATTAGTCAAGAGGGCACCAATCTCAGAAGGTTTTATGCCAATACTTTCAAAGAAGGGCTCAAACTCATTGATGGGATTGTACTGAAGATATTTGTCAACTGATTTTCTGATATCTTTCCCTGCCCTGGCTTTAGCTAACAGCTTCTTAACAAAACTAGGTGCATTCATCACAATATACTCCGCATATGTGAAATTCAGATTCCTTGTGTTGTGAAGGTAATCAAGCAGAGCTCTTTGAGCTTCAGCTTCAGCATTGATATCAACCCGACTCGGTATTTTAATCTCTTTATTTATATTTGTAGCTTTTCCTGATAGTTGGGCAGCTTGCAGGAGCTTCATACCAGCAAAAAGCTTGCCTTCTCTCATTGGTGCGGTGTTTGATATGAATTGGGTACATGAAAATGACTCTGTTGTAAAAGGAAATGGACCTTGGGTGGAGAACCATTTTGGTTGAAACTGTAGATACGGATATGAAGAGGAGGGGATGCAATGCATAGCCTGCATTGCCAATCTGCACCTCTGGCAAGTCCGATTGAAGAAGAGCAGGGAGGGCATGGCCGGCATTACATCCCCCTTTTCTGCAGATACGAATAGATTCGGCGAGGGGAACAGGAAGCTTTGTGAAAACTAATTCCACACTTTTACCAAAGAAATAATAAGGTTATTATTGGAAGAAAACATCCTGAACATTATATAAAAGTACGGGAAATACAACATTAAGTAAAACTACGGGAAATAGAATATGTAAAAATAAATAAATATAATTATATTTTCATCAGCGGGTCTGGTTAGGGATGGACAGTTTTAAGTGCGACATTTTGAAGTTAATTATTTCGTTTTTTTTTTTAATTCAATTCCTTGATTTGTGGTTAAATTGTAATGATTTTTTTGGGGGAATTTTGTATATATTTTTAAATATATAAATAAATTTATAAATATTATAAAACATTTAAATTATATAAATTAAATTTATAATTTTTTCAATTTCTAAATAATATGTATTAAGAAAGAAAAAAAAATTAATATTTTAAATATGGAGTAATTTAATTTGAGTAAATGGCATTTCTTATAATGTTTTTTTGGTTTATTTTAATCAAAATTTGATAGATATTTTAAAAACTTGAGTTTAAGTGATTTAATTTCCAGAATTTCAGTAGTCTATGGGTTTTAAAGTTGTTGGATCCATTTATGCATTCAAAAAATTACATTTAGACTACGCTTATGGGTATTAAGAAATCTTTGACACAATTTTTTTGTTAAAGTTTTGCATTTAATATTCATTTTTATAAAAATGGTTTATATTATGAGTGTTTCTATGGCATTTTGGACCATCTAATGCTGTTCATCCTCATAACAAAGTTGAATTAATCAGAAAGACATTCACTAAATCAATATGGATCACAAAACTCTGAAATCAGTGATTTATTATTATTATATTTCATTGAAATTAAACACTCATAATATAAACCATTTTTATAAAAGTGAATATATATATATATTGATTGTAAGCTTGGTAGTTCCTTTCATTTTTCACTTATTCTTTTTTTTTGTCTTTTTTTTTTTAATTCTATTTTCATTAACATGTCCAGATACATCACCCCGATCGAGGAAGGGAATTGAACTTGTGATGAGTGCTATAACAGCCGCCTCATCACCGTTTAACCAAGACTTTACAAAAAAATTGTGTCAAATATTTCTTAATATTCATAGGCGTAGTCTAAATGTAATTTTTTGAATGCATAAATGGATTCAACAACTTAAAAACCCATTGGCCACTGAAATTCTAGAAATTAAACAACTTAAACTCAAGTTTTTAAAATGTCTATAAATTTTGGTTAAAATAAACTAAAAAACACATTATGAAAAATGCCATTAGATGATTTGAAAAATAAACCAACAAATAACAATGTGATTAATTCAAAAGACATTCGATAAATAATAAATTAATTTTAATATATTAATGTTAATTTAATATTATGTAAAATTAAAATTTAACTATATATTTTTAATTTATATGATTTAAATATATTTATAAAGAATTTAATATTAGAATAGATATTTTGTTATGTCATTGCAAGTGACATATAGTGATGGGGTATTAGTTTGGTTAGTACAGCTAATTTTTTTGCATTTACAAAGTTAAACATTGGTTTTTTTTTATTATTTTGATGTTGATGTCGGCCCGCCCCACCACTAGGGCTACTACAAAGACCTAGGCCTAGGCAATACATTAACAACCGTGATTAAGGATAAGACGGTAGCAGCCCTGTACGAAGTTTTAAAACTGGAAGCATACCAAGAACGACTAATATGCAAAAGACGACGAATACCATGAAGCCTTCATACAGTCCTACCATTGGCTTCCATCTGATGTCATTTCTTTGATGATAGTTACGCCGGAGGCGTTTTCATTGCGGGTTTGGGGTGAGTAAACACTGTTCACTCCGGTCAATCTCCGGTCAATGAGAAACAGTTTTCCATCGCGCATGGATCCAAATTAAATCTTGACAGTATTGGATGTGGGTGAGTTAAAGTCTTGACCACTGTCCAGGAAATCTGCCTGCAGTACTGTAAACGAAATCCGCGTGTAGATACGCTTACAGGTTGTCTTGCGCTGCGTTTGGGATGGAGGTGCTCTGCATCGAGGTGAGGAATTATGCCTGAACGGAGCGTTGTCTCATGGAATGCACTGATTGCTGGATATGCCCAGAGTGAGAACGGTGAGGAAGCTTTGAAACTTTTTTGCACGATGCAGCAGGTAGGGGAGAAACCAACCCAATTCGCCTTTTCGAGCATTCTAATGGCATGTGTTGTAATAACAGCTTTGGAAGAGGGCAAGTAGGTCCATACAGCGGTCATAAAAACTGGAGTTCAAGCAAATGTGTTTGTGGGGAGCGCTCTTATTGACATGTATGCAAAATGCTCAAACGTTGAGGATGCACGTGCTGTGTTCGACGGAATGCCTGATCGGAACGTAGTCTCATGGACCACAATGATTGCTGGATATGCTCAACACCAGGGCATCGAGGAGCTTCTGCAACTTCTTAAACAAATGCTATTGGTATGCACAAGCATCAACCAATTCACACTTAATACTGTCCTCGGCGCATTTGCCAGGCCTGAAGATCTGGAGCAAGGCAATCAGGTCCATGCTCTTGTAACATCAAGTACGTGCAGGACAATATTTACTCTTTTATAACAAAGCATTAATTTGAAGATTACAAGTAAAAATATTGCTTTTAATCATTTAGTTTGATTTATTGACAGATGACGGCATGTTGCCTAATAGAATTTACATATTTTACCATGTCGCAGGTTATGATGCTTCAATATTTTCTATACAGGAAAAACTTGTACTGTGGTTCATAGTTGGTCGTTTTCTTCTGTTTTGCATGAAGAAACCGCGAGCTTAATATACAATTTGCTGCCAAAAGTGCTCGAGTTTGATCACACTCAAAGTTCAGATAATGTTTCAACATCCTTATTTGTTAACATGGAGAAATGTTACAATGAGAAAACATGTACTACGATTTAATGAACAGTTATAGAAAAGCTGCTGTGTATGATTCCTTGTTTGTTCTGGGGATTGACTCTCTCGCTTAATTTATAGACCCTCAATTCAGCCATCTTTATCCGGTACCTCAAAATTCGTTGAAATTTGTTTGGGTTCCGCGGGATTTCAAGTAAACCACACCATGGAGAACTTGCCTGCGGGGAAAGTGTTAATTCCCATGCACCTTTTCCTCTCCATGGATAATGTCAAAAAATATATTAAAAATAAAATAGATAAAACAAAATTCTTAATTAAAAATAAATAAATAAATAAATAAAAATAATAATAATAATAATAATAAATAAATAAAATAAAAATAAAATTACATAAATTACAATTTAAAAATATTAAATTAAAATTATTATTTTTTTAAAAATAAATATAAATATTTAAAATTCAAATTATAAATTTTGATCATTCGGTTTACTCTTTTTTAAAATAAAATAAATTAATTTTTATTATTTGAGGTAACCTAGCCACGGCAAGTAGGAGCTATACTTTCTATTTAAAGAGGTTACTTGATCAAATTCTCCATCTTATCTTGATGATGAACCACACGGGCAGGGTTTACCACCTTCAACAAACTGAAAGATTCTATTGGCAAACAACATATGATAATAGGTTTGCTCATCCTATTCGGCCTTCTGCAAATCAAAATGAGCACACTCAATTCGACCACCCATACATAACATCAAGGACAGGCAGATAAAATACGGGAATTTCGCAGGCCATTTGCATGGCCAGTGTGTGAGATGCCGTCAGGTTGCTTCGTTAGTATACAGTATAGATAGTTTGAACGTGCAAAGAATCGAGACATTAATAGCTATAGGCTTTCCACCTTAGGTGATCATATTTCTACTTACCATTTCTGATTATCTGTTCAGCGTTAGATTTTCTTCTATTAAATCACAATTCAGTGTTTGCACCTCATATAGCACAAAATGATCCACATCTTCTCCATCCGGCGTTCCCTTGCACCCCCTGTGCAATTGCTAGTTTTTTAAAACCGCATGAATTCTTTTATCATCATAGTGATTTGGTTATGCTCTGCACTAGCTTCACTTATGGCGTATTTATGAAAACCAACTTTAATTTGACACCTATCCACAATATGACCCCTCTGAATGTGATGACATACGATTTGGAAATGGGATGTGGAGAACACACTAGCTTCAACTTTAAGGTGCCACAGATATCCAATGATGTCCCTACGAATGTAACATGTCATCTCCCTATCATGGCAATTTGCAAGTTACGTCTAAGGACAACATTGAGTGCGGTACCGGAAATGAATAGGGCTCATAGACTTAAAGAAATGGCATGCCCTTCTCTAAGGGGTATTTAAATTGTTTTATTTTTGAAGATTTTATGTATATAATGATTTGTGAATGATAAGACTAAAATTTTTATAGTAAAGTTATATCGTTAAAGTGGAAATAGGATTTTTAATAAGTTTTTATTAAATTTAAAAAGATTATTTTTTATAAAGAGACACTATAAATACATAATACAATATATTTGATGAAAACACGATGTTGCAACTCATTAACTCTGTGAAAATTGTCATTCGAGAGGAGTCCACTACAGTCGAGGGTTCGACTCTCATTGAGGGTGAAAATCAAGGTGAATATGCGCCCGCTGTTGGAAATATTATTGTTAGTGTCGTCGAACCTGGGACACAAACTGCGCATAGGTTGGAACTATGGCAGGGGAAGGTAATGAAGCCAAAGACAAGGGTTTACTCATGAATGGGAGCGTTGTTTATAATGAAGAAGTCGTGGTTGTTGAGCAAGAGCCCTGTAACGATGAAGTTGCAACTACTGAATAGGAACCCTGTCACGAAGAATTTGCGACTGTTTAGCAACAACCCTTGCTAAAACCCTGGAAGATGTACCGCCTTGCCTTGAAGGTTTACCAAGGATTCTAAAGCAGATTGATGCGAGAGAATTCACTAGTGAGAAGGTTGAGCCTGTCACTCCTCTGAGCCCTTTTCAAATCTTTATCCAATTAATTTATGTACATTCAATTTTTTTCTAGGTCAGATCTATGGATCTGCTAAAAGACCTCAAGCTATCGCTGGAACTCGAAACAGGGTTACCCTCTGGATTACAACGCCTTCTTTTTGAAGGTAAGCAAATGAAAGATCTCTTTCTTCTATTTATTTATAATATATGCAAGGATGTCACAGTTTTCTTGGCTCTTCGACTACGTGGGGGAGCTTTGGGAAAACCTTCTTCTTCTCAAGAATTCTCTTACAAAGACGTGGTCCGACCAGTTTCCCCAAAGTGCAGAACCGCCTCAGGAACGTCCCCTACCCTTAGGCAAGGTGACTGTGTAATATCTCCAAAAGGGAAAATGACAGTAATGCAAGCAACAATAGACTAAAAATTACAACAAGTAAAATCACGCTATTAACACATGAAAACTGGAGCCAAAAACATGATCTGAGCCATTTTATTAATGCCAGAAATGAGTACAATAATGGTGTTGGAATGGGTCCAGCTGGACCTGCTTGTTGGGAAAAATACTGAGGGGGGGTGTGGGGGGGGGGGTGAATTAGTATTTAGGGCATACTCAAAACTTTTACTTTTTCATACTCTAAAACCCATACGCTACTTTAGTGAAGCCAACTCGCGTATACACGCGGATATCCTTTATACAACTCGCATATACACAGATATCTTATTATGCATTTAATTCTTTACTTGGATCTATGCATCATTTATTCATCAGATGTTTAGTTAGCAGTAAGCAGGTGCAGTAATAACAGAATAAACCATCACACATAAGCAACACACATGAACACCAGGATTTAAGGTGGAAACCCAAGTCGGGAGAAAACCACCGATGCCGTCGTCTCAGTCTTCAATATTTTATTATAAAGAAAACATCGTACAACCATGTACTGGCGCAGACTCATACCAGCACGCAGGCACCCACCTGCAGAAGGCTACACCCTTCTCTCGTTTACCAGCCTCTCCTGGAAGGGAGCTACTACCCCCCGCTCTCATTTACCAGCCTCTCCTGGAAGGGAGCCACTACCCCCTACACTCGTTTACCAGCCTCTCCTAGAAGGGAGCCACTACCCCCTGCACTCGTTTACCAGCCTCTCCTGGAAGGGAGCCACTACCCCCTGCACTCGTTTACCAGCCTCTCCTGGAAGGGAGCCACTACCCCCTACACTCATTTACTAGCTACCATTGGAAGGGAGCTACAACCCCCTCACTGAAGGCTTCGACCTTCAGCACCATTGCGGACCACGTTTCGTCAATTTTCATACTGGATCCAACAACTTCCATACAACACAACTTGTAGGCCACTTTTCATCATATTTTCAGACTGGACCCACTCCACACATTTAAGCTCAACATTCATCAAACTGAAACTTATAACCCCATTAATTCATTCATTGAATCATCAACCAATCAACCAACAACTTGATCTTCAATTAACATAATCAGCAGCATATTCATCATTCAAACAACCCAGTTCTGTATGAATACATCATTGACCGATAGCAGTAAAACAGCAGAACAGATCAGACATTTCATACCATATACTTCAGCAAACCCTAGATTCCATACGCGCTTTTACTTCACTGATCCTGCGTATGTACGCGCTTTCATGCACACCAACCCGCGTATACTTTTGTGCATTTCTATCTGCCCATACGCGCTTTTCCTTAAGCAGACCCACGTATACACGCGCTTTTACTGAAGCGAACCTGCGTATACATTTGTAACTTTTCAGGACTGTGCAGCTCTTCAGATCAAATAAACAACTCAGATTTCATCCTTTACTTCAGAAAGTATTTCGCCTCATCTCAGATCTAAACATTCCATAAACAGATCTGGAAAATACATATACATTTCAGATCTAGAGATACTTCTTCATCATTTTCTTCATAGGTGCATCATAGATTCAGATCTATCAATCAAGAACAGAGTTCATCCATGCAGATATTCCTTAGAGAGATTTATTCATTCACAACCCTTACTCATGCACACACTTGCACAATGATCTTCTTCTCCTTATATAGATTTAGCCTTTATCAATACCATGAGCCAAAACCACACCACTTCCGATGGTATTCCTGGACGAGATCAAATAGATAATCAAGCGCTCAATACAATGGGTCAATACCATGGTAACACCCCTTGGTATTCTAAATTTGGAGCGCAAATTGTCATACGCGACTTGGCACGTACTTTTCCGCGTGCATACGCTACTTCACCTTAACAAACCCGCGTATGCTTTGTAGCATAACTTATTTATCATTATTCTGGCACTTTCTGAATTCCTTTCTTCTGCTACTTCTGAACTGATCTGTAGATACATCAAATTTACATTATTAACAACTCATCAAGTCAGTTTCCATCACAAACAACTTCATTGAGTATGTTTCCATCAAGTACTATACGTTTCTATCAAGAACAACTTCATCAAATAGGTTGCCATCAAGGACAACACATTGCATCATATCGCCAACATTCTCATTTCATCAAGTAGGTTGCCATCAAGGACAACACATGCCAACACTGCTCAAGGCAAGCTGGAATACATCTCAAATCAAGTGGGGATGTCTGTCTAGAAATGGCTCTGATGTTGCGCTGCTCTACCCAGAAATGTTGTTGTTAGTTGACTTCGGACTGTTGGTTGGGTTGTTTCCCTTACTCGGAAAATTATGGGCTTTTAACCCCAAACTCTACTCACAAAACCCACGAAGGAATTGGCCAGATGTTGACCCTGAAATTTCGGCCCAATTTCCCCTAGATCCTCTAGCTACTTGTTGAGTTAGGACCTATGTTTGACACCTCAAACCTGCCCAGAAAAATCTACCAAATTAACCTTGGTTTCCCCTAGATAAACCCAGAAAGGGTTTGTCCTAGTTTTGATCTCAGAAATTGGCCCTCTTGGGCTTGGCTCACTCGGCTACTGGGAAATTTTGTCTTCCTAGAAATTCTGCTACTGGATGCCACCAAAATTCCTGAAAAAACCATGTTAGGAAGCTCTAAGTCTCCCGACCAAGTGTCCTCCAAAATCTCCTCTCACTTCTCACCTCCCAGAGCAACCTCCCAACTGAACAATATCCTCCACTGCGCAGTCTCTGTGTCCTCTACACAGTCCCCGAAGTGAAACGCTTCTCCTGTAATCTATGTTGTGAAATACCCCTCCAAAATGGTATGAATCCTCTCTTGAGCGGGCACTCGAAGTCCCCCGAGGTAGAGGTTAAGATCTCCGCCTGAAGATCTTGTGTGCTAAACAGCACCGCAGACTTGGCACCCGGCACAAGCTTGCTATGTCAAGAAAATAATCAAAATAGAAGTTGAATGAATTATGAAATGAGCTGCCTTCACTTCCTTTTATCACTTGAGTCCCCAACGTTCCCTTGGGCCCACCATGGACTACGCAATCCCCTCATCCAGTCACTCACTTCGTTGCCCCATAGAACCTCTCCCACGTTGCACCTATAGAGCTACCTCCAAATTCAATGCTGGCCACATGGACCCCACTAAGGCTGCAATTTTTCCTTGTGAAATATAGGAGTAGGTTGCAGCATTTCCCTTAATTATTAATTGTGGTTCCCGAACCACCTTATTTTTACTTGACATTAGCAACACCAAAATTTATCAAAAAATAATATCTTAATTAACATAATTGCTAATTGGGGATATTAAAGTCCTCCCTGCCAAAAATTGCTTGTACTCAAGCAATGCCTGAACAAGCATCCTATCTAGTTGATGCTCCCCACTGTCACTGCAAAAATGTGCTAGGGTCCCATATGTGTCATTGTATCATCCCTTACCTCTTCATCTCCCTCATATTAAAGGCTCCCTCAATACCCAGATCCCAAGCCATCCTGTCCAACATGAAGCTCCCCCTCCTCCACTCACCATCCTGCCAGGAAAAAGTAGCAGAGGCCCTCTAAATGCCATCAGTGAGTAGGGAATCGAGATAATATGGCACTATGCCTGACACCTCATGGATTTTTCCTACCAAGTAGTCCATCCCATGCACTCCAAGAGTAAACCCTCGAAGATACCATCTAATCTCCACAGAGATAGCATCTCGCTCACATGAGCCCCTCCTGTTGTCATCTTGTTGACCAACCTACCATGCTAATGAAGTTCCCCCCTCCATCAGTGACTCGCTAAAGCCTAATGGAAGATCTACATGATCTCCCCATGTAGTATACAACTCATCCCTAAAGGCTATCGAGCTATGTGGAGTTGTAATGCTCAGCTCCCCTGCTAATCTCGGAGAGGTACCACCATGTTGACATTGCGCTACTCTGACCATGAGATACTCCCCATCATGTGCAACCTATATCCTCCTCTCTTGAGGCCTAGTGGCAGGAGATTTGCAAGAGACAAGCTCATCCAGCCTAGGCATCACCATGATGTCAATATCTACCCCTCTAAATGTAACTCCGGCCCTATGCAGCAGCAGAGAAATTAAGCCTCGCCATCCGATGAAGGCCTCCATGTACCCCCATGTGCCAACCCAATAATGAACTAGATCACTCTTTGTCTTGACTCTGACCATCACGAAACAAAATGGTCTATCAATCAACTGAATCTTTGCATCCCATAATCAGACTTGCTGCACCACTGCAGGAATCCCACCGTGCCTCATCTCTAGTCCTTGCATGTGACCAATATAGAGGGTCCATATATCATGGGAAAATCTGATGCATGCTAACATGAGCTGTGCCTGCCACTGTGTAGTACCGATGACCGCTGGAAGCCACATGTGACAAATAGCCACCCCCTGAATGCAACCAATAGATGGATATTTGACACTCACAATCAACTCAAGGTATGTGGATCCCTCTTGTTCCTGCCAACCATCTCCACTGGGTCTGCCATCCATCCTCTCGATAATGTGTCGATACATTGTTTGAAGCCCAGCCACATATTGGGATGCTACCTCGGTTGTATCCAGTATCTTCTGCTCATGCATGGTCTCGAAATGCCCTAAGAAAAGAGTGACGAATGTCTCCCTTATGACCCGCTCCCCAGGCATAGGCTCAATGATGATTGATATGCCACCTGCAGATGATGATCTCATCCCCCAACCTGTGGCTTTCAACTAGCGCACCGACCCAATGCCACTGCTGAGAAGTCTCTCCCCTAGTGTGTTGAGTGTCATCCAAATATCTTGGGTGAGCCTCGTGTACCCCGCTTCTCATGCCCAAAGTGCCAAAGGACAAGAAAAAAATCGACTGTTCCTGTGAGTGATGTAGAAGAGGGCCAGGCATGTGAGTCCCCACGAATACCGTCAAGTATCGCTCATCTGTCTCCTCATTGATCTTGGGTGAACTACCCCCAAAGGTATGTTTCGTGTCTCCGTCCATGAGTCTCCCTAGAGGAAATACTCTAAGACCCCGTTGTGCAACACCTTACACCCCCGCATACCACCGATCATCCATGTACTCCTCGACATGCCACTGCACACTGCAACATACCCCTGTACACCGCTGGATACCCCTACTACTGTTGTACCACCTTGTACTGTCTTGTGCCTTGTCTGTGTTAAGGCACCAGTCACTCCTCACATGTACTCAATGTGATGTAAGACACTCCTACTCCACAATGCAGTCCAACACACTACGGTACACCGTCATGCACCTCCATGCCCACCGGTAGTCCAGTTCTCAATGCTAGATTCTCCCACACATCCTTGGATGTGATGGCCTAGAGTTGTGTCTCTACATGTTGGACCACCCCCAATCGGTATCATCACCTCCAACGTTGCATCACTACACCTGTCGATGAATGGATCATCACTCAAAACCCTCCTTAAGGGGTCTGAGAAGCGAATTTCCCTATGTGTCAGTAGTGATGCCACCACTACTCCACTCTGTTGCGACCTTTGTGCCCCACAAAGGTGAAAAATCCTTGGCTCCATACAAGGCACGGTATGGTTCCGTACCAATGCAACCTCCTCCAACAAGCTCCTACCAAAGTATGTTTATCACCCCGTGACCCCACGTACAAATGTCGTACCAAGACAACCCAAGGAGTTTGCATGCTCAACTACTAGGCCAATTGTACCCTCTAAGACATAGTCAACCACCCTACTTGGGAAACGATAGGTAGTCCCACCTGGATCCCAATTCCAATCTGGGGTTAGGGTATTCCCGACATCTGGAAAATCCTGCTGAACTACACCCAAGTCCACCACCATCTCCATAACCTACTCCATCGGGTACCAACTCAAAATCTCTCGCCATCCAACCCCAACATGCGGATGTTGCACCCTGTGCAACTTTGATCGTCTCATCCCACTATCCAGGTCAATATATGAGATCTAAATAGGTGGCTCCGTCTCTCTCTCCAATGGGAAAAGGTGACCCAACAGTGTTGCTAGCCCCGTCTATGTATGTCTGAAGGGAGCCGCTCTGACACTCCAATGTGCCCTCTAGCTGTACCATTAGAGAATCCAATTGTTCCCAAATGTGGGCCAACTTGGCCACTGACTCGTCACAAACCAGTCTCATGCAACAAAATAGCCTCTTATACTGATGTGGCCTTCCCTTTCGAAGCTAGAAGGTCGGCCTGAAGCTGATGATGCTATTGTGTGCGACCATCATCCAATACCTCTCCTAGCGCCTCATCAAAGGTGGATACATCTCCTGGCACCTCACCCATCTGTTGTGTGCTGCTACCACCCGAAGACTCGAATACTATCCCGGTCATCACCTCAATAGATGGCACTACTAGGGTAGGCTATACTCTCTCTACTATGATGTCAACTGACATGGTCAAGGAAGTCTCCAACATGGGTGACCCCTACGTCATACTGGGTGCATCCACATGCTCCCCATGATCCTGTGTGCCCTCATCCTCCAAGTGCAAGGTAGCCATTCTGATGGTTTCCTCCTCTGTTACTCGATTAAGCTAGAAAAAGGTATCCAACTTTCCCACCCAATCCCGAGCCGTGCACTCAGTGGATCCATCATACTTGGGAAAAGCTATCCTACCAATGGTACGCTGTAACTTTGAGCTCTACATGCTAGACCCCACATTGTTCCTGCCTTTTTCATCCTGCTTGAGTTGGCAGTAATCTCTAAAAAGTTGCTCTGAATTTCCCCCCCATGGACTGCCATTCTCAGAAATAATCTCCCATGGGTATATGATCATGCCGCCTACATTGCTCACTTAGTACTAACGGTAAAAATTTAGGCAACGTGGTCCTAGTTGGCCTGCTGAAGGCTAGCGGGTGACTGGTTGGTAAAGGGCATTCACACTGTTCTAAGACCCATGAAGTCTCCCCAACTAGGAACTCATGATGGATGCTCTTATCCCTAGTTAGGATATCTGATTAACACCTCAAACCTGCCCAGAAAATTCTATCAAATTAACCTTGGCTTCCCCTCAATAAACCCAAAAAAACCCAGAAATGGTTTTTCCTAGTTTTGATCTCGGAAATTGGCCCTCTTGGGCTTGGCTCACCCAGCTACTAGGCAATTCGGTCCTCCTGGAAATTATGCTACTGGAGGCCACCAAAATGCTTGAAAAATCCATGTTAGGAAGCTCCAACCCTCCCCACCAGGTCTCCTCCAAAACCTCCTCTCACTTCTCACCTCCCGAAGCAACCTCCCAACTGAATTGTGTCCTCCATTATGCAGTCTTTGCATCCTCTATGCAGTCCTTGAAGTGAAAACGTTTTTCCTGTAATATTTGTTGTGAAATTTCCCTCCAAAATGGTACGAATCCTCTCCTGAGCGGGCACTTGAACTCCCCCGAGGTAGAGGTTGAGATCTATGCCTGAAGATCTCGTGTGCTAAACAACACTACAGACTTGGCACCCAACACAAGCGTGCTATGTCAAAAAGACAATCAAAATAGAAGTCAAATGAATGAGGAAATGAGCTGCCTTCACTTCCTTTTATCACTTGAGCCCCCAAATTTCCCTTGGGCCCACCATGGACTGCACAGTCCCTTCATCCAGCCACTCACTGCGCTACCCCATAAATCCTCTCCCACGCTGCCACCTAAGGAGTTGCCTCCAAATCGAATGTTGGCCACATTGACCCACTAAGGTCGCAATTTTTCCTTGTGAAATACAGGAGTAGGTTGTAGTTTTTCTCTTAATTATTAATTGTGGGTCCCGACCCACCTTATTTCTGCTTAACATTAACAACATCAAAATTTATCAAAAATTAATATCCTAATTAGCAGAATTGCTAATTGGGGATATCACAGACTCATGCCCAGGTTTCTCTAGGTCCTTTTATAATAGATAAAGTTGAGAATGTTCCTTCAGTGGAAATCACTCATCCATAAATGGATGGAATCTACGAGTTGTTTGCAGGTAATGGTCTCATCTGTTGTTTCCATGCGCTATTTTCATGTACAACAAACCTTTACTAATGGATCCATTCAACTTGGACCAAGGCATGTAGGGTCCTCTTCTGTTCCAAGGGTTTCTTCATCATTATTTTTGATAATGATGTGGATTGTTAGAATGCTATTTCCAAGGGGCCCTAATTTTGGGGAAAAGTTGGGCTCTTCCTGACCCCTTGGTTCCCAGATTTTGACCCATCCACAATTGTGATCACAAAGCTACCCATTTGGGTTAGGCTCCCAAATTTGTCTGTCTATCTATGGCATTCTTCAGTATTTCTGGATATTGGAAATACTTTGGGTTGTTTTATGGCTGTAGATCCCTCGCGAGGCTAGTGTGGAGTTTTCACCTATTGCAGGATTTGCGTAGAACTTGACATCAACAAAGGCTAATCTGACAAAATTAATTTAAAAATAGATGATTTTCACTGGACCCAACAATTGGATTACGAAAGCATTGTTTTTCGGTGTCAAATTTACCATCAAACATGTCATCTTCAGAACGCTCGTTCTCAAAAACCAGTCAAACAGAAGCCTAAATCTAAAGCATGGAAGCCATGCATCCCGCCTCCTCGAGAAGAGGAGGATTCCTCTTCCTCGGATCATGATGATGATGACATGCTCCCTTCGGATGAGGCTCATAATTCAAATCTTCAAAATCCTCGTGAAGGAGGTCAGGAGATCCAAGTTTTGTCAACCATTAGAGAAGAACTCAGTAATAATGCTCTGGTAGGTGCCATGGAGCGTGCCCATCAATCAACCTCCTTGGACTCTGACAAGGATGCGTCCTTATATTGTCAGAACAATCTTAAGCTAGCTTTGGTAGCCACCCATCCAGAAGGTTCGATCAAAGTAACAAAGAAGAAAGGAAAGAAAGGACGCACTCGTGATCAACCCCAGGCTGCGTGATTCCAAATTTTCTATTTTTTCGTTTTCTATATGTGTTATGTACTTTATTTCATGGTCATCCTTAGGCCTGTTTTGTCTATGACCATCTTTAGGTAGGTTCTATCATATGGCCATCATATGTTCCATCCATGAGGTATGTCATCCCATCCCTTATTAAAAGTCATGTGAAAAAATAAAGATAAAGAGATATGATATTAATCGGTCATTAATATCATAAGGTATGCTCTATCCATGAGGTATACCATCCCATCCCTTATTTGAGTCATATGAGAATTTAAAGATAAGGGGATATGATATTAATAGGTCATTAATATCATAGTTTAAAAATGGGATATTTGTTTTTGGAACATAATATTATTAAGTCATTGTAATGGTAAAACATGAAGTATAAGAAAAAATATTATATAGATAATTTTAATAAATAGAGAAAAAGATAAAAATATAAAATTATTTGAAATTTAACATTTTATGATATAAAAGGTAGGGAACAATACAATTAATAACCAATTTACATAGATTGAGATATAAATATTTAATGGTAAAACATGAAATATAAGAAAGAATATTATATAGATAATTTTAATAAATAGAAAAAAATTATAAATATCAAATTATTTGAAATTTAACATGTTATGATATAAAAGGTGGGGAAAAACACAATTAATAACCAATTTACATAGATTGAGATATAAAATTAGTAGATGAAATAATTCAAATAATTATAAGAAAAAAAGATTAAACCAAATATGTGGAAATTAAATGGTAAGACTTAAGTAACACTTTTGCTTATGTTTTTTTTAATCATAAAGAGTATATATATTTTTATATTAAATCGCGCTCGCTCGCGAGCAAAATGTAAGATTTTTACATCAAAATTTTGAGTCTTTCCTTGGCTGCAGATGTTACATTTGGGTCATCTCTTATTCGAGTTATTTTGCTAGCCATCCCACTATCAAAATTTATCACTAATTGTCTACTACTAAACACATTACAGAACTAGAATAACAAGTATATACATGTATGTTTTGACATATTACAAAAAATGAGTAAGAGTAGAAGGGGTGCCTATTCCTCCATCGGAGTTGGAGCGTTTAGGTCCAATGGCTTTCGCTCCTCATCCTCCTTCTTGCAACTGTCAGCCAACTTTAGCTTTAGCCCATCAATCTCCTTCTTGACAACTTTGACTTCATCCTCCAACCTTCGAATTTTCTCTTTTTCCTCCAGTTGACGCTCTTCTATCTCAATGGCTTCCTTTTGGTGTTGGTGCACACACATTTGCAGAACAACAATACCGTTCCTAAATTTTCCATGTTCCAGAGCACCGACCTCACAATTCATCTTGTTGTTTCCACTCCTCCGAACCCAAATTACACTAGCACTCCCCGTCCTGGGTCTCCAAAGGCCCTAGGAACCCAAGCCAATGCTCTCAGCTACATAGCTTCCATTCCCTCTCATCTTGATAGACATAGAATTCTCGATGGGACACCATACATACACCAGAGGACAAACAACCTCAGAGCACCTAACGAACCCGAAAAGCTAGAAGTAGACGAAATAAACACGCAAGCCAATATTCAGAACCTCCCAAGCCACCCCCAACCCAGAAGACAACTAATTTTTCGAACCCTCAAAGCCAATTCCCCTGATTCTCGTCTCGACCGACTGAATCTAGATCCCGCCAAGTAGAACGATGAGACACCATAGCACCTCCAGTAAAACATACGACCCACCAACACCCCTGACTAGCAGAATTTTGCCACTGCACTTAACTACCGGCCGCAACAACAAGGATAGAGCCAAGGATTCCTTAGCCACCCATGGCATAGGCTTCATGCTTTTGCACAAACCATTATTCCTTTTATAGCCTCCTTCAGTACACCAGCGTAAGAAGAACGATGTCACAGTACCATCTTTGCTTGCATCCCAATGCTGATCCATAATTTTGCAGCATTGCACAACTTCTCATAAATCCCTCTCCATATTTTTCCCACGCTCAACCTGCATCTTTCAGAGCCCGAGGAGTAAATTCATACCCCACAAATTCACCATTCCCACGAACCTAGTACCAAATTATCGACATCTACAAGTGAGATCGAAGCAGGGTCTATGTATACACACGCAGGAGAAGCTTCAGGTACCAAGTGGAGAGCGATCATGGTGCATGACGCCACGCTACAGCATGATTATTGTATACGACATGCACGGGTGGTTAAAGTCATCCAAGGGTAGTAAATTTCGATTGGACTAAGGGTGATAATTAACTCAAAGAGCCTTTGGAGACATGGCCTCATATTGGAGGGCGGAAGGATTTGACAACCATGCAAATTGGGAGGGGTAAGGTGAAGAAGGCGGGAGAGGGGTAGTAAGGGATGAGGGGGGGGAGGGAGCAAGGGGTGGGGGAGTTGGAATTGGGAGGGTCGAAGATAAGGCCAAGGATGAGATGAAGGGGGAAGGAAGAGAGGGGAGGGACAAAGAAGAGGGGGTTTCGAAGAATGAGGGGGGAAGGGGACTAATAGGCTATCTTCCACCCCCAATGAAACTAAGTTTCTATTCTTATTCCAATCTGGATGGTCAAATAGTAGCTTCTCTTTAGGTTTCTTAGTCATAGTTATGGTATACATAGATTGCCTTCAATGCCATTCACCACAATTGCTTATTCTTTGACTCTACAAGCCAGATTGGCTTGTTTTTTATCCTCTTTGTTGTTTCCCCTGAGAATATGGTAGAAAGTTACTTTGTCAAAGAGAGGGGCCATTCCTTGGGCCCTCTTGATGACTTAATTAAGGAGAGTGTTTTGAGTTGGGGTATTATTCCTCATATGGTTTTATTATTATCATGGAGTCTCCAAGAATTTGGAGCTTGTTAATGCCTTTATTGATGGCCAGATTCATGCCAAGGAGTAGCCCATAGGCCTCACCTTGATTGTTTGTTCTATTTCCTAGACTCCAAGCATAATTGTATTCAATGTTTCCATTGGGATTTATGATAATCCCTCTGCCTCCTGCCACCCCAGGATTTCCTTTTGAAGCCCCATCAAATTGCAGAGTCCAGATCCCCGAAGTTCATAACCACTCTTCCAATTCTTCGGAGGACAATCTGAGAATCCACTGAGCATGGGGTGAGACTCTTTTATTTTGAGCTTCGGGTGAGGAGGGATGATCCAAGTGCTAAACCAAGCTTATTCATTTTGATCTAAGGAGGGGTCGTGCTCCGGCCTATGCAGCTCCATGCACTGCGCAAGGGCTTTAAAAGCCCCTATATTGGCTGAAGGTGATGAGCTCCATCATTAGACATATTTGGAGGGGTTAATGGTCACCATTTTGCCTTCTTAAATTTCTTTTTCTTACATTTTTATTGTTATTTGGTTTTATGATGCTAGCATAGGTGGTGATTAAGGCTAACATACTCTCAATTCCTAATATGAGGTTGAGTGCAGAAAATCATGAGTAATTGGCATTATTTTGGAATATTTTATCATAAAGAGTTGAAGGAGATAGCAAGTAGAAATTATAGGAGGATTTTCCACCCTCCTTAACTCTCGAAGGCAACCAAAGGATCCCCAAGGATTCTCTCAAAAAATTCGAATTCTAGAGGCAACCAAGCAACTCAAAGACCAAAGTGCACTCAATCTATGTTTACTTGGAGTCAAGTGGAATCAATCACTATTTTCAAGGGAGTTGTTGGTAGCTGCCCTGTAGAATAAATAGAGCAAAGCTAGAGCTAGGAAGGATTCGATTCTATTGGGAACTTTGCTACAATCTATTGAGTTTTTTTTATTGTACTCAGTGATTCAAATTTTCATAAATTTATGAGACTATTCTTTCGTGAAATGACCAGATTGATTTCATCTTACTGATTTAGGTTCCAGAGACCTAGGCCGTGGGTTAGGGCCCAATCCATGTGCCTAAGCCTCTCTATTGTACTTATTATTTGCTTGTTGTCAGTAGATGTGCTTCTGATAGTTTCATTGTTGTTTAGTTTTGCTTTCAGTGTGCTGTTGTAGGTTGAGTGATAGAATAGAGGAGAAAAAACTAAAAGATGTGGATCAAGACTTCCCTTCTCATCTCTGTCAATAGAGCTCGAGGAGGGTAAACCTTCCCACATACCCAAAAATTTATTTATGTTCACTACTTCTGAGATTAGAGTAGAGTTGCAATACCAGTTCCAGTCTTTCTATTCACTATTTTTATCACGCACTTCATCTATTTTTCGTGCATGGATCTGCAGGGTTGTTTGCAGGAATAAGTATCAATAGTCCCAGAGAAGTTCATCAAGCTGTCCCACTTCATTTTCCAGCTCTGTTTTCACGCCTAAGCACTGATGTTGTGCCTCCATTTCCCTCCTTTTTCTCTTATTTGTAGATATCGCCCCTTTTCATTCCCAAAATTCTTGAAAAGCATTAGAATTATACCTTCGCCCTTGCTCCTCGAAACTCCCACTTGTCGTACCTTGCTCCATCGCAAATCGCTTGTGGTCTTTCTTAACGCTCTCTCATTCCAAGCCCGAATGCAGTATCCCTTTCTACTTCCCTTTGCTACTCTTTTATTAAAAATAGTCAAAAACATTAGAAACCGCCCTTTTTTCCCTTTGGACTTACCATCGCTCCTTTTTGCAATCGCATTTCTCAGTTGGTCCTTGTTGACACATTCTGCTTCCAGACCCTGATTGCGATATTCCTTTTTCCCTCCTTTCTCCTTCGATCCTCATTTCTACGTCAAAAGCCTTTGAAAGAAACTTACTCCGCCTTTTTCTTTTTAGTAAAAAGCCCATCGCTTTATCGCAATTCACAACTCATGTTGGTCTTCGTTAATACCTCCCACTTATGAACTCTGATTGCGATAGCTCATATAACCCTTTCGCCTTACCTTTGTCGATTATCACAAAAATATTTGAAAACCTTTGGAAACTGACCTTTTTCCTTTAGACTTACCGCAAATTCCCTTTTCGCTCTATCGCAATTTTCATTTTCCATTTGAATCTCGTTAACACTTACCACTCTCAAGCTCTGATCGCGATAATTCTCCGTACTCCGCCACGCCGCAATCTCAAATTGAATTTTTCATTTGGTTCTCGTAACACGTTATGCTCCCAACGCCGATTCGATATCGTTGTCGTACTCTGCCACTAGCCCTACTGCCACGTCATCTCGTCGCATTTCGCATTTTGCAGTCTTTATCCCCTCGCATTTTGTAATTCGCTCCCACTCCCGAACAACACTTACACTACCCCTTCGGCTTTGCGATTGCGATATTTCATATCGCACTCCCTTCCTCCCATCGCAATCCCACCATCACACTTTTAAAAGCCTCTCACTCCAAAGTATTTTTGCGATATTATAAGTTTTAATAAATTCTAAACCCTCTTTCACACTTCTAAGCCTTGCTTCATGTGGTTAAGTCCTCCATTCGCACCTTTACCCCTTTATTCTCCAAAATACAAGCAACACCTCTTCAAATTAGAATTAATTCATGAATAGCTGCATAGATAGAGAATAAGATAAGTAGGGTGTGTTTAGCTTATTGGCCAAGTTAAATGTGGGTTAAATTACTTTCCTTTCTGCAATTTAGAATTAGTTTCCTTTCTGCAATTTATTTTCAACAAGTTAAATTAGTTCTTTTCTGCCATTTCCTTTCTACATATTAAATTAGTTTCATTTCCATCATTTCCTTTCTGCAAATTAAATCAGTTTCATTTTCGTCATTTCCTTTATGCAAATTAAGTTAGTTTCCTTTCTGTCATTTCCTTCTAGTAATTTACTTTCCAGTTCTTATCATAGTTTAAGAAATAGCACCCTTTTGTAAAGAAGAAGAGGATGGCATGAGAAAAATGCATCTGTTGTGTATATAACATCGTCACCTCCAAGTTTGTACGAACCCCGGGTTGATAAAGTAAAGTAGGGCAGCCCATGGGAGTTGCAATACTCTTGGTGCAATACCAGGGCTCACCACTTTTTGGCGTTGTTGCTGGGGAGGTGTCTAGTAGACGCTTTGATTTTTTTTAGCATTCTTTTATGCCTTCCTTTCTTTTCATGTTATTTCAGAAATATTGAAAAAATACAAAAAAATATCTAATTTTCATGCCTCATAGGAGTAGGAAAACTCAAAGACAAACCTTACCTAAAACCTCCACATCACCTCCTAGCCACCCTTCACTCTTCTTTAGTGGCAGTGAGATTGAAATTCCTAAAGGAGAGCCTTCTAAATACTCTGAGGAACCTATTGGGGAAGAAGAAGAAGACCTTGGTCCAACTGAGGGACCTGCTTCACTTATCTTAACCATGGCTGGGATCGAGAGATCCTTTCCCATACGAGAGGCAGATGGAGAAATTAAGATGACAAACATTAGCCCCTCAACTCTTCCACACTTCCATGGACTTACCTATGAGGATCTTGACACATTCATGTTTGAATTTACGGTTGTCCTTAGGACTTATGACTACACCTTTGATGATCAGAAGTTGAAGCTATTCCCATCCACCCTTAAGGATGCAGCCTTGCGCTAGTTCATGGGTCTGCATGGGGACATCATCACTACCTGGGCACAGATGGAAGAGACCTTCAAAAACAAGTACATAGACTATTGTAGGTCCAAGGAAACTAAGGATGAGATATTTAGGATGAATCTAGGGCCTGATGAATTCCTAGAGGACTATGAAGAGAGTTTCAATTAAATTATAAAATAGCCAACTGTATCCTTGATCCTGCATCACTTAAACTTGTACTTCTTCAAGGGATCAAAGAAGAGATCATAGAAACCTTGAATATGCTATCAGGAGAGATTTCTACCAACTACCTTATGAAACAATCAAAACTGTATTCCAAAACCATTCTAGGTCATGTAGGAAGATGTGTAGAGCTGGCCAAAACACATCCAATACCCCTTTCTCTTCCACCTCCATAAAACATGAGATTGGAAACATGCTAGAGGACTTCAAGAGTTACATGTTGCACACCCTTGCTTTGCAAATGGACACAATGCAGGTCAGAAGGAAGCAAGAGGAAGAAGACAGAGGCTTGGCCATATTTTGTCCTACATGTACCCAAAAGCACCCAAGAAATGAATGTCCATTGAATGTCATAGAGGTTTGATTAGTCTGTGAGGATAATCATGCCACAGAAAATTGTTCCTCCTTACCTGGACTTAAGGTTGTATATCAAGGTGGGGAAGCAATGCCAGAGCAACTCTGTTTCATCAACCAGAGGAGGCCTCAAGGCCCTCGGCCATATCAACAAGGTATGAAAGTTGCACCTTACTCTTACTATCATAACAATCAGAGTGCACCCATGGAAACTTGGTACACCCCCACTCCTACATCCTGGTCTACACCTCCTACTTGGCCTTACAACCCTCCATATCATCCTTAGCCAGGGAATCAACCATTTCAACAGTATGTTCCACAACAACCTCAATGGAACAATCCATCCCAAGGGCGGAGGCCTCAACAAAATCAACCACCTGATCTAATGCCTCCACCCCAACATCAACCTCATATTACTCATGTTGCTCCACCTAGGCTACCTCAAATACCTACACAACTCAATCTGAACCCGAACAATAGACAGGCACAACAAGCTCGTAGTGGAGAAACATCCTATCCAACTTATGTTGTGGAGATACAAAAGGTTAATCTCAGTTCGGGAAGAGTACTCCCAGAAAACCATCCTCCATCTCCACCTGTAGAGGTTGAGGAGGAAAAGGGAGAAGGTAACACTTATATCCAACAACCTCATTTTCTCGAGTGCTTGATCCACCCTAGTTAGCACACCCCAAAGGAGACTGAACTTCTGGGAGAATTGGAAAATTTGTGGGTAAAGATACTAGTTCTCCAGGCCATTAAGAATGTCCCTATCTACAATAGGCTCATTAAAGAAAAGTGCTTCAAGAGACCTGGGAGAAAGAAGAGAGATACCACTACCATCAATGTGGTAGGACAACTGTCTGACATTGGGAAGGGCGATCTTTCCAAAGTACCTGGACCCTGGTAGTCCAGTTGTTGATGTGCACATCGATGGTTTCATAGTCCCCAATGCTCTAATTGATCTAGGGGCCACCATCAATGTCATGACCAAGGAAGCTATGTCGAAACTTAATCTCTAAGGGACTTTGAGGAAAACCACAATAGTTTTGCAACTTGCAGATCGGTCCACAGTAACTCCAGAAGGAATTATTGAGGATGTTATGGTTACCATTGAATTTTGGGAGTATCCTACATATTTCCTGGTCCTGCAACCAAAAATCAAGTTTAATGGTTATCCTCTCATCTCAGGGATACCTTGGTTAGCCACTACAAATGCTCATATTAGTTGTCGGGACGGAAACATGACTATAAAAAATGGACCTTTGTCTAAACAACTAGTGTTATACCCTCCAGCCCAGCCTTCCATTGATCATGATCTACCTATATGGTTGTAGCATGAAGAAGATGAGTTATATAACACTTCCCCTATGTGTACCATAGATGCTATTCTTAGAGGGGGGTAGCTGGATGAAGATGAACTCATCGACCATGCCATTCAAAACCAACCCTCCACTAATATCCCTCTCGAAACCTTAGTCAAAGATACTAAAAGCCAACCATGGATGGAAGTGCACTCAGTTGAGTCAGCCTCTGAAGCCACCAAGGCTATCAAGTTTGGCCCATCCAGATCTCTGAAAATCAACCCAAATCTCTCGAATGAGGAAGAGAAGCAACTATGCCATCTTTTGAAATAAAATTTTGATGCATTTGCTTGGGATTACCAGGACATGAAAGGGGTGCATCCTTCAGTATGCAGACACCATATTTACATCAAAAAAGGATGAAAGCCTGTGAGACAACCCCAAAGAAGGATGAACCTGGCTCTGAAGGACATAGTCAAAGAAGAGTTGCAGAAACTATTGGATGCAGGGTTCATATATCCTATATTCGACAGTCAGTGGGTATCTCCTATTGTACTAGTCCCAAAGAATAATGGGAAGTGGCGAATTTGTGTTGATTATCGAGAACTTAACAAAGCCACCAAGAAAGACCATTTCCCTTTTCCCTTTATAGACCAAGTCCTGGGTGGCCTTGCGGGGAAGAAGTTATTTTCCTTCTTAAATGGGTTCAGTGGGTACAATCAGATTCAAATAAGCCCTGAAGACAAGGATAAGACTACTTTCACCTGCCCTTGGGGTGCCTTCGCTTATCGAGTCCTACCCTTTGGGTTGTGCAATTCCCCAGCCACCTTCCAACGAGCTGTCCTGAGCATCTTTTCTGAGTTAGTCCATGACTTTGTCGAAATCTACATGGATGATTTCACACCATATGGGGATAACTTCTAGGAAGCTCTCTCTAATTTGGGTAAAGTACTAAGAAGGTGCATTGATATGCATCTCTCCCTAAGCCTAGAAAAGTGTGAATTACTAAAGAAAGCAGGAGTTGTGTTAGGGCACTCCATCTCCCAAGCAGGAATACAGGTAGACCCAAACAAAATCACTATCATCAAAAGGTTACCTGCTCCTCAAAAGAAGATACATGTCAGGATTTTCTTAGGCTTAGTGAGCCACTATAGAAGGTTCATCAAAGATTTCAGCAAGATGTCTTCGCTATTATTTGGGTTATTGGTCAAGGATTTGGAGTTTATTTGGTTTGGTCCTTGTCAAGAGGCTTTTGAGCTCATTAAGGAAAAGTTGACTACTACCCCCATCCTCAGAGGTCCAAATTGGACTCTGCCTTTCCACATCCACATTGATGCATCCGAAAAAGTTGTAGGGGCAGCATTAGGACAATTAGAGGACAAAATCCCTTATGCCATTTATTTCATCAGCAAGAACTTGTCCAAGGCCAAGCTAAATTATATTGTTACTGAGAAGGAGATGTTAGCCATTGTCCATGATTTGAACAAATTCAAGCATTATGTAACTGGATATCAGACCTTTGTTCACACTGACCATGCAACCATCAAGTATTTAATGAAAAAACCGAATGTTAATGCTTGGATAATTAGATGGTTGTTACTTTTGCAGCAATTTAATTTTACTATTGTTGATAAACCTGGAAAGGAGAATGTTGTTGCAGATTTTTGGTCCAGGGTAGCTCTCCCTACAGGTGAAGAAGGAATGGTGGATGACCAGCTGCCAGATGAGCATCTCTTTGCTATATCAGAACTCTCACCATGGTTTGCTGATTTAGCCAACTACTTGGTTGTTGGGAGACTCCCTCCTAATATTTCATTTAGGGAAAGGAGAAAAATCATCAGAAAAAGTGCCCCTTTCATATGGATTGGGGGAATTTTTTTCAAGCTAGGCTCTAATCAAATCCTCAGGAGATGTGTGAGGGAGGAAGAAGTTTTTGATATCCTCTCTACATGTCATGACATCCCATGTGGATGCCACTTTGCTGCAAAGAGAAATGCTTACAAAGTTTTGTAGGCAAGATACTATTGGCCTACCCTTCACCAAGATTCCAGAAGATACACCAATAGGTATGACCAGTGCCAAAGGATGGGGAAACCCACACAAAGGGATGAGATGCCTTTGCACCCTCAGGTGGTTCTTGAGCCATTTGACAAGTGGGGCATGGACTTTGTTGGACCTATCGATCCACCATCCAGACAAAAGAAGTATATCATAGTCTGCATTAATTACCTGACAAAGTGGGGTGAAACAAAGGCAGTGAAGGTAGTAACCAAGGAGAAAGTAGCAGAATTTCTGAAGGATAATGTCTTTTACAAGTTTGGATACCCCAGAGAAATAGTCACTGATCATGGAGCACAATTCACTTCTCACCTCATTGAAAATATTTTGAGGAAGTACAAGATTAAACATATAACTTATACTGCCTATCACCCTCAGGTGAATGGCCAAGTAGAAGTAGCTGACAGAGCTTTAGAGAGCATCCTCACCAAGTTTGTGAGCAGCAACAGAAAAGATTGGGCAGACAGATTGGTAGAAGCTACTTGGGCCTACAACACTACTTGGAAGACAACAACAGGATTCACTCCCTATGAGCTAGTCTATGGTAAGAAAGCTCTACTTTCAGTTGATTTTGAATTCAATACTTTAAGAATGGCAGCTGAATTAAATCTAGATCTATCAAACGCCCAAAAAGAGAGGTTGCTGCAACTAAATGGATTGGACGAGTTCATAATGAAATCACTTCTTCACATAGAGGTAGTTCAACTGCAAATGAAGTTATGGCATGACAATAACATTAAGGAAAAGGCCTTCCAAGAAGGAGATTGGGCGTTGTTGTATGATTCAAGGTTTAAATACTTTAAGTGCAAATTGATGACAAGATGGCTGGGACCATACACAGTGGAAAAATGTTTTGACAATGGCGCATTTCAAATCAGGACCATAGATGAGGAAAGAATCCCCTTGCTTGTCAATGGTCAGTATAGACTTAAAGTTTACAAGAAGCGCTTATCCAGGGCAGAGTTCATAAATTCAATATGCAGGGAGGTGTATGTAATGGGAAACTCCAAAGTTTCCAGCACCTCCTAACAAAAAAAAGAAGAAAAAAAGAAGAGAAAAAATAATAAATATCCATGGGTGAAAACCTCTCTGAGGTGCTCAAGGCAATATCGTGGGTTGAAAACTTCGTTGGAGGCAGCCCACTTAATTTAAAAAAAAGAAGAAGAAGAAGAGAGAAATACACCTGCATCTCTATGTTTTATGTGTTTTCTGTTTTGCAAGTTATTAATGGTTTCTGGAAACATAGGGAAGCAATCATCTTCTTCTCATCCATCACCTCCATACACCACATTCCTCCATTCCTGAGCACAATGTAGCAAAAGAAAGCAAGCCACAAACTGTCACAAACATCAGGAAGTTCCTTCATGGACTGCAAAGAGAAACAAAAAGGAGAGTTGCATAACGGACTCCAGGAGAATGAGAATGCCACCCATGGCATCTCAAGCATCCCATGCAGCATCTACAGCAGGAAGAAACAACAAGAAAATATCAACAACTCACTCAGAGAGCTGCTCATTCAGCAAGCTTCTCACTCAGAGAACAGGAAAATAGTGAAGAACACAACATCTAAAAGGCTTATCTCCTTAATTCAACTCATGCAAATGCCTTGAAAACAACAGGTAAACTCAGGTATAGCTTCTCACCCCTTGGTATGCATCCACAATAGCCATAAATAATTAAATTTGCAGACTTAGAGTTTAAGGGGCAGAAAGGTGGCCAGTTAGCTTGGCCACCATTGTGAAGTATGACTAGGGAGAATTGCAAAGTCATGCCACCTGGGCATGCAAAAGAAAAAAATTAAATCAAGTGGAGTAGAGGAGAACAAGGGGAGGAAACACACAGTCCATCATGAATTAACAGAGAGAAGGAAACAACGATATTTGACGAAAACTGGAGCTGAGCCCGAGTTACATAAGCGCTCCAAAATTAGTTTCACAATCTAATAAAAAGAGATCCCGTCTCATCCAAACTAGTGAATTGAGAATTTTTGAGGTAAAGAGTCCAAAGAAAGCCCGCAACACAACAGTACCGAGTTTGGGCTGCGTATTTGAACAATGTGCAGCAGTAGCAACAGAACAACATCACCAGCGGTCGGGCTAGCTTCCGAAGTATACCACATATCAGACACACATAACAACCCACTGCCTATTCCGCCTCGTGATCACCCCTCCTTTGATCAATGGTCCTAATTGAATTTTAGCCTCCCTTCTCCATTTTGGCTTTAACATAGCTGGGGGCTCCAAAATAGGCGATATTGTGATCCGACCCCACTGCAACGTGTCTTCCTCTCGTCATTTCGCACCCCCCTTCATTCAAACTACTTACCGCTTGCATACCCCCCCCCCGAAAACCATTCTTCACTTTGTGTTAATACCGTCAGCCCCACCTTTTTCTTCGTGTTTCTATCCAAAAGGTTTTGGGTTTTCCACCATTATAAAGAGGTTTCCATTTTTTAAAAATAAAAAGGGTTTTCACCATCTAGAAGGAAAACAATGACAAAACTACTCCATAACAGATTTCCATTAAACCCGCGCCACCATTACTCTCAGCACTAGCACGTTTCAACAAGGCACCAGGCAGCATTCAAGAGACAGTTGGAAGCATTAAGGGACCAAGGGAAGCTTTTATAGAAACCCAAGAAAGGAAAAATTCTACTCCTAGCCTTAGAGAAGAAGGAGAAGAAGAGCCAGAAGAAGAACCAGAAGAAGAGCCAGAAGAAGAACTAGAAATAGAACCAGAAGAAGAAGAACTAGAAGAGGAACAAGAAGAAGAAGAGGAAGAGGCAGAGGGCCAAGGAGAAATGAAAGAAATGGAAATGGAGACAGAAGTCATAAAGGTAGCAGAAAGTGAGCAAGAGGAAGTTGCCACCTTAGCTTCTCTGAGCACAAAGAGGAAAAGGCAGACCTCTATGTATTTCAGAACTAAAAAGAGTTAGAGGGTAAGTCAGAAAGAGCCAGAAACTCCTCCCAAGAGCCCCATCATTTTTGAAGAATCACCAAGGGAGGAGGAAAGAATCAGAGAGACAGTTTTGAAGGAGCAGCTGCAGATGGCACAGGTAGAGAATATAGCACTAAAGGAGAAATTGTAGCAAAAAGGGCAACAAGTAGCCACCATGGCAGACTTATGCATAAAATCCCTTCAACATAGATTCCTTGCTAAATCATATGTTGTGCACCTCAAGGAGATATGGCTCCTATTTCAAATAAAAACTCTAGCCTCCCATGGATCCCTACCTTTCCAAGATTGTAGGAAATTCATGGATTTCTACAAGCAAGCTAATGTGGATGAGCAGACAAAGATGGAAGATTTTATGTGAATAACCTTGTGTTGACAAATCTGGATACTTGGGACCCAATTCTACAATGGAGGATATGCAGTTGATGGCTCTAGTGTCTTGGATGATGAATGAGGACACTAGATAAAAAGAGTTATGGAGGGTCATGAGAAGAAGAAATAGAGAACCCTTACATATTAGACCAAATTTTTTCAGCCCAAGACGGGTCATCCTTCACCGTCGAGAGATTGAAAAGGACCCTGCACTAGTTGAAAGCTACCTCCAGACTCAAACATAGGTAATGGTCCACTTTGATGATGTGTCTAGGAAGATAGAAGATGAGTGCATTATGGCCATCCAGAGGAGATGGAACAACCTCCCTCACAGCCTCAAGAACAGGGAGTACCATACTCCAGAAAGACTAAGGGGTGCTTTGAAAAGGGTACCATTATACAAGAGGGCTATGCAGGCCAAGAAGATCTAATGGCTTGGTGTCAAGCTCAGTCCACCTTTGCTGATGAGTTTGAATGATGGAACGGACATAGATGCACAAGATAGAGAATGGAAGAGTGTAGAAAAGAATAATGGGTTTTACTCCCTTGAGGGAACTCCCACACTTCTTCCTCAGGAAATCAAGGGGGATGTCAAAGCCTTGAAGGAAATGCAGGAGGAGGATTAGTTGCTCAGAGGATGAGCAACCATTCAGTAGGGGGGGGGGGGGGGGGATGATGAGCTCCATCATTAGACATATTTGGAGGGGTTAATGGTCACCCTTTTGCCTTCTTAAATCTCCTTTTCTTGCATTTTTCTTGTTATTTGGTTTTTATGATGCTAGTATAGGTGGTGATTAAGGCTAACATACTCTGAGTGCCTAATATGAGGTTGAGTGCAGAAAATCATGAGTAATTGGCATTATTTTTGAAGATTTTATCATAAAGTGTTGAAGGAGACATCAAGGAGAAATTATAGGAGGATTTTCCACCCTCCTTAACTATCGAAGGCAACCAATGGATCCCCAAGGATTCTCTCCAACACTTCGAATTCCAGAGGCAACCAAGAAACTCAAAGACCAAAGTGCACTCAATATATGTTTACTTGGAGTCAAGTGGACTCAATCACTATTTTCAAGGGAGCTGTTGGTAGCTGCCTTGTAGAATAAATAGAGTATAGCTAGAGCTAGGAAGGATTTGATTCTATTGGGAAATTTTCTGCAAGCTATTGAGTTTTTTTTTATTGTACACAGTGATTCAAAATTTCAGAAATGTACGAGACTATCTTTTCATGAAATGAGTATATTGATTTCATCTTACATGATTTAGGTTCAAGAGAGCTAGGCTGTGGGTTAGGGCCCAATCCATGAGCCTCAACCTCTCTGTTGTACTTGTTCTTTACTTGTTGTCAGTAGATTTGCTTCTGATAGTTTCATTGTTGTTTAGTTTTTCTTTCAGTGTGTTGTTGTAGGTTTCATTTGCTTATGAGTAATAGAATAGAGGAGAAAAGTTGTGGATCAAGACCTCCCTTCTCATCTCTGTCAATAGAGCTCGAGGAGGGTAAACCTTCCCACAGACCCAAAAATTGATTTCTGTTCACTACTTTTGAGATTAGAGTAGAGTTTCAATACCAGTTTCAATCTTTCTATTCACTATTTTTATCACGCACTTCATCTATTTTTCGTGCATGGATTAGCAGGGTTGTTTGCGGGAATAAGTATTAACAATCCCAGAGAAGTTCATCAAGCTGTCTCGCTTCATTTTCCAGCTATGTTTTCACGCCTGAGCACTGTTGTTGGGCCTCCATTTCCCTCCTTTTTCTCTTATTTGCAGCTGTCGCCCCTTTTCATTCCCAAAATGATTGAAAAGCATTAGAATTAGACCTCCGCCCTTGCTCCTCGAAACTCCCGCTTGTCGTACCTCTCTCCATCGTAAATCGATTGTGATATTTGTTAACACTCTCTCATTCCAAGCCCGAATGTGATATCCCTTTCTACATTCCTTCGCTGCTCTTTTATTAAAAACAACCAAAAACATTAGAAACCACCCTTTCTTCCCTTTGGAATTACCATCGCTCCTTTTTGCAATCACATTTCCCAGTTGGTTCTTGTTAACACCTTCCGCTTCCAGACCCCTATTGGGATATTCCATTTTCCATCCTTTCTCCTTCGCTCCTCATTTCTATGTCAAAAATCTTTGAAAGAAACTTCCTTGCCTTTTTCTTTTTAGTGAAAAGCCCATCGCTTTATTTCAATTCGAAACTCTTGTTGGTCTTCGTTAATACTTCCCACTTTCGAGCTCCGATTGCGATATTTCATATAACCCTTCCGCCTTACCTTTGCTGATTATCACAAAAATATTTGAAAACCTTTGGAAACCGGCCTTTTTCTTTTAGACTTACCACAAATTCCCTTTTCGCTCTATCGCAATTTGCATTTTCCATTTGAATCTCATTAACACTTACCACTCTCGAGCTCTGATCGCGATAATTCTCCGTACTCCCCCACACCGCAATCGCAAATCACATTTTTCATTTGGTTCTCGTAACACGTTCCGCTCCAAATGCCGATTGGGATATCGTTGTTGTACTCTGCCCCCGGCCCTACCGCCACGTGATCTCATCGCATTTCGCAGTATTTATCCCCTCGCATTTCACAATTCGCTCCTGCTCCGAAACAACACTTTCGCTACCCCTCCAGCTTTGCGATTGCGATATTGCATATCGCACTTCTGTCCTCCCATCACACTTTTAAAAGCCTCCCACTCCAAAGGATTTTTGCGATATTATAAGTTTTAATAAAGTCTAAACCCTCTTTCACACTTCTAAGCCTTGTTTCATGTGGTTAAGCCCTCCATTAGCACCTCTACCCCTTTCTTCTCCAAACTGCAAGCAACACCTCTTCAAATTAGAATTAAGTCATGAATAACTGCATAGATAGAGCTTAAGATAAGTAGGGTGTGTTTAGCTGATTGGCCAAGTTAAGTGTGGGTTAAGTTAGTTTCCTTTCTGCAATTTAGAATTAGTTTCCTTTCTGCCATTTATTTTCAGCAAGTTAAATTAGTTCCTTCCTACCATTTCCTTTTTGCACATTAAATTAGTTTCATTTCCGTCATTTCCTTTCTACAAATTAAATTAGTTTCACTTCCGTCATTTTCTTTCTGCAAATTAAGTTAGTTTTCTTTCTATCATTTCCTTCCAGCAATTTACTTTCTAGTTCTTATCATAGTTTAAGAAATAACACCCTTTCGTAAAGAAGAAGAGGATGACATGAGAAGAATGCATCTGCTGTGTATATAACACTGTCACCTCCAAGTTTGTACGAACCCCGGGTTGATAAAGTAAAGTAGGGAAGCCCCAGGGAGTTGTAGCACTCTTGGTGCAATACCAGGGCTCACTAGAAGGTATGACCATATGGAGGATTTCCCTGTTCCTCATCAGCCATACTTGCCAACATGTATACTTTTGGAGGGTCGACCATATATTTTTAAAGGTTGCTTTGGCCTGAAGGGAGCCCGAGTAAGATTTGGGCCAAGAATTGAAAAACAAGAGGATTTTTGCCGACCACGTGACCCAGCTAAACAGAGGCCCCAAGGCCGCCACCCATACATTATTGGTTATTTGGCACTATAAAAAGAGGTGTTGTATTGATTCTTCTGCCTGTTCACAGAGGGGCCATATTGAGGGGCCTCTATAGCCACATTTTTGGAGTTTTTAAGCATAAAATATTTTTTTGTGAGCTAGAACCCAACAAAAGAAGTTTACCTTTGGGATTGCATTGGGATTCCATATTTGATTCCAGATAGGAGCTTTCGGGGGGACCTGGGCTTGGAAGAGTAGGTGTTCATATCCTTTTTTGACTGAGTATTTTCCATTCTTCCAGCTCCAATTTTCGTCTGTAAGTCGACCAATTGGGGCACATCCTCTTAAGTTCTCGATGACTTTATCCCTTTGATTGATCAATTCATCAAGGATGTTCTCAAACTTCCATCTCTTCCACCTACCATTCTGGTCCCATTCATAAATTTGCTCAATACTGACAAATCCTCTTTTCCTCAGCAGATCTTGGAGACCCCCCAAATCAGTGTCTAATTCCAGGGGGAGTTGGCCTAGGATAGAGTCTCTGAATATGTCTATTGTGTCTCCTTTACCTTGGATTTTTCTAATGTTTCCCTTTATAATTTTCAAAGTGGTCCTTATAAGAGCCCCAATGGGGGATGGAAACACTTTCACCTCTCCACTAGCATGTTGGGAAAAGCACTTAGCTCTGACCACATGAGTCCACCACAAATTTGGCGAAATTATCATATTCCATTAGAGCTTCGAACCCAAAGCAACATTAGCCATATCAGGCTCTCTGATCCCCAAGCCACCATGATGCTTAGGGTCTCTAATCATTTTGCAGTTAACCAAGTGGTATTTCTTGGTATTGATCTTCCCACCTCCCCACAATAATTTCCTTATGAAAATCCCCAGTTGATGTAAGACATAGTTTGGGGCTTGCAGTGCCGAAAATTGATAAAGGGGGATGGCAGACATGACAAACTTCACTAGTATAGTCATGCCTACGGTGTTGAGCCATATCCCACCCCAGTTCACTATTTTTGCTTTTATTTTGTCTGTAACTTTTTCCAAGCTTGGGGGGATGCTCTCCTTAATGATTTTGGAATTCCTAGGTAGCTGAAGTCCTGCCAACCTCGCACTGATTTAAACCCAAGGATCTCCTCTATTTTTTTTTCCTTCTGACTTCAGATGTTCCGGCCATAAATGTGTCTCTTGCTGTCATTAGTAGCCCCCCCGAGGCCTTTAGAAATATGTCTAATTTCATTTTGAATCTTCTAGCGATCACCGAAGAAGCTCCTTTTAAGAAGATGGTATCATCCACAAATTGTCCATGGTTTATGCTTCTTATACCTTCCTTGTTCCTTATGCCTCGGAGATTCATTGAGGTTCTTTCCAGTTCTAATATTTGACTCAAAGCTTCAACCATAATGATGTATAAAAATGGGGAGAGGGGGCACCCTTGTCGCGATCCCTCGAAGGCTTTGGCGAACCCAACCACTCTACCATTAACTAGAGGCGCAATCCAAGGAGAGGAGATACAAAGTTTGATCCATCTTATGAATTTTTCCTCCATTCCCATTTTCTTGAGTATTTTCCAAAGTAACTCTTGTTTTGCCCTATCGAAGGCGTTGGACATATCTATCTTAATAGTCATGCCTTCATCCCCTCTTCGCTAGCTTGAGTCTATAGCCTCTTGTATGAGGATAATGTTGTCAAATATTTGCCTTCTCGACACAGATCCCCCTTGGTTATTGGAGATCAGGAGAGGCAACAAGGGCTTGAGTCTAAGAGCCAGGATTTTCGAGAAGATTTTATAGGAGACATTACAAAGGGAAATAGGTCTGAATCTTGCAAAGGAGGAGGGGTTGGCCTCTTTAGGGATAAATTCTAGGAAAGAGGAGTTAATTCCCTCTCCCATCACGTAATTATTAAAATAATATCCCACCATTCTACATAAATATTTTTGGATTACATCCCAGAAAAAGTGGTAGAAGCTAGCTGTGAAACCGTTAGGCCCAAGGGCTTTGTCCACGGAGAAGGAAAAAACCACTCTCTTTATTTCATCATTCGTAGGGGGGAGAGTAAGTTTTAGATTCACCTCATCCGTGATCACTTCTGGGATGGAATCTACAAAAAATTCCTCATCCTATGCTTCCCCACTAAGACAACCAGTATAAAGATTCCCAAAATTCTCAACCGCAACTCCCTTAAGTGTATCAAAGCTCTTGATATTTTTCCCTCCATGGCTTATTTGTGATATATTTTTTTTTGATTCTCTGAATTTGGCTTGTTTATGGAAAAAATTGGTGTTTCTATCACCTTCCGTCAACCAATTGTTCCTTGACTTAAGCCTCCAATGTTCCTCCTCTTTCCTGAGGTTCGAGTGGAGGGATTTGAAAGTCTCTGCTTCTCTCAGGAAATCCGAGACACATACCTCTTACTTTTCCATATTTCCTTGTATTGTTGTAACACTTTTGCTTATGTTACACAACATACTCACAAATAATGAAGAGGTAAAATTAATATATTGAATATTGGGTATTAACATTTAAAAAAAATAGTAGAAAGTACAATAAGATTCGTTAAGAAAATTATATCAACAAAACATAAATCATAAAGAGTAAAATCAATAAAGTAACAAGTCCTTATAATTAATTAAATACAATAAATCAATTAATTTTTTTAAATATTACCATTATATCATCAACTTAATTACTATAATTATTTTTATTTTTTTAAATAATAGTATTCTAAATTTAAATCATAATCTTATATAATTATTCAATCTCTTATATGTATTTAATTTAATCATAATAAACAACACAAAACAATCTTTATATTCAAAATTATGATTTCTCTCCCTCGATTGGGGTGTGACCTGGAGGGAAATTCCGTAATGGTGGTTTAATGGGGGTCGCCTCGAAGTACAAACCCACCACCCTCCACATGCTCGAGGCATTTTGAGTGGTGGCCTCGTGCATGGGTGGTATTAAGGTCTACGGTAATGGTGGCAGTGGCATTAGATTTTTGCATTTTGCAAGTCTCTCGGTGTGCAAGCTTGGTCGTTCAATGCCTGTAAGTGTTTTGTTAAGGGGTGGTGGAATTGGGCTCTGTGGGTCGACTCAGGTGTAGGCGTGAGATCAGTCTTGGCTTCGCCTCGCGCTGGTTAATCGGTATGTGGTCTACATTTGTTTTCTCTCCTCCATGCAATGATGGAATTGGGTCCATCTGGTCTTGAATTGTCGGGGTTCCAGAGGAAGAGGGGCTCCATGTATATGCATGCAGCGGTTTTGGATCTGAGGTAGGTCCAAATGTCTTGTATTATCTCTGTGTCTGTCATTTTCAAGATTTTTTTTTTTTTCTTTTTTTTCTTTTGTGTGTGTGTGTGTGTGTGTGTGTGTGTGTCTCGGATGGGGTTATATCAGGTATTTGTCTCTGGGGTCTGTCTTTGGGAATTCCTTCTGTCTCGGCCCAACCTCGAAAGGGATTGGGGTTTTGTATGTATCGGCTTTGTTTTTGGGTTCTGTCTCATTAAAATTCCACAGGCAAGGTCGGGGTTATACCTGTGGGCGCATTGGAGCAGGGCTAGTCTTTGTGGGTTCCACCTCTATGAGATTTATGGTCTTTGCCCATGTGAGCTTGACCTCTGGTGTATGATTGTGTCTCACTTCGGGTCCACGAACATGGTTAATTTTTGTGGGTCAAGTCTTTGTGGTTACCCCAAGCCAATTATCGTTTGCTCTGTCAGTCGATCCCTAATAAGGATGAGAGGCACGTCTAGGTTAATGGGGCTCGTATGGTTTGGGTCGGTCAGTAATGGATGTCTTTGGAAATTACTAGTTCATGTTTCCTCTATGGAAGGTGTGAGGGGTGGTAGTGTGCCTTGGAAGTGGGGTGCTTCTGGGCTCGGGCTACCACCTGTGCAGGTTACAAGTTTTGTCTAAGTTTCCACAACAAAGTGTAGGTGCAAGGAAATGGCTTAGTCGATTACAGTAAAGGGCCGAGGCCCATCTTCGAGAGGGTGTGGTAAAAGAACTAGGGGGTCCCCCACGCCTTGTCAACCCAGTTCCTCGGGGGGTGGAATTCGGGGCCATAATCATGTCTCCATCATCATCGACGAAGCAACTACAACCTATCACGAGGGTACACCCAAGGAAATACAACAACTAATGGAAGAATGGGAAGAAGACTTGAACATGCAGGTCGACTCAATGGAGATTGACGTGGAATATTGGCGGGCTAAGTTGTCGGACCCAGGGCACACCCATGGTCACATCACTCAATTTAAACAAACTACGTTACTGGTCCATGAAGGGTATCCAGGCGAAAGCTCTGGAACAAATTTCTGTGGGTATGGCAGCAATAGTGTAGGACTTCCCATATTATAAACATGAATGTTAGAAGCTTTAATTTCCAGCTGCAGAAATAGGATGATCGACTTCGGAATATTGAAGAGCATTTTTCTTGTATTCTCCCATAGACAGAGCAGTCAGGTTCTACTGCTAAAGACTCGGCTTCGATGGAGTACTATGTGTCTACCGATGGTGCTGAGTAGTTTGATGTATGACCACACTGTTTTTTCTTTTCTATATGCGGGAAGCATTTAGTATTTAATATGATGTTAATTATGTTGTTAGATATTTAGAATACAAGCAATGTAAAGACACTTAGACTTATTTAGCTTGGTTAGAAAGACTGATTATTTTTCACTATTGGATGTCATATCACGCGGTTAGGTGGCCAACAGACTTGGTTTCCCTCTGGACAAGTTGAGGCCACCTAACGATCTGTATGTGGATGTAACTTGCTTTTATATATATTAATGAAAAAGGAAGGGCCTACCAAGCTTACAAAAAGAAAAAAAATACGATTTCTCAAAATTTTAAAAACCAAAAAATAATAATAAACATAGACAAACACATTAAATATATTTATATGTTTTTAAAATATTTAAATATATCATATTATTAACTCCATATCATGTTTTCCAAAGAAATAACTAGCCTCATTAACAATATGAACTTTGAAGGAACAATATGGTGCTCATTAATATGAGAGCAACCAATAGTTTTCTTAATGGGAATGTATTAAACCATGCTTACTCAATTGTAATTTATAAAGTTACGAACTAATTAATAAATGCTTTGGTTTTTTTTATTGGAATTAAGCAATATAATTTTAAGAGACATTGTAATTTCTTATTATTTAAAATGTGTTTGATTTTTTTTATTTTTTTATTTTTATTTTTTTTTTTAAATTTCGTGAAAATATTATTTTCACAAATAAATCTATGTCATTTTTTTAAAACATGAAATGTAAGAAAAAATATTTTATAGATAATTTTAATAAATAGAAAGAAATTAAAAATATAATTTTTTTGATATTTAACATTTTATGATATAAAAGGTAGGAAATAGCACCATTAATATCCAATTTACATAGATTGAGGTATAAAATTAGTAGATGAAATAATTCAAAAAAAGAAGTTAAACTAAATATGTAGAAATTAAATGGTAAGACTTAAGTGACACTTCCTCTTATGTTACACAACATATTCACAAATAATGAAGAGGTAAAATTAATATATTGAATATTGGGAATTAACATTTAAAACAAAATAGTAGAAAGTTCAAAAAGTTGGTAGAGAAAATTATATCAACAAAACATAAATCATAAAAAAAAAAATCAATAAAGTAACAAATCCCTATAATTAATTAGATACAATAAATCAATTTTAAAAAGTAAATATTACCATTATATCATCAACTTAATTACTATAATTATTTATTTTAATTTTTAAATAATATCATTCTAAATTTAAATTATAATCTTATATAATTATTGAATTTTTTATATATTTAATTTAATCATAACAAATAATAAACAACAATCCTTATATTCAAAATTATGATTTTTCAAAATTTAAAAACCAAATAATAATAATAAATATAAACAAACACATTAAATATATTTATATATTTTTTAAATATTTAGATATATCATATTATTAACTCCATATCATGCTTTCCAAAGAAACAACTAGCATCATTAACAATATGACCTAAGAAAGAAACAATATGGTGCTCATTAATATTTGAGCGACTAATGGTTTTCTTAATGGGAGTGTGTTAAACCATGCTTACTCAACTGTAATTTATAAAGGTACATGTTAATTAATAAATGTTTTGGTTATTTATTGGAATTGAGTAATATAATAGTAAGAGACATTGTAATTTCTTATTATTTAGAATGTGCTTGATTTTTTTTTTTTTAATTTCTTGAAAATATTATTTTCACAAATAAGTCCATGTCATTTTTGCACAATAAACAAAAAACAGGTGGGTGTAATATGCAAAAAAAACAAGAACAATGACATTGCCACCATGTGATTCTTGTCACTGAAATATTTATAGTTAGATGAGAATATCGAGTGTGTGTGTGTGCCTGTATATATATATATATATATACACACACCTTATATTCTCATTTAAATGGGTGGGAAGCTACCAACCTAGATCCATCTTAACTCTCGATCTATCAAGCGCTCAGAGGGATCAAATCTCTCGTAGTGCAAACCTCTTTTTGAGTGTAAAACTTGAGGAAATGTTTGCACTTTGAGAGATTTGATCATCTCATCCCTTAATAGATCTAGAGTTAAAATGGATCTAAGCTGGTTTGATATATATCAACTTAGTAGTTAAGGTAGTCTACTTGAAGCTTTATTGTTAGAATGTAAAACCTAATAAGCTCCTCTATTATACTATAAAACCCAATAAGAATATATACCTCTCTCTTTGTAGGAGTAGAAGATATTAACTATCCTTGGTTTAATTTTATTTTTAATGTTATTATTCAATCTCCTAATTAAACTCAATAACAATTGTATCTAAACTAAGTTGTCATGAACATATCATTCCAGTGATTTTTCATGCAGAATTTAAAACCAACGATTGACATAGTCTAAGCTGAGCAAATCTAATAAATTTTAATGTAGATAGAAAATATAGAAAAAATGCAAGACTGCATGCACAAGAATTTATTTTTTTCGTGCCCGCGTTTCTCTTCACACTCAAGAGTAAAATTTCAAACATACAAAATGAATAACATACAAAACAACCTGGAAAAGTCTAACCTTTGAAGGCTATGTAACAAAGTGAGCAAGGTTGTTTTTCCCAAGTTTTACCTAGAAGACATGCATCAACATAGCTATAAATTCTTCGTATAGTGTGCCTATGTTAAGTTGTTATCATTGCCAAATCAGGTATGAGAGTTTTTGTTGTGGAAATTAGGATTTATTTTGATCTAACTAAAAGATTTAATTTCAATCAATTTGTAACACCCTCCTCCCACATTTACCCAAGTTAACTGGTCCGCTGGGGTAAACATGTAACGAGAGGCTACTATGATCTGATTCAACCTCCTAGGTCACGTTAAGGAATTGGAATCGATAGAACACAACCAATATGACCTTCTACACATCCTACAAAACCTCTAAGAGCTAACCCACCCTTCCAAGTGACCAACCCCTGAGGGAACTCAACATTTCAATGAATTAAACCCCAATTCGCTCCCTTGCCAAGGCCTCCATGCGACTAAGAGCCCCAGTTTCTCCCATGAGCCTGCCTGAGTGCGACTGTAGCCTTTTTCTGCTAGTGCTATGCCAACGACTACGAGATTTAAGGCTAAATTATAAGGTTAGGACGCAGTCACTGCCCATAAATTCATGGAATTTACAGAAATGAAAAGTAACATAGATACAATGATACCAATGCAAATACTTGAACAAAGACTTGACTGGGCCCCTACTAGCCATGACATGCATTTCATCAAACATATCACAATTATGCATTTTACAAGTCATAATAACAAATTTGAGCATAGGGGTCTCATACTTATCTGAGAATCACTAAGAAGCATTGTTGCCTTAACACATTAGCTGCATTATCATCTATTAGGTCATATATTCATTGCTCATTCATTTACAAATTAAAACATGATGAGAACCACACATTTTCTTTGTTATAAAACATATTCATAACCAACATATAAATGGTAGTAATAACGAGGATACAACAGTCATAAATTCCACATATGATTTAGTACATTTACACATAAAATACCAAGGAAAGGAACTCTTATTGATGAAAGCCAAAGGCAACCCAGTATGGGACATCCATGTTCCACCTGACCATAGATTGGCTGAGCCAAATATCTCTTCAACCAATCACCCCCATGCCATATTCCAACCATGAATATGGGACTCGAAACCAAAGAAATCATTCAAGGCTTCCCAAGGCTAAACCACCTCACCCTCATCAATAGAACCAAGCTTTAACCCAATCCTCACCAAATAAATAGGCCATAAACAAGCATGGATACCTCTGGATCTCTCCACCTAAATCGCGAGGAATTTATCTTTCTCAACCTCTCGGCTTTACTATGTATCTCGCCATTACCAGTCAAGGGATTCCTAAGCCTACAAAGTCTCCACCCTATGGGATTCACCGTGTATCCCAACCTGGGTTTCCTAGGCCCAATCAAGGGTAGTCACCATTGAGCTTTACTGTGTATCCTGCCATTCACCAGTCAAGGGATTCCTAGGCTAAATCAAGGTGTTCACTTCCATACTTTACCATGTATCCCATCATGGGATTCCAAGGCCTTGTGAATAATCCTAAGACCACCCTACTCAGCTTCGAGTCCCTTCGACAATCCAGCTCAACCAAAACATCAGAACCCCATCATGCCATGGCTATCCGGAAATGGCAAGGCTAGGTTGAATAAAATTGTCTCACCTGGAAAAACCCATGCTAATGACAACAAGAGAACCAAGAACACACATGCATAACCATGCATGCCAAAACTATCAAGGAAACCATACATGCAACTCAATACCTGCAAAGAATACCACTGTAGTCACTTAATATTGCTCTTCATTGTTTGATCTTTAATTCCTCTTGCCTTATTTTCTTTTCTTGATCCAATGTTGGAGTGTTCCAAGAAAACTCTAAGGGTCCAAGAGTGTGAGAGAGAGAGCTCCAAAACTGAACTCACAAAAGACTGAGCAAGAGCTACCAACTGATCCTCATAAGCCTTTTTATTAATGAGGCCTCTATTTGCTTCATTTTCCATTATTTTCCTTCAATTTCCTCTTCACATGAAACCTATGACCTTTCACCTTTATTTTCTCCTATTTTCCATTATTTTCATAAATAAAATGCCAATTAATGGCTCATGCCTTTCCAAAGTCTTTGTCATTGCCTCTTCCAATTTCCTTAGCCATAATAAACCAAAATGACACCCACTAAGATGTTTTTTTTTTCTTCTTCTGACATTCAGCTTGGAATACATGTCCCATGACCATGGTCTTATATTTTTTTACATGATTTTTTTACCAGGGTTGTTACAGAACCCTCCCTTTTCGGGGAACACCATCCTCGGTGTTCAATGACACCTATAAACCAACAATACTGCTGAAAGAAAAACATAATACCCATGGAGCTTTATAACACAACTCATTATGGTATTTACAATAACAACCACATTTTCTCAACCAAAAAATAACCATATTGTTTATGGAGCTTTATAAATCTAGCTCGTTACATTATTTACAATAATATACACATATACACATATGCACATTTTCTCAACCAACAAATAAAAGGATACGATGCATGCATCTACAACAAGGGAATCAGACGCCCACACCTCCACCCTCAATTTTAATACCAGGATTCACCTCCTCCCCAGGAATTCCAAAATCCACTGCTAGAGTAAAACCTGCATCCAATTTCCAGCGCTACAATCTCTTGCCACTTGTCTTCTCAGTGAACAATTACCAACTCATTGTTCTAGGGCACACTCTCAATGTGCATTTGATTCCATCTAGCAATGCTAATGGCCAAAAAAAAATCCATCCCTTGGCCTTGCCTTCTCAGCTACATAGTCCCTCGGGAAATCCGGTCATCCCCTTCCGTGCAGTCACTCGTCTTCCAAGTTCCCCGGCATCCCCTATTCTGGGCGATCCATCCCTTGGAAAGGCTTCTTCGCATCGTAAGGTCAAACAAGCAAGGCATATACTTGCACATCATACTGGTCATAGCATGCTCATGGAAATCAATGGACACTATTGGGTACCAGTGTCCCAAATGGCCTTGCTCCTGGAGTGCTTTACCAACATATTATTGTATGTTTCAATTCCTTTATCGCTGCTGCTAATTCTTGCAGTCACTTTCAACCACCCAACCGGGCATTCTATGCTTTCCTGTACCAAGCACATAACTTCTATTATATTCAAAATAAATTGAAATAAATTCACATCATACCCCATTGATAGTTCATCAACAACGTACACTTACAATTTTGTTCACTTCCTGTCACAACAAGTCAAACTAGTTGTTTGATCAAATCATCATGTATAAACATATCACGTCCAGTTATCTCGAAACACAACCATCATAATCAAAATCATAGATCACATATAATCATCATAAATCAAAATCATCGATCATATGTAACCATCATAAGTCATAATCATAGATCACATGCATAATAAAACTGAAATAAAATATCGATACTTATCCTTCATCGGCCCTTACTTCTGCCTTTGTTCTTTATGCACACACACCGTATCGGTTGCCACACCCAACAAACACCCAATGCCTATTTCTTCTCTTCAATCATGTACACATACACATAGTGTACATCACAACACGTACATCCACACACGACGTACAAAACCACACAATACATACACCCACACCCGACACACAACACAACACATACACCTACACCCGATGTACAACACAACACATACACCTATCTCTGGTGTACAACAAAACACATACACTTGCACTCTGTGTACAACACACCACAATACATACACCTACACCTGGTTTACAACATAATTAGTATACATACATAGAGTAAAACACAACAAATACATATGTCATGATACCACGACTAGACAATGCACATACACAATACCACACGTACACAAAACAACATGTACAACATGCACACAATACCACATGTGCACAAAAAAACATGTACGACATGCACACAATACCACATGTACAAAAATACCACATGTAAAACATGTACACAGTACCACCTGTATACAACACCACCTGCACAACATGTACACAGTACCACATGTCCACGACACCACCTACTCAACATGTACACAACGCCACATGTACACTGAACCACCTACACAACGTGTACACAACACCACACACAGGACATGTACACAACACCACATGCACACAATGCCACATGAAAGACATGTACACAACACTCCCTGCACACAACACCACATGTGCAACTTGTACACAACACCACATGTACAATCATGCACACAAGACCATATGTACATATCACCACATGTACAGGATGCACAAAACACCATATGTACATAGAACTGCATATAAAACATGTACATAGCACCATATGTACACAACACTACATATCCAACATGCGCATAGCACCATTTGCACACAACACCGCATATCCAACATGCACACGATATAATATGTACAGAATATTTCATATCCAACATGTGCATAACACCATCTATACCCAATACTGCATAAGCAATATACACACAACAATATATATACACAACACGGTATGCACACAACGTCACAGGTGCAACATGTACAACATATATACAAAAGTAATACTACACATCCAGAGACCACACACTAACTCTACCAAGAAATCTTGCTTCTAGTGTCTCTCCACTATTCATGCATGTTGCAGATCACACTACTTTCACTCCGTCTATGTACCCCTAAGCATTACCTGCCATAAAATAGACATATACATAGTATAATCACATAATATCTATTCATATGCACATGGTATTGACCTTGTAGATCCGTTAGGGTTATTCTTCCCACTTGATTCCTCATAATCCAAGAACCTCTTCATGCCATTCACTTGCATAAGCAATCATTCCTCCACAAGAATGATCATTGACAGCTCTGTCAAACAATGCCATACATACATACATACATACATACATATATACATATAAAGTTCAACATAAAACAATCTTGATCCCTGACGACCCTGTTAGACAACTTTTATACACACACAGACATAGACACAGACACACGCACACACATATGCGAACACTATCAGAAAAAAATCCTAATGACCCTGTGAGTCAACGTTATACATACATACATACGCATATGCATATATAAACATAAATATAATCATAGTCACAACACACTTACCAAGTATCGTAAGGTCAAGGTTATGAGAACTTCCTTTATCTGTGCACAACATGCACAACATTGAGAATCATAGTTCCCAACTTAACCAAGGAATTTTAAGAATAAAATCTATTTACCTTACCTTTCCTGATTACCTTTCTCATGACTACACTGCCACTGTCCATTTACACCAATGGACCCAACCAATCCAACCAATTGTCATATTCTTACCTTTAGCTGCCCTTACTCATGCACCAAGCTTCATTAGGGTCTTACATTACCTGCGGGGTTTCATTCAGCTCTCCCCAAGCTCCATTAACTTCCTATTTCCCCAACCAATTCCCAAGACACTCAAAACATAAAAGGCAAGAAAAAAAGCAAACAAGAAGAAGACCATGAAAACCAATAACAATACTATACCACAAAAAAAATGACATGATCACGCACTAGACACAATCAAGACCACAAATGAAGCACAACAAATCACAAAAGACAAAAATCACAAGACTAACAATAAGCACCATGACTCAATCCCCATGGTTCCTAGAGAAAGCTCAACCCGAGTCTCCTTCAAGATTTCATGGCACTTTCTTTTGCCATGCAATGCCCTGCATCATATTGCCTTAAATACACAACTGTCAGTGTATAAATAAATATTATGATATACTAGTTATATTACCTTGTTGTGCCAAACACGTTTCCTTGTAACTGAACACATCCATCCCATCTCTCAAGGGACTCCAATTCCCTTGACGAATCCAACCATAATTGGAAACTAGTTTTTATACCTGTCAAATACATGTTTAAGAATATAAAACATATCCACATAATGTCAGACGAAATCAAGGTTAAGAAGACTTCGTGTATTCATGCAAAGCACCCATTCATTTTGAATCCCAATTTCCAAACATAGCCAAAAGATTTCTCACCCAATTCCTTTATTTTAAGTTTTACCTTTTTGCAATTGAGTCTTACTATGTATTGTCACATCACCCAAATGTTGGTTATATAAACACATAAACCATTACCTTGTCATGTTAATACCACGCATGTTTCCCTGCAACTGTTTACACATGTCAGCCACATGTTCCAAGGATCAAGACAACATGTCTATCAATTTGAAATCAAGCTTTACCAAGTCTAACAACAATCAATTCACATTCATTAGTCATAATACACGATGCTACAATTATCACCTACTTACACTCAAGTAAATATCAATTGTTTCACACATATGTGTTAGTCCACTCATCTTAAAATGAGATCATTCCTTCATGCAATCTTACGGACACATACACATATCATGCAATTAATCAAACATTAAAACAACTCGCAAACATACCATGCTAAATAAATCAACTAGATGATATAGTCAAACACTCAAACACCAAATAGACGACATAATCAAACTCATACCTTGATGTATCTCAAGGGAGGCTATCAATCAATCTAGATTAGCACGAAGTAACTTCACAAACACATCAACTCAAACATAAATAAGGCCATGATATCCATATCAATAACTAGCTAACATGTTCACATCATAAACTCATAAACAATTGTCATTCTTGCATAACAATCATATATGCACAGTCAGTCTAGATTAGCATGACATAATATCATAACATATTAACTCATACATGAATGTCATAACCCTGACCATTTGCATAGGCCAATCCAAATTAGTATGATACATATAACGTCAATATATTAAAGGCAATAACTCTAATAATCAAGTTCACTATCATATAACAATCAACAAGTTAACATATAAAATATTTATCAGCAACATAAAACATAACCATCAAGTTAACTAACATAAAACAACAACAACAATGCTTATAACAACAAGTTACTATCATTCATGACTATTCGACGCATGCATATGACCACACTAATTCACTAGCATCTACCATGCATGTAACCACATCAACAATAAAATGACAAACATGTATATAACCCTAATGCATATAATAATCCATTAACTAACATACCTGCGTGCCAAACATACAATACATGTATGACGATATGCTCTTACCCCAAAGTCTAGTGTTGCAACCTCACTCTGATGGTCTACATCTCCTGCTCTATCTCAACCAACACATCATCGTCATAACATACCAACAACATCACGATGACCTAAAATGTCTACAATTACCTCATGCACGGCAACCATGCCCATAATAATGCATGCATAACAACATATAGACACTGACATGCATAACACATGCATATACAACTGACATGTATTCATGACTAACGCATCCCAAAAACATCATCAACTCCTACATGGAAACACAACTGTAAAAATGACTACCACCATGCATACATAACAAACACATATACATCCTTCATGCATGCATGGAAAATAGATTTCGCCCATCCAGTCCAAGTGTTGAACCATGCTCTGATACCATTATGTGGTATCAGATATCACACAAAGAGAATATAAACCATTCATCAACCAAAGATAACGAAACCAAGCTCTGATACCATTTTGTAACACCCTCCTCCCACATTTACCCAAGTTAACCAGCCCGCTGGGGTAAACATGTGACAAGAGGCTACTATGATATCAACCTCCTAGGTCACCTTAAGGAAGTCGAAACGACGAAACACAACCAATCTGAACTTCTACACATCCTATAGAGCCTCAAAGAGCTAACCCACCCTTCTAGGTGACAAACCCTCGAGGGAACTCAACATTTCAATGAATTAAACCCCCAGTTTATCCCTTGCCAAGGCCTCCATACGACTGAGAGCTCCAGTCGATCCCATGAGCTGGCCTGAGTGCAACCATAGCCTTTTTATGCCAATGTTATGCCAGCGACTGCGATATTTAGGGCTAAGACCTAGTCACTGCCTAGAACTTCATGGAATTTATAGAAATGAAAAGTAAGATAGATACAATGATACCAATGCAAATACTTGACTGGACCCCTACTAGCCATGACAAACATTTCATTAAACATATCACAATTATGCATTCTATAGGTTATAATAACAGATCTTAGCAGAGGGGTCTCATAATTATCTGAGAATCGGGAAGAAGTACTGATGCCTTTTCACATTAGCTGCATTATCATCTATTAGTTCATATATTCATTGCTCATTCATTTACAAATTAAGACATGATGAGAACCATACATTTTCACTGTCATAAAACATATTCATAACCAACATAAATAATGAGGATACAACAACCATAAATTCCACAAATGATCCAACGCATTTACACATAAAATACCAAAGAAAGGAACTCTTATTAATGAAATCCAAAGCCAATCCAGTATGAGACTTCCATGTTCCACCCGACCATAGATTGGCTGAGGAAAATCTCTCTTCAACCAATTCCCCCATGCCATATTCCAAGCATGAATGTAGGACTCAAAACCAAAGAAATCATCCAGGGCTTCCCGAGGCTAAACCACATCACCCTCATCAATAGAACCAAGATTTACCACAATCCTCACCGGATCACTAGGACATAAATAAACATGGATAAATTCGGATCTCTCCACCTAAACCATGAGGAATTTTTCCATCTCAAACTCTCGAATTTATTGTGTATCCCGCCATTATCGGTCAAGGGATTCCTAGGCCTATGAGGTTTCCACCCTCTGGGATTTATTGTGTATCCAAAACCGAGATTCCTAGGCCCAATCAAGGGTACTCACCAGTGAGATTTACTGTGTATCTTGCCATTCACTAGTCAAGGGATTCCTAGGCTCAATCGAGGTGTTCACTTCGAGGCTTTACCATGTATCCCATCCCTGGATTCCTGGGCCTTGTGAATAATCCTAAGTCTACCCCACTCAACTTTGAGTCCATCCAAAAATACGGCTCAACCAAAACATGAGAAACACATCACACCATGGCTATCTGGAAATGGAAAGGCTAGGCTGAAAAACATTGTCTCTCCTGTCAAAACCCATGTCAATGACAACAAGAGAACCAAGAACACACATGCATAACCATGCATGCCAAAACTAGCAAGGAAACCATACACGCAAATCAATACTTGCAAAGTATCTCGTTGTAGCCGCTTGATCCTGTTCTTGCTTGGTTGATCTTTACTTCCTCTTGCCTTCTTTGATTTTCTTGATCCAATGTTGAAGTGTTGAAGTGTTCTAAGAAAAATCTAAGTGTCCAAGAGTGTGAGAGAGAGATAATAGAGAGAGAGAACTCCAAAATAGAACTCACAAAATTCTGAACAAGAGCTACTAACTGATCATAATAATATTTTTTGGTAATGAGGCCTCTATTTTCTTCATTTTCCATTATTTTCCTTCAATTTCCTACTCACATGCAACCTGTGACCTTTCACCTTCCTTTTCTCCTATTTTCTATTGTTTTCATAAATAATAAATGAAAATTGATGCTTCATGCCTTTCCAAATCCTTTTCCATTTCCTTTGCCAATTTCCTTAGCCATAATAAACCGAAATGACACCCACTAGGATGTTTTTTCCCAACATTAAACTTGGAATACGTGTCCCATGATTGTGGTCTTATATTTTTTTTTACATGAATTTCCATGATCGTGGTCTTATATATTTTTTACATGAATTGTTGATGAGGGTTGTTACAAAAATTCTCACATTAGCTAATAATACCTTTAAATGTGATACATTAGAGAAGAATACCATGGGCAAAAACATGGGTTGGAGCCCAAAAACCTCCATTTGTAAATTTACTATTTTATCTCAATTTTATTTTAATTATTAGTTATTAATTTTTTATTTTAATACCATGGAAAAAACCATGGGTTGTGAAAACCTCAAGCCCTTCCATCCATAAATTTATTATTTTATTTCAATTTTATTAAAACCAACCTAGATCCATATTAACTCCGATGTATCAAGTGCCTAGAGGGATCAAATCTCTTTTTACTCGAAAAGAGGTTTTCATATCAATAGATTTGATCCCTCTTGGCACTTGGTAGATCCAAAGTTAAGATGGATCTAGGCTCATTTAATTTCTCCTTTAAATATGTTATATTCCACTTGAATACCAATAATCAATACCTTGAGTTCTTAATACTATAGGCCAATACCATGGGCCATTTTTATGTTTATTATTATTTATTTTTATAGTGTTATTTTTATTTTGCTATTTTTAATTTTCTATTTTTGACCTAGTTAAAATGTTTACATTACATTAATCTTTTCATTTAATTTAATTTATTTAATTGTTTTTTATTTTTATTTTTATCTAATTTGATTTGTCAAAATGTTAAACATTACATTACAACATCTCTACCATAATGGGATGGAGAGCCCTTCTTGATGTAACTATTAACTAGCAATTGCACCACATGTTGCAAAAGAAACACTGTAAAGAAGTAGCATAAAAAAGAATAGCCCACAATAAATAGGATGTGATATGTTATGCAATTTAATTGAATATTTAAATTATAAATATCAATTATTTTATTTTATTTTAAGTATATGACCATAGAGTTCATGCAACATAGCATAAAAAAGAATAGCCCACAATAAAGAGGATGTGGTATGTTATGCAATTTAATTGAATATTTAAAGTATAAATATCAATTATTTTATTTTATTTTAAGTATATGACCATAGAGTTCATGCAATCATCATCATGTTGAGAGTAGATCATGGTGTACTATAATGATATTCATTTGTTATCTACCAAAACCATATTATATCCTATCTATAAACCTTCAAATACATTAATATAAAAAATTAAGATACTAAATAGACAATTAAAAAAAAAATCAATCAAATTTATTTTGATGGAAAAGATTGTAATTATAAATTATTAAATCTATATAATTTGAATATCATATAATTTTAAACTAAAACCTACCAAAATAAGATAGTAAACATTTACAAAAATGAGTTGGACAAGATCATACTCACTAAGAAATGAAAAATGTGTAAGAGAACATGCATTGAACCATGTGAATAACCACTCTAAGGGATTGCTCTAAACTACAACCTACCAAAATCAGAAATAGTAAATGTTTTTAGATTTCTTTGAAGAGGTAAGAAACTATATCCTTGAAATAGAAACTATATTTTTTAAAATTCAAGAGACACTATACCATTGAAACTCCCTATATGAAAATAGGACCATAAGGTCATATTTGATGAATTTCTCTAAACTACAATCTACCAAAATAAAAAATAGTAAATGTTTAAGATTTTTTTGAATAGATGAGAAACTATACCCTTATTCCAAAGTGCTTTTAAATTTGACTAAACTACTTCATATAATCTTAATGATAATCATTTATTAGTACAACCAAACTCAACCTAATCGCATTTAACTTCAACATTTAAAGCATGAACTCTCATTTCGACCTTTCACAGGAACTATTCCCGCTTACTAGTGTGAAACGAAATAAATATGGAAGCCTTATAGATTCAACTAGAATAATTCCAACTTTATGACTGACATACTCTGTGTTTATCTAAGGCTTGGATAGCATCTACTGTGTAAAACTTATCTGCCATTCACACTCACAAAATTTGTACGGGTAAAATTATTTTCAACTTTCTTAATACATTCTAAATATCTTTATAATTATAACAAATGTTACAATAGTTCAATATTTCCCTGCCCTGTGATAAAAATACTCAATTGCGAATAATGTAGGAAATCGGTGACAAAATGAAGGAAAGAACCAAATTAAGAAGGAAAAACTAGTAATGCACACAGTCCAACAATGAATAAGCATACACATTGTAGGTGTTGAGACTCTTAATCTTTAGGCGCTCGAACGCTACAACCTTCAGCGAGAAGAGAACAACAACGGAGACAACAGACCCTGCTTTATTATATTATCTGTATCTCTGAATACATTTGAGACTTGTATGCATAAATATTTTCTTCGCTCTTGTGTGAATGCCACAACCGTCAGCCAGACGAGAACAAGAAAACAAAAAGAGAACAATAGCAGAGAAAATTTATGGATTACTTCTATAACTTATTAATAACTGTATTTAATCTAAAGGTAGAAATTCTTTGAATTGTCTAACATCAAAATCAATGGTTCATAATTGTACACCTGGAAATTTAGGAAAGTTTATATATATATAAAATTCTAATTTTATCTTTATTTTATGTAATTTGACTAGTAGAGAAGAATACCATGGGCAAAACCTGGAGCCCAAAAACCTCCGGTAAGTTTACTATTTTATCTCATTTTTATTTTTTATTTTTTTTATTATGCAATTTGACTAAGTCAAAATGTTTACATAACATACCATATGTATACTTACGAGCTCAGAATTAAAAAAATATTTACACATCTAACTCCTACACATGTAACATCTAACACCTACACATCTAACCCATACTGGGTTGTAGAGCGCCTCTCGACGCAATACCAAATTTTATTGAGAGGAAGAAATGGGCGATCTAGGTGGATATTAGTGACCACCCATCTCTTTTATTGACTTAATGGTTCTCTATCTTCACATTATTTGTGGTTTTTTGAGTCTCAAACTTCTAAGATCGTTTTGAGGCCCTACATGTCAGTTTTTGGCAATTCACGGGGCTAGAGACTGTCCTTACTTACCTTAGCCATGGTCAAAAGTTGTATTCCTTGGGTGTCTCTTTCCAACGAGATATTGTGCGCCCCAAACAGATATAGTATCCAAAAGTTGATCCACTAGGAAGTTGATGTACCAACCACCTTGAGACCCACAAACCTTTTGGTTTTTCATCTTCTAGGATTATAGTTTTGAACATTTTGGGTTCTTTTTTTATATTAAAAGGCCATTCTTTTGGCCTCTTGTAACAATTTTTGCAAATCTGTGTAGTTTCCATCTCACTCTCTTTAGAGATAACTATCGTCATTCTAACCAGTATGTGTTCTACATAGTTTTGTTATTCATTTATTAATAGAAGTTGGGTTTTGGCCATATTAATGTGCTTTTTATTATATTTCTCGATGTGCATGTTTCTTTTCATTTAATGCCTTTTATTTCATTCCTTATACAACCTGGATCAGTGGTATCAGATTAATCTACTCCATATTGTTTATCTATGCATGTCCCCAATGAGGTCACGATATAAAGAGTTAGGTCTCAAGATAGGTTCACATAGGCATGATTTCTCTCACCAACCCAAGAAACCTCCCATGGAAAAAAAAATAGAGATGATGGAGTGGAAGATCTTATCAAGTTGTTACTTAAGGAATCATGTGCATGACAAAGGAATGAGATGATGAACAATTTTTCCTAGATCCTTTGACGACTTTCAATAACAGTTGAGGCACCTTCAACAAGCGACAATTTTGGAGGTGTGATACCCTTCAAGGTACAAGTTAAATTTTATATCCACTTATTTAAATAAAAAATGGATGTATATGCTTTAGAGAAATGATTAAATCTATTAGAGGGTTAATACTATGTCCAACATTTTTATAATAATGAAAATATCATCTTATACACCTGAAAGCCTTTCCACATGTCAAAGATGGGTAGGAAGGTTATTGGGAGAAACAAAACGAAGATGAGTCTACGATATTCAAGGAAAAACATACTTGGGAAGCTTTTATTAATGTCCTTAAGGAATAATTATACGCTACAGGGAGCTATGATGACCGCTACATGAGATGGACAACCCTGCGATAGGAGAGAAACCAAAGAGTGCTGGAGTACACCAATATTTTTTATACCTTACGATCTAAGCTGTGTATCAAAGACTTTGAGTGGCATGTAGTTCTGAAGTATCATATTGGTACACAAGTACATCCAAATAAAAATGGAATTATTGGGAATCTCCTCACTAGGAGCCACTTATTGGTATGTAGTCAAAATTGAGTATAAATTGAAGCAAAGGAATAAGTAAGAATTTGGGTTTGCAAATGCACTACAAAAGAAGTTTAAAAAATGCGGCTCAAACTCATAGAAAAAGGGGCAAAGCAAGGATAGACAACATCAATACAACCATCCCAAGTCATAAACAAAGAAGGGTAATGAGAAGTAAAAAAAGGACATTGAAAAGTAGTGGGAGTTCCATAAAATCTCCATAAACAACATTAATGAATGCCACTTGAAGCAATTATTGTTGGTGAAGCTTAAAGAAAAGGAAATAGGCTCTAGCTTTAATTTTTATTCTGAACTGGATAAAGGAAATCAGATCATAAATGCAGAAACCAACAACACCATTACCAACACAAAAATTAAACAAAAGAGCCAGAGGAGCCTAAAGAGAGGGAGTGCCTCCCATTCATAGATGTGGGTGAAGGGAATCCCATAACATTTCATCCTTGATAGTGGGAGCTAGAAGAACTTGATCTTAGCTAAGGTCATCAAGAGACTGAAGCTATCGACAATGCCACACCCTCAACCATACTCTATTGTTTGTTTGAACCATGGACGAGAAATTCATGTCAACTAGCAATGTTGCCTATCCTATGGCATCAAACCATTCAAAGATTAGGTATTGTGTGATGTTTCCATACTTGAAGTTTATGATGTTAATTTAGGACAACCTTATATGTGGAAATGTCCTGTTGTTTATGAGTTTCGTCCCCATAATGTCATTGTTACTCTAATAGGTTAGCTCTACAAGGTACGAGAGGTAATTCCAACTATTGTAGTTTCATTGACCTACAAAACAATGTTGAAAGGTAATCTCTCGAACTACAAAGTTTGTCCCTTTATGGTTTGGTTAGAAGGTGGAAGGAAGGTCATTGCAATCACCACATCTTAGGATGGGGCCTCTCTACACCATAAAATCAAGTAGACAATATTATACAGATATACAAATATATCTTCACTCCACTTATGGGGGTACCTCTGCATTTCCTAGTCAAACACTCAATTGACTTTTAACATGGTGCTCATTTACCTAATGGCCCAATATATAGATGATATCTCTTGTAGAATTAGGAAATAAAATGTTGGATTCATGAGCTCATCCAAAAGGGTCACATTTGATCGAGCTCCACACCTTGCAAGAGTCTAATTGTGTTAGTGTGAAAAAACGATGAGACATGGAGACTCTAGATTGATTATAAAGTGCTAAAAAAAATCGAAATCAAGAACAAATACTTGATCCTCGTGACTGATGATCTTCCCAATCAACTTAAGGTTTCCAAGTTCTTTAGTAAGGTTGATCTAAAGTCAAGTGACCATTAAGTTCCATTTGAAGGAACTGATGTATGGAAGACAATTGTCAAATCTAAAGAAGGCCCTTTTGAGTAGTTGGACATGCCCTTTTCCTTGATTAATGCTCCAAAAATGTTCATGAGTATATGATAGACGATTTCTTGCGGTTGTTCACAAACTCTTTTTCTATGTATATTTGGATGACATCCTCATCTTTAGCAGAACTTAGGTAGAACATTTAAATCATATTCAATAGGCCCTGAGCGACTTTACAACAACACAAATTGTATGCCAATATGGATAAATGCTATGATTTGGTATGTAGAGAATTCAATATTTGGGATACATTATGGATGAACATGGGTGCATGTGGACATATCCAACATGCAAGTCATTCAATATTGGCTAGCCTCAATGACTCTAATAGAGCTCCATAGCTTCTTGGGCCTTACTAACTTATATTGAAGGTTCTTCTTAGGGTTCTCTCATATTTCTTAGCCCTTAATTCAAGTGACCAAGGGTTGAGTAAAAGACATTTTTTCTTGGTATAAGTCATAATAGAAAGTTTTTAAAGGATTTTAACATATCCTTTGATCTATACTAATCCTCACCCTTCCAGACCTACAACAACCATTTCATATTGAGATATATTCCTCTGACCATGTTATCGATGTAGTTCTTACTCGACAACGAGATTCGATGGCCCATCATTGTAAAAAAATCTCTGATATCATCTAGAGATACCCCACCTATGGAAAGGATATGTATGTCATTGTCCAAGCATGTCAACATTGGAAACATTATTTTTGGGAAGGAGACAGTCATCCACACTAATCACAAGCCTCCAAGATTCATGCAAACACAAGGAAAGTTACATAATGAACGCCATAAAAAAATGTCCACATACTTGCAACAATTCCACTTGAACATCAAATACATGAAGGGTAGTAAAAATCATGTTGCAAACTACCTCAATAAACCCCTAATTGTGGTGCTAACTAGATTTCCTAACTCTTGTGGGCATAATACCTCTAGGTGGCCATAATTATACAATAGTGACTCTAACTTCATTGCCACATACTACAAATTTATCGCAAGCATATAAGTTACAAACTTCCACCTCCAAGACCTGCGCCAATTCCACTTGAATATCAAATACACGAAGGGTAGAAAAAATGATGCTGCAAACTACCTCAATCATCCCCTAATTGTGGTGCAAACTAGAGTTTCTAACTCTTATAGTCACAAGACCTATAGGTGGCCATAATTATACAATAATGACTCTGACTTCATTGCCACATACTAAACATTGATCACAATCATATAAGTTCCAAACTTCCACCTCCAATATGCGCTCTTGTGCTACCTGGGCCACTTTTGTGTTCCTTCAAGTAAGTGTGCCAAGTTGATTAGAGCTACACATTATAGTCGAGTGGAAGGGAACTTTGTTGTGGAGAAGACAGTAGCAATACTTTAGAAGTATTTTGATTGGCCAAAGCTTTGACATGATATCCACATGTATATCACATCGTACGTAGCATATGCCATTACTGAACAACCATCAAGAAGCAGGGGATTGTACACTCCTTTATCTATCCCATACAAGCCTTGGGAGTTATCTCCATGGATTACATGTCAGGTTTTCCCTCCATGAAACATGGTAACAATTGTGTTTGTTGTTGTCAATCTACTCTCTAAGATGACCATTTTGGCACTAATAAAGAAGAGCATCACCACCAGAGCCACTACTACACTCTTATTTGAGCATGTTTGGGTTCATTTTGGAATACCTTAAACCATTATTTCAGATAGGGACAGTAGGGTTTTCTGTACCTTCTGGTCCAATATATGGTGTCTAATGGATACCAAGTTGACCACCTTTCATCCCCAAACAGATGGAAAAACTCAAGGGGCTAATAGAATTTTGCATATCTTGTGCATGTACAAATCCAAGCATCCATGTACATGGGATGAAATCCTTCCATATGTTCAAAATTCTATATCATAGCCCTTTATAGCTCTATTGTCCTTAGCCCATTTTATGTATGCTTGGGGAACCATTGGCCCCAATTAATGTAGCTATGCCAATTTCATCTTCACCAACAATGTCCTTCCATGTTTAGGTTGCAAAAGATAGAGCAACCAAATTTATTGAATGGATCCAACACATCCAACAACAAGTTTATGATATCCCGTAGAAAGTAAATGCCATGTACAAATAATGATATTTCCAACACAAGGTTCCACACAAGTTTTAGGTTGGTGATAAGGTGTGGTTGGGTTTACAAAGAGAGCACCTCACAAGCCCCCATAGGAATCTCACACCACTCTTATATTCACCTTACACAATCACAAAGGCTATGGGTAAAAATGATTTTGAATTTATTATTTCCCATTTCCTTGGATTTCACCCAATATTTATTGTGGAGCTACTTCGATTATATTTTTGATCTCTATTGGACACCTTGGATATAGTTGAGAAATTCCTCCCACATAACTCAATCCTTACTACATTGAATAGGCTACAATGGAGAATATCATGGACTCGAAGAAAAAGGATATCCATTGGTAGCACATACAACCCTACCGAGTTGTCAAAGCATAACTACTTCTTTGCCAAGGAAAGTGGCTCACCAAGAGTCAAATTTAGCAAAATATTCCCCATTTGATTAGGGAACTTGATGCAATGGAGAGCATTTATTTCTAAGGGGGGAGGACTGATCTAGGTGGATATCAATGGCCACCCACTTCTTCCATTGACTCAATGGTTCTCTATCTTCTTGGAAATTTTTGTGTGGTTTGGGTCCCAAAATTCTAGAGTTGTTTTAAGGCCTTAAACGATTTTTTTGGAAATTAGGAGGAAAGGGGTTTCAATTTCATTTCCTAACCTCAATAGAAAGTTGTTTTCCTCATATAGTTCTTTTCAATGAGCTACTATGCTCTCCAAACACATAATATATGCAAAATTTGCACCCTCGAGAAGATGATGTACTAACTAACCACCTTGGGGCCCGCAAACCTTTTGGTTCTTCATCTTATAGGGTTATACTTTTGGACATCTAAGGTTATTTATGTTGGCCCAAAGGTCACACTAGGGGGTGGGGGGGGGGTGTAAATCAATTTGAGATCAATTTTACTATTTCACAACTTTTCATAATCAAACAACCAATATAGTAATGAATCATAAGTATTATATCATCAAATATAAAAATGCATCATCAAGCTACCACCATATCAATAACATATCAAGTTTCCAACACATCACAAAGAGACACATGATTTTTACGTGGAAACCAATATGGGATAAAATCACAAATCATCTTCTTCTTTATCTTCAATTCTTTACATATATTTGCAGGCTATGACTTGTTGGAGGAAAATACCCCCAAGAATTTCAAGCTACCAGTTGTGGTAGTCTACAACATGATTGAGGCACCAAACTTGAAAGATGCAAGTATTTGATCACTATAGGCTACAACTTGATCGAGGTACCAACCTCAATGATAAGAACACTCCAACCTTCTTTGGGCTCCAACTTGATTGAGGCTTCAAAATCAGGGGAGGGACCCACCTCCTTATTCAACTTATTTATGGATCTCTATTACATATCATTTTTAAACTGGATCCATCGTCATCATATATCATTGAATCATAAATCACAATATGCAATTTGCAACCACTTCCACTGCCATCAGTTTCACAATATGCAACCATTGTCATTGTAATCATTATCACAAATGGTAACCATTATTACTGTAATAAATAATCATATCAATCAATTTTACAGGTTGTCACATTGCTGCCCATTATCTACCTTAACTAGTTCTTCGATTTGGTCACTCAAACCCCTTCTTAGAATATGTTTACACCTTGATCATAGACCTTCAAAACAAAAACAAGATATTATGCACATCAAATAAATGTCAAAAGGGAATCACACACCTCTTGTTACATTCATCTTTGAGCCCTTATCCCCCATCTTCTTCCATAATCTAATTTGGACCAATATTGACTCGAGAAACTCATAAAAACCATATAAAAATATATATTAAATTAAGGGTTCTACAAAAGGTATCTTTACGGGCACACTTATGCAAAATGACTAGAATCCAACATCTGTGTGACAAAAGGCTCATCGTCAACCTACTAAATATTTGACAAAATAAAGCATATGACAATAAAAAAATAAATTAACTCTGACCTGACAACTGCATGGGCTCAAACCTAGGTCTTGGTAGGTCAAAACACAAACTCCATGCTAATCAATATGCATGATGGTCCTTTCCAAACCATGTCCTTAGACTATATTGTAGTTATGCTTATGGTTCAAGGTCGGGGGTGGCACATGGCCACTTGTCAATATGATTCATCTTTGGTTAATGAACTTGTTATCTGTCAACATGACCCATCCTCCATGAATTATTTTCAAGTAAGACTTATGTATACATGGGTTACCTCTATTTGTAAACCATATGGATACACTCCTATCCATGTGGGCTACCTCTGTGTATATGTGGAAAGCCTCTACGTACAAAACATATGAATACGCTCTTGTCGATGTGCAATACCTTTGTGTATACGTGGGTTGTTGCTGCAAAAAAAACATATGGATACACCCATGTCCACATCGACTACCTCTATGTATACGTGGACTACTTCTACATACAAAACATATGGATACACCCCTATCCATGTGGGCCATCTATGCATACAATATGTAACAAAGCTGGTTAAAAATCCATGTAAAAAAATATAAGACCATGGTAATGGGACACATATTCCAAGTTGAATGGTGGGAAAACATACTAGTGGGTGTCACTTCGGTTTATTATGGCTAAAGGAAATTATCAAAGGCAATGGAAAAGGCTTTGGAAAGGCATGGGGCATTAATTGGAACTTTATTTATGAAAATAAAGGAAAATAGGAGAAAAGGGAGGTGAAAGGTCACAGGTTTCATGTGAGGAGGAAAATAAAGGAAAAAAATGGAAAAAGAATAAAATAGAGGCCTCATTGATAAAAAGGATTTTGAGGATCAGTTTAGGGACTTTTGTCAGCTTTAGCTTGGATCTCTCTATTCTCTCTCTCTCATACTCTTGGACATTTAGATTTTTCTTGGAGCACTCTTGGAGGAGTGTGGCATACTTGGGATTTTGAGCAAGAAGGCAAAGGAAAAGTAGGAAAACGCAAGATGACATTAGGATCAACAACTACAATGTATTTTTCTCGTAGGTATCAAGTTGCATGTATGATTTCCTTTGCTAGTTTTCGCATGCATGGAACATACACGTGTTTTCTTGGTTATGATTTGTCATTGGCATGGAGGGTTTCGTGGATTGAAAGTGGTTTTGATTAGCCTTGCCATTTCCTAGATAGCCATGGTGTTGTGGGTTTCCTTCCTTTTGCTTTTGGTTGGACAAACGCTCTAGAGCTCGACAACATCTGTGGGTTGAGTTACTAGTCCTGGAGCCTTGGTTAGAACAAACGCTCTAGAGCCCTCGACAACTTGGGTAGAGACCAATCTGGTGATGGTTAGTGATGTTTGACCATGAGATGGAATCACTGGTTGAGGGTTGAGGTGGTTTGGCCTCTGGAAGCCCTGGTTTGATTTTATTTGGATTATTCCGTGATATCCAACATTCATGCTTAGAATATGGCGTGAGGGTGACTGGCTGAAAGAAAGATTTGGTTCAGCCCAGTCTATGGTCGGGTGGTACGTGGAAGTCCCTAACTTGGTTGGCACTTTCATATATTAATAAGAGGTATTTTCTATTGTGATATACGAGCATATGTATTGATTATGATGATGACATTATGGTTGAGTTTCCATGACTTATATAATGGCTGTTGCTGGTTTATATGCTGGTTATATGATGTATATTGTTTATGGCTCTTGACATGTTTGATGAATATGTTATTGGTTATTGAATATATGACCTAATAGATGATAATGCAACTAATGTGATAAGACATCAATGATTCTTAGCGATTATCAGATAATTATGAGACTCCTATGCTCAGATATGTTGTTAAGATCTTTAGATTGCATTTTTGTAATATGTTTGACAAAATTACTGTCATGGTTGGGATTGCTTAGGTCAATTACTTGATTAAGTTTTGTGTTAGAGGCTTTGTCTTGGTGTCATTTACTGTCTCGGAAAGTCTCATCGGGTTTCGGGCAGTGGTTGGAGGCTAGACCTGAAAAAGTGGTTTAAATATTGCAGTCTCTGGCACAGAATTGGATGGAAAAGACTGCAGTCTCTCCCTTGCAGGCATTGTGGGAGTGACTATAGGATTACAGTTGCATGCATGCCTTGTTATGGGAGTGACTGGGGGCTTTTTCAGTAAAAAGGTAGTTTGACTTAGGGCTTGGGCACCTGGAGTGGTAGATTAGCTCCTGAGGGTCCTATAGCACTCGAGGGATGTTTGTAAAGTGCTGGTTCATCAATTCCACTTCCTTAATTGCACTTGAGTTGAATCATATCATAGTAACTCTTCGTTACATGTTTACCTCGGTTGGTCGATTACATGGGTATATGTGGGAGGAGGGTGTTACAAAGTGGTATTAGAGCATGGTTCAACGTTTAGAATAGATGGGCGAAATGTATTTGTCATGCATACATGTTAGTTTTATATGTGTTCTTTATGTTTTTGGTCTATTTTATTGTTGTGTATGCATGGTGGTGGCCATGGTTGCAGTTGTGTCGCCATGTTAAAGTTGATGGTGTTGTTGATTAGATGTGGTCGTCATGAGTGTATGTCGCTTATGCATTTGTTATGCATGTCAGTGTCTATAGTTTGTTTTGCATGCATTGCTATGGTTGTGGTTATGCACGCACAATAGGTTAGATATGCATTGTGAGGTCATTGTATGTAGTTATGTCATCATGATGTTGTTGATAAGATATGATGCTGATATGTTGGCTAAGATAGAGTAGGATATGCAGACTATTAGAGAGAGGTTGCAACACTAGACTTTAGGGTTACTTATATGCTTGTCATTCTATTATTATTGTGGTTACATGTATGATAAATGCTAGTTAATCAGTGTCATAATATGTACATGCGTCAATTAGTCATGAATGATAGTCACTTGTTGTTATATGCATTGTGTTTATATGCATGAGGGTCATAGTCATTGTACTTAAGATCTTGATGTTATATGTATCATGCTAATTTGGATTGGCTTATGTAGATGGTTAGGGTTATTACATTAATGTATGAGTCGATATATTTGTGATATTGTGTTGTACTAATCTAGATTGATCGTGCATATGTGATTGTTATGCATGAATGACAATTTTTTATGAGTTTATGATGTGAACATGTTAACTAGTTACTACTATGGATATCATGACCTTATTTATGTTTGGGTTGATATGTTGAGAAGTTATATTGTGTTAATCTAGATTGATTTTTCAGACAAGATAGCCTCCCTTGAGATACATTAAGGTATGAGTTTTCTTATGTCGTCTACTTGGTGCTTGACTATTTGATTATGTCGTCTATTTGGTGTTTGAGTGTTTTGGTGTCTATTATGTCATCTAGTTGATTTATCTAACATGTTACATTTATAGTTTGTTTGAATGTTTGATTAATCACATGATATGAGTATGTGTCTATGAGATTGCATGAAGAAATTATATTGTTTCAATATGGTTGTACTAACACATGTGTTGAGACAATTGATATGTACTTGAGTGCAAGTGAGTGCTAGTTTTAGTGTTATGATTTATGACTATGAGTTGACTGTTGATTATGACATGATTGATAGTCTTGGTAAAGGTTAATTTCGATCACTAGATATGATGTCTTGATATTTGGAACATTGGATAACATGTGTGACCAGTTGCAGTGCAACATGCTTGGCATTAGTGTGACAAGGTAATAGTTGATTTGTTTATATAACGAACAACTGGGTGATGTGACAGTGCATAGTAAGACTCAATTGCAGAAAGGAAAAGCTTAAAGAAAGGATTTGGGTGAAAATTCCTTTGGCTATGTTTGGAAATCACAATTCCAAATGAACGAGTTCTTTGCATATAGGAAGTCTTCTTAACCTTGATTTTATTTGACATTACGTGGATATGTGTTATATTCATGAACATGTATTTGATAGATATAACAACTAGTTTCCAGTTATGTATGGATTCGTCAAGGGAATTGGAGTCCCTTGAGAGATGGCACATATGTGTTGAGCTACAAGGCAACATGTTTGGCATAACAAGGTAAGATAACTAGTATATTGTATATTTACTTATGCGCTAACAATTATGTGTTTATGGTAGTATGGTGTAGGGGATTGCATGGCAAGAGACTGCCATGGAGTCTTGAAGAAGGCTCAGGTTAAGCTTTCCTTTGGAAGCATTGGGAACCCATGGGGATTGAGTCATGATTTTTGTTTCTAGTCTTGTGCTTTTAGTATTTTGTGATTTGTTGCGCTTGATTTGCGGCCTTGATTGCGTCTAGTGCATTATCATGCCACTTTGTTGCGGTGTCGTATTGGTTTTGGTTTTTCACAGTCTTCTTCTTGTTTGTTTCTTGTTATTTACTTTTATGTTTTGAGAGTCTTGGGATTTGGTTGGGAAGGAGGAAAGTTAATGGATCCCAGGAAGAGATGAATGAAACCCAACAAGTGATGTAGGACTCGAATGAAGCTTGGTGCATGAGTAAGGGCAGTTGAAGGCAAGAGTATGGTGGTCAGTTGGACAGGTGGGATCCATTGGGGTAAATGGACGGTGGCAGTACAAACATGAGAAAGGTAACCAGAAAGGTAAATTAAATGGATTTCAGGCATTAGATGCCTTGGCTGAGTTGGGAATTATGGTTCTCAATGTTGTGCATGCTATGCACAAATAAGGAAGTTCTCTTAATCTTGACCTTACGATATTTGGTAAGTGTGTTGTGACTATGATTATGCTGATGTTTATATATGTATTCATGTATGTATGTCATGTCTGACAAGGTTGTCATGGATCATGATTATTTAATGCTAATGTTTATATGTATATATGCGTGTATGTATGTCATTGTCTGACAGGATCATGATTGTTTTGTGCTAATGATTATATGTATGTATGTATGTATGTATCTATGTCACTGTCTGACAGGGTTGTCAGGGATCATTCTTATGGAGGAATGATTTCTTATGCAGTTCAATGACATGAAGAGGTTCCTGGTCTTATGAGGAATCAAGTGGGAAGAGTAACCTTGAAAAATTTATGAGGTAAGTATCATTTGGATATGAGTTTATATTATGTGTTTATACTATGCCTATGTTTTGGATAGTTAATGCTGAGAGATACATCAACGAAATGAAAACAACGTGATCTGCGACATGGTAGGATAAGCATGGATCGAAAAGAGACATTGGAAGTAAGGTTGCTTGGTAGAGAGTGTGGTTTTGGATACACAATGCCATTCTTGTGTATATGTTGTGCATATTGTACATTCAGTGATTGTACCTATGGTGTTGTGTGCCTGTTGTATATATGGTGTTGTGTGCATATTGCATATGTAGTGCTGGGTATAGATGGTGCGATGTACATTTTGGATATGCGGTGTTGTGTACATATCATACTGTGTGCATGATGAATATGCAGTGTTGTGTGCATATGGTGTTGTGCGCATGTTGGATATGCAGTGTTGTGTACATATGGTGCTATGTACAAGTTGCATATGTAGTGATATGTACATATGGTGTTGTGTGCATGTTGTACATGTGGTTCTATGTAAATATGGTGTTGTGTGCATGCGGTGTTGTGTACATGATGTACATGTGGTGTTGTGTACATGTCGTGCATGTGGTGCTGTGTACATGTGGTGTCGTGTACATGTCATGCATGTGGTCTTGTGTACATGTGGTATTGTGTACACGTTGTACATGTGGTGCGGTGGACATGTGGCACTGTGTACACGTTGTGCACGTGGTGCCGTGTACATGTGATGTTGTGCAAACGTTTTTTAGGTGGTGCTATGTATATGTGGTAATGTGTACATGTTGTACATATGGTATTGGTGTACATGTGGTATTGTGTGCATGTCGTACATGCTATGTTGTGGAAATGCGGTACTATGTATGTACATTGTGTAGTCGTGGTACCGTGACATGTGTATTCATTGTGTTGTACTCTTTGTACGTATATGTATCGTGTTATACACCGGATGTAGGTGTATGTGTTGTGTTGTACACTGGGTCTTGGTGTATGTGTTTTGTTGTCCACCGGGTGTAGGTGGATGTGTTGTGTTGTACACCGGGTGTAGGTATATGTGTTTTCTTGTACACTGGGTGTAGGTATATGTGTTGTACGCCATGTGTAGGTGCATGTATTGTATTGTGTTGTATGTCATGTGTGGTTGTATGTGTTGTGATGTATACTATGTGTATGTATCCATGGTTGAAGAGAAAGCATTTGGTGTTTGTCAGGTGTGGTAATCGATCTGGTGTGCGTACAGAAAGTATAAAGGTAGAAGCAAAGGACTGATTGAAGGATAAGTATCAGTATTTTAATTCATTTTTATTATGCATGTGATCTATGATTCTGACTTATGATTATTACATGTGATTTATGATGATGGTTTATGATGATTGCATGCGATTCATGATTTTGATTTATGATGGTTTTGTTTTGAGCTAACCAGATGTGATATGTTTATACATGATGATTTGATCAAACATCTAGTTGACTTGTTGTAATAGGAAGTGAACAAAATTGCAAGTGTACTATATAGACGGGCCACTAATGAGGTATGATGTGAGCTTATTTCCATTTATTTTGAATTTAATAGAAATTATGTGCTTGTTACAAGAAAGCACAGAAATTCTTGGTTGGGTGGTTGAAACTGGCTGCAAGAATGGGCTGCAACAACAAAATTAATTGGAACAAGTAAGCAGTATGTTGGGAAAGCTCTTCAAGAACAAGACCATTGTGGGACACTGGTACCCAAGAGTGTCCATTGATTTCCATGAGCATGCTGTGATCGGTATGATGGTTTTGAGGCAATGATATGCCTTGGCTTTTGGACCTTCAGATGCGAGGAAACCTTGCAAGGGAGGGGTCGTCTGAGGGATTGTGTAGCAGAGAAGGGGTTTCCCTCATAACTTGGAAGGTGTGGGACTACATGGAAGGGGGTGACTGGATTTCCGGAGGGACTGTGTAGCAGAGAAGGGAAGGTTGGTGTAGAGCCTCAAGACTGCCTCAATTTTGACACTGCTTTCACTCATTTTTCCTTCTTTTTGTGACCACCATTAGCTCAAACAAGTGTTAGAATGCAAATTTTTTCTTGTTAAAGTATTATGATGACCTATTTTTCATATTTTCAATTGTTCCTTATTATTATATTAAAATCTACATTAGCTACAGAATTAATGCAATTCTGCAGTCGATTGATGTTTCTGTAGCCATCGCCACGGTTCAATAGGTTCTAAGGTATTAATGGAACATCGAAATATATGGGCAGATTGCAAATGATCTTTTAATAGATCCTATCCTATCCATTTGGCCCAAATCAAGCAGGAAATTGCCCAGATATGTGGTCAAAGGAACGGTCAACTAAGTGTTGAATCAAGCGAGTGAGGAGTTTGAAGCCATCACGCTTCACGATTTGGTTTTCCACGTAGCAAATCGTGAAGCAAAAAAATTCTACTTTCTATTTTAGAGTCAAGATTTCTAGTTCTGATAGGAGTAAAATCCTCAAGACAGTTAATGCCAAAATTTTATAAATACCGGGCTAGTAATTGTATTGCCAGTGCGAATTATTACGTGACTGTAATCTCATTAAAACTCTGTTTTATTTCCAATTTGAATGAAGAAGCATTCTGGAGTTTCAATGCGCAATTAGTAACATTTAGACTTGAAGCCATTTGTTGTGGAGGGCCCCTGCAACAGAAGAGGTTCTATTTTATTTATGTTTGTTTTTATAATTAGATGTTATTCATAGCTTCGTCTTTATTTCTCAGTTTATGATTTCACTATATTTCGTAGCATAGATATATGTCTTGCTTTTGATTTCATTTTTATGTTAGAAACTTGAATTATTTCCAGACTTCTGTAGTATAGATGTTTTGTTTATCATTTTCATTTCATTACGTTAGTTCCCATCATCATTTCTAGAATTTCGTAATATAGGTGCTTGGTTTAATTTTGTTATTATGTTAGATGCTATAATCATTTCCATAATTTGATCTTGTTAGAATAGATGTTCAAGTAATTTTTTTTTATCATTTGATGTAGTTTCATTTTTTGAATAGTTACAACACAGAGATAATCATAGTTTCTTTTATGCATGAGTGATTTGTTGTAGATTAGTTTTTCTTTTGAAGAACATATTTTAGAATTTACTTTTCAGTTTTCAATTAAATTCTTAAATAAGTTTAATTAGTCTTGTTTCTTAATAGTGATTTAAATATTTCCTTTCCGAGCATAATAGTGTAAATAATTTCTAAGTGATTCCTTGATTCAAGTTGCATTCACATAAAATTCCCAAAAAGACACAAAAATATCAATGTTGTCTCTTTCTCTAGTATTTTAAAGTTTTCTAAAATTCATCATTGGTTACTAACAAATAAATTAGTTAAGATTTTTTTTTTATATTTTTTTTTATTTTTTTTTTATTTTTTTATAAGGGACATATTTACACTTGGATTTAGTTTTCTCTCATGAATTATAGTTCAGTTTCTTAAATTCATTTAAGACATCTTCAAAAACGATCTTCACATATAAAATCATCATAATAAAATAATTAAGAAAGGTTTCTAGCATATATAGTGCACTTGCACTTCACAAGATTACCAACTCCGGTCGATAATTTATGATAGCAATTTAAGAACATTAAATTGACTAAACATTTTGGCGTCGTTTTCAGGGAAGTTTAAATAGAAGCCTTTTCTCTCTTAAAAAAATATTAAAAATAGAAAAAATGAAATGCGTAGAGAAAGAGATTCTAGGGTAGATTTGTTGCTAGAGGAAGAAGCTTAATTCCAACAACACCACTCACCCCATTAAGACCTCGTAGTGCCACACCATCCACCCAAACTCGCATATCATTTTTAGCAGGTAGACATAGGCTTCTTGAGGTATTAAGATCAGAAATTCAACCTAGGGATTCACCAACTTCATCAACTGAAGCAGTTGTGGAAGAACAAGACCCTACATCCCCAATAAAAGGAGTAATTTTCCTAACCTCTACTGGAGAATAAATTTTAGCTGAAGAACCAGAAATCCTTAGTGAGGAAGATGAAGAATAAATCTTCTTTAATATACCATTGATAGAAGAACCAAAATAATTAGAAGAAGAACATGCAATTCCAATCTTGGAATATTATATCAGTTCAGAAGAATCTACAATGGCTGGGGAAGGGCAAGGAGAAGCACACAACAATGATGAACATTTAAGAATTAGAGGATGTGGACCTAGGATTGGAGGTGAAGGTAGAGGTAGAGGAAGAGATGGAGGAAGAGGAAGAGGTGAAGGTAGAGGTATAGGAAGAGATGGAGGAAGAGGAAGAGGTGAAGGTAGAGGAGATAGAGGAGAAGACAGAATAGATCCAGATCTTGTTGGATTTCCTATACTTGATGAAGATATACTGCCAGAATGAAAAATATATCACCCTATATCCTTCCTAACTTCCATGGATTAAGAAGTGAGGATCCTGAAACATTTATTTTTGAATTTGAAGTTTTATGTAGATCATATGACTACCTACTCGATTTTCAAAAATTGAAATTGTTTCCAGCTACCCTTAAGGATGCAACATTGAAATGGTTTATGGGCTTAATAACACACTCTATTAGAACATGGGAAGAAATGAAAAATGAATTCTTATTAAAATACAAGGATTATTGCATGCCTCATAACCGAAAAGCTGAAGTCTTTAAGATGATGCAAAGAGAAGGTGAGAATCTGGAGGATTTAATTGAAAGATTTAGGTATAATCTAAAAAGGGCTAAAATGGAAAATTTGGATCAAGATACTTTGAAAGCTCTCCTACTAAAACCCATTAGAGATGAATGGATATATATCCTTAATATGATGGGAAAAGGAGACATTTATCAACTATCATTACCAGAAATTTCTGAATTATGCATATATCTTTCAAGAGGTAAATTAAGGGTTGGAAAAAATTCAAGAGATCCCGTTCTCTCTAGAATTAATAAATCTGTAGCTAGAACAGTAAGTAGGGCTGAAATAGGAAATTTTCTTGATGAATTTAAAACAAATATTTTAGGGAGTCTTAGTGAACAAATATACACCTTGAAATTACAAAACAAGCAAAGAGTTGAAAATGATGCCTTACCTATCTTTTGTCCTAAGTGTAGAAAGAAACATGCCTTAAGAGAATGCCCTCTTGATTTGAAAAGTGTAGAAACCTGTGTTATATGCACAGAAAATTATGAAACAAAGAAGTGTCCTTCCATCCCAAGTCTAAAAGCTATCTACCAAGAGGAAATGGTTCCAAACCAAGTAGATCCTCTTTGCTTTGTTGCAAGAAGACCATGGAAAGGATCACAAACTCAAGGTTTCAACACTTAGATGTATACTCAACCCCCACAAAATAAATGGATTGCACCAATGCCATGGAAACAACATTGGTCTCAATCCCAACCTTGGACACAAGGATGGAAAAATCCTTATGGTAGATACTATCAATATCACCAGTATCCACATCCTTATCCAAACTTTCCACCACAACATTTTCCTCAATCTATTCAACAACCACAACCTCAATTTCAAAATCAAAATCCTTAGCTTTCATTACCATTTCCACAAAGACCAAATCAATTGCCTGCTCAACCACTTCCAAACCCAAACAATAAGAATGCACAACCTGTTTACAACATGGAGGGTCAAAATTTTCAAACCTATATGATAACTCCACTAGATATTAATAATGTCTAACTAAGATCTGGTAGATTATTAGAAAAGAAATTACCATCTGTTGTTATCCAGGAAAAAGCAAAAGATGATAATTATGATGAAGATACATCTCTTCACCAAAATAAAAATCTTCAAAAACAAACACATGAAACAACAATAAACTCAACTCCCATTATAGAACAACCTTCAATATCTGTCTCAAAACCACCTTTCCCTAAAATATTACAAATTGTTAAAGGAGTAGAAAAACAAATCATGATGCCTCATTATGATATGTTAGATGAGCTGAAGAATGTTTGTATAAAGATTCCTTTGTTACAATCTATCATATAAATTCCAATCCTTGCAAAGAAAATAAGAGAGTTGAGTATAAAGAAACCCGGAAGAAAAAGGAAAGAAGTAAAAATAATACAATTAGTTGGGAAAATTGTAGACACCATGATGGGAAAAAATACAATACAAAAATATTTGGATCTAGGAAGTCCCATTGTGAAGGCACACAACAATGGTATCGAAATCCCAAAAACATTGATAGACTTAGGAGCAGCCATAAACGTCATGAGTAAACAAACTATGGATCAACTGAGACTTCCAAATCTTCAATATACATCAACATTATTACAATTAGCAAATAGATTTGTAATTAAACCTGATGGCGTGTTAGAAGACATTTACGTATCCTTAGATTCTTGGGAATATCCAGTTGATTTTATGATTTTAACCCCCAAGAATAACTTAGGAGGACATCCATTAATCTTAGGAAAACCTTGGTTAGCTACAAATGATGCTTTTATCAGTTGTAGATATGGTGATATGTTTATCTCTTATGGTATTTCAACGAAGAAATTCACATTATACCCACCAGCAAAAATAATGATAAAAGTATAAAATGAAGGATGGATGGATGATGACTATGACATACAACCTATTTTTACTATCTCTCAAATTAGTGAAGAAGATCAGATTCTAAATTCAATAGAAAATAATGAATTATCTTCACAATGTGTGAGTAGTCAAAATTTTCAGGAACAATGAAATATTGAGTATTTATCATCCAGACAAATGTCTTTATATTCTATGGAAGAATTTGGAAATTATTCTATAGAAATATTTCCAGGTAAAAATTTAAATTTAAACAAAAATCTGGGAGAATTTCAAAAGAAGAAATTAATAGAAACATTACAAAAACACTCTTCTGCATATGCATGGGAATACACTGACATGAAAGGAATTAATTCTGAAACTTGAATTCTTCACATATATATTGAAGAGAATGGTAGACCAATCTGACAACCTCAGAGAAGAATGAATCCAAACTTAAGGGAAATTGTAAATGAGGAACTACAAAAACTGTTGAATGTAAACTTTATTTATCCAATATTAGACAATCAGTGGATTTCACCTTTAGTAATTGTTCCTAAAAAGAATGGAAAATGGAGAGTATGTATTGATTATAGGGAACTGAATAAGGCTACCTTAAAAGATCATTTTCCATTACCTTTCATAGATCAAGTTTTAGATACATTAGCAGGGAAGAAATATTTTTCATTCTTGGACGATTTTAGTGGATATAATCAAATTTAGGTAGCACCAGAAGATCAGGACAAAACCACTTTTACCTGTCCATGGGGAAATTATCATTACCGAGTACTTCCTTTTGGATTATGCAATGCACCAACAACATTCCAAAGAGAAATATTGGGTATTTTCTTTGATTTAATCCATGATTGTGTGGAAGTTTATATGGATGATTTTACAGTCTATGGAAATTATTTTGAAGAAGCCCTTGAAAATTTTGAAAAAATTCTCATAAGATGTAAGGAAGGAAATATCTCATTAAGTCATGAAAAATGCTTTATGATGTTTGCTGAGGGAATTGTTTTAGGACACCATATTTCAGGAAATGGAATAAAAGTGGACTCATCTAAAGTTGAATTTATTTCAAATTAGCAGTTCCAACTTGTCAAAAAGATGTTAGAAGTTTTCTCGGTTCCAATGGATACTATAGAAAATATATAGAAAACATATAAATATTTCATCTCCACTCTGCAAATTTCTTACAAAATATTGTGAATTTAATTGGAATCCTGATTGCCAAAAGGCCTTTGAGACTTTGAAAGAAAAAATTTCTGAAGCACCCATCTTAAGAGGACCAAACAGGAAATTGCCTTTTCATATTTTAACCGATGCTTCAGAAAAAAATTTTGGGAGATGTATTGGGACATAGAGACTTGACTCCTTATTCTATTTACTATACAAGTAAAAATTTGTCTCCTGCAGAGTTAAAATGGTACTATTATTGAAAAGGAGTTTTTAGCTGTCATCTATGCCATTAACAAATTTAGACATTACATCACTGGCTATGAAAATTTCATTCACACGGATCATTCTGCAATTAGATATCTAATGAATAAATCAATCACTAATGGAAGAGTCACAAGATGGTTATTATTATTGAAATAATTGAATATCACCATTTTAGATAGACCTGGAAAGCAAAACACATTTGTTGATTTTTTTGTATAGAATTCAAAATGATAACAATGATACACCAGTAGAAGATAGTTTTCCTGATGAATATCTTTTTTCAATATCCACTAAATCTCCATGGTTTGCAGACATTGCTAACTATTTAGCCATAGGGAAGCTACCATCATATTTGTTTCCTAGAGAAAAGAGAAAGCTAATTCAAATGAGTGCATCTTATTCATGGATAAATGAATAATTGTACAAGACAGGTCCATATCTCATTATCCAAAGGTGTGTAAGAGAAGACGAAATACCCGAGATATTAAAAGCATGTCATGATGAACCATGTGGAGGACACTTCACTGACAAAAGAAATTCTTACAAATTCCTTCTCTTAGGATATTATTGGCCTTCCCTTTTTAAGGATGCCAAGGATTATGTTAAGAGATATGATCGTTGCCAAAGGATGGGGAAACTTGTTCTTTTGGATGAAATGCCTTTACAACCCCAGGTAATGATCGAACCTTTTGAAAAATGGGCTCTAGATTTTGTCAAACCAATCAATCCACCATAAAGACAAAAGAGATATATTCTTGTGTGCAATGATTATGTCACTAAATGGGTAGAAGCTAAAGCACTTTCTTTTGCTACTGAAAACGCTGTAGCTTCATTTATTTTTTTGGATACTTTTACTCGTTTTGGTGTCCCAAGGGAAATTGTGACAAATCAAGGAACTCAATTTACATCCAAAATGGTGTAGAAGATAGTAGAAGAATACAAAATCAAGCATAGGAAGTCTACTCCATATCATCCACAGGCAAATGGACAAGTAGAATCCACTAATAAAGTGATTGAAGCAATCCTTACAAAGACTGTACATTTGCATAGAAGGGATTGGCTAGAAAGGTTTCCAGAATATTTATGGACCTACCACACCACATGGAGAACCACAACATGACATACTCCCTATGAACTTGTTTATGGGAAGAAAGTCTTATTTCCAATTGAGTTCCAAATAAAAACTCACAAGACAGTTGTTAAGTTTGGACTTGACCTGTCAGAAGCAAAAAGGCATAGAATGGAACAACTCAATGAGCTTGATGAAATGAGGCAAGATGCAATTCAAAAGATTAGTCTAGCTCAACAACAGAGATCTAGGTGGCATGATAAATATATCAAAGAAAGAAAATTTCAAGCAGGATATTGGGCACTATTTTGTGATTCGAAGTTCAAATATTTTCAATGAAAATTTCAAGCAGGAGATTGGGCACTACTTTTTGATTCAAAGTTCAAATATTTTCAAGGAAAATTTCAAACTCACTGGCTTGGGCCTTATGATATTGAGACAATCTTTGATAATGGAGCAGTCAGGATCAGAACCATTGATGAAGAAAGATTTCAGCTCCTCGTAAATAGACATCGACTAAGGATATATCAAAAACCATTGACAAGGGAGGAATTTGTTAAGATTTTTCAGGATAATGCCGATACAAAGTTGGTGAAGAAGGTTTGTTGAGAGTTTTAATTAGCGAATTAAACCTCTTAATATTTAATTGTCAATCCAGGAGTCATAAACACGAGTTGTAATGCGTTTTTGGTTCAGTGTTGAAATGCAGAGTGTATAGGTTTCCTTGATAAATATTGCTTAGTACAAAATGATGATCAATTTATGTTATCTGAGGCCTATTTAAATTGAAAACAAAGAATGTTTAAAAAGAAATCAATTCACTTAGCCCTTGTCAAAACACACTGTTCTACTTCCCGGTCCTTCTGCAATCCAATCATCTTATTTTAAATTACCAGGCAATATTATTATGAAGCAAAATCAATAATTAAATTAAAAATAACCATAAACTTCTACTTATCAGAGATCAATTGAAAACATTACTCTACTCGAGTTATTATTCAAACTAAGGAATAAATCTACCTAAGAAATGACAAAACAACTAAAAACAGACCTAATTGTTTGCACACATATTACTAATCTATCGATCTCAAACTTCTAGACTGAAAAGGGAAAAATGCTTTTATGAAATCAAAATATTATACTTGAATCAAATCTATACTTATTGTCTGCTTTCAATTACTAACTGCTATTTAATTATATTTATCCTATTCTAAAGGAAATCAAACTACTTCTAGCACTTGACTGGACTAATTCATCTGGAACAAATCACACATCTTGATCTTTAAACAGAATGTAGACACTGCATATGAATTATACTTTGAAACAATGATAAAGCGAGAATCCAATCTTTTCATTATCGAATTCTATCGAAAGACAATTCATAAAAACTAGCTAGTTACCCAATTATTTTCAAAACAAACTGTTTCTATTTAATGAAATCAACCCTTGAATAACTTCACTAATCTAGAAGAAATCATGTAACTTATTCAAAACTCAACTATCAATACCAAATCAACCATGAGATCTTACCTATCTAACCGAAACACAATGATGACCTCTATCTACTGCATTCACTCTTCAATTAATGCAAACTCGAAATCAAATGGCATCACACAACGATGCATAAATGCAATTGGGATTCTTCAAGCACTCATAACTTGCAATCTGAAATAAGTCATCACACAGTCCAGTTATCAAATAAAAACTAAACCTCCACAATCCTGGCCTCTATCTATGACATGTACTCTTCAAATCATAAGCCAAATCATAGGAATAAAATTCTATTACACAACAATCATTTCCTAATCTAAATGTATGTATGAATTTGAGATCCTGTAGGCATTCAAAACTTGCAAATACAGTCCAACGATCTACGAAATAGAATTACAACGCAATCAGACCAATGCACCGCATCAAGGGATGAATGACTTCGTGATTGCCATAACAAGTTAATGTGTACTTGTTTTAGATTCAGAAATCAAACAAAGACTGAATTATTTTTGGAGAGACAGAGTATATCTCTGCGTAATCAATTCACACAGTCATATGCTGATTTGGAAAATCATCCACACACATCCAACACTCTTGCCTTCGTGAAAAACTAAAGAAAACAACCATAAACACCCTGAGATTAATGACATCTATCACACAGCTGCTACAATAAAATTGAATCTAATTCGTGAATGACTGAATAAGAGATAGATTCACAAGATTTTCACACAACTATCTATCCTAATCTAACCATGAAGCTCGCTCCAAGATGATGGCGGGCCCAACCATACCTTGGTGAGATTAAACTACTTGCAGTAAAAAAAAAAATTAAAATATCAAAATCATAACTTACAGTAAATCAAAACTTGGTGCAATTTGATTCAAAGCATATCCATTCTCGATTAATTGAAACTCGATCTTCAATTATAGAGAAAAGCCTGAACAATACTTTGATAACTCAACGTTTTTCATATATGAATAAAAACTCCGCTTTCCCTGTTTATTAAAGCCTCAACCCCTTTTATAAGCAGCAAGGCAATTACAAAATAACCAAAAGTCGATACATATCACTTGGAGGATCAACAAGATCAGAACGATCATGCTCAACTTGGCATAACGGTTTCAGTGAAGGCCATCATTGGCATGGTCTTGTTATAATAATGATATGCAACATCTTCGTTTTCCAACTCGGCTGAGTCAAGATCTCCACCATGAAGACTGATCTATAAATGCGAGGAAGAGTATAAATTAGGAACCTAGCTATTAATAAAAAAACAAGCATCATAGCAACAATCTAACAAAGGCCATCTTTAACTCTTCTAGAGACTGTTTCCCTTGGAAATCATCGAGCTCGGGCTCAATCTAGATCTTTGTTGTTGCGTTTGACCCTCTCGAAGTCACAAAGGGTGTAATAGATATCCACATTCTTGAGTACAATTCTAAAACTTAGTTGTTGATTACAAAAATTCAAAACAAGGCTTTTTGGGATACTTTTACAAATACGAAGTTTCCTGATTTTTATATAAATCGGCCTCAAATACCTTTGCGTATCTCCCAAACTGTAATGAATTTTAGAAAACTGTTTGAGGTTTAATAATTTTTCTATACTGGGATAAAAAACCATGTGCCAGAATTTCTTCATTTTCCTTCACCTGCACGAAAATTGAGGAGTAATTTGGTAGTTTGAAATTTGTTGCAGATTTGGAAAAATTTGTCGATTTCCTTCTAGAGACTCATATGTGTGACCTGGGTGAAATCCAAGTTATGGGAAGGTATTAGAACATTATTTTTTCCAATAAAATCTCTAGGTTTCTCTAGAAGCATGCCGAAAGTGTCAAAGCCCCAAACTAGACATTTCCGTACTCTACTCACTTGTGAAGAATTTCGACGATGAAACCCTGTGGAAAAACAACTTAGCAAAACCATCGTTATTAAATCATGGCATAATCATATTTAATCATACAAAATCTAAGAAAAATGATGATAACCAACCATGGAGTGTATTTGATGGCAAGTTATGGAATTAGGGTACGAAACGGGTTAAAAACCTAGGGTTTTAGGGGTGATATTGCATGATGAAAACATGGGCATAATTCAAGGCCCAAAATGCCCCCATGCCTGAGGTTTTGCATGTCCTCATGCAAATAAATACTTTTCTCATATATAGGTTTTTATGGCATCATGGCTTTGGGCAGGGTTGGTTCTTGTGGAGCAACACCATTCTTATTTGACTGCCATAGATTTAATTTCGAGAGTGATGCAAATTGCGAATAAGCAATAGATATGGTAGGTGATGATGGTGAATGAGATGATAAGTGATAATGGAAATGGTGGATGAGATGAGGTGGTGATGGAGATAGTGGATGAGATGAGGTGGTTGCATATGCTACTCTTGTGAGGCCAATGCTTATGGATGGTTCCTTTAGAAGGGGCAGCAATGACTTCATCATTTATTGAATACATTCAATTGATAATATTTGCAAATGTAGTATGGGAAGGCACTATAGTTTTTGTTTTGCTTATATGAACCAATATTTTTCTTTTCATGGCTATGACCTTATTAGAGTAGCATGCATTCTATTATGAATGGGGAATTTTCAAATGGAGGGTATATGGAAAATAGAATATGTGGTGGTTAATCATCAAAGATTTCTTCAATTTATAATGAATTAAATAATCTTAAGCCAATTTTACCTCAGGTTACCTTTATCATTGATGCGCTTGGTGTTGCAAGATGAAGTGGAGGATGGAATGGCTGGAGCTGATATGACTGCTAATCTGATTTTCCAAAGAAGGCTGAAGGATGAGCTTAAGAGATGAAGGAGGAACTGAAGGTCTGAAAAATGAACTGAAGGTCCCCTTCTCCCCCATACCTGAGGAGTTGTATGTCCCCAAACAAAAAAGGAAGGTGACTGCTGCAAATGATGATCAAGCTGCTATATGGAAATCCTTATTGAAACAAGATGACTGCTACAAGAAAAGGAAATGATGGTACAAAGAACCAAACTACTACAAACTTGTATCGAGATCTAAAAACCATATAGTCTTCAACTGCTACACACCCTTGTGCAATCTTTCATATGTGAATAAATGGTGTCTATGTTGAACATAAGCAAGAATCATTGGATTACCGACCATTGAGGAGATCGTTAACCAATGCGAGATATCCCACCTTTGATGTCAATGGGAATCAAGGCACTAGGTACATTCAACTAGCCATGAATGGATTTGTCGAAGTCAAATGGAATGCAAAATTCATCCACCAAGAAACATTGATGTATTTCCTTAGTAGATGACAAGGATACCTTCCATTAAGGCATAAAGGCTCCTAAGTACCTTATCTAACCCTAACCTTGGTCCCAAATGATGTGTTGATCTCGATGGGACAAGGCTTGTTTGCAGGTGGGCCTTAAGGAATCCCACATCAACCAACTCGAGTACAAACATAATGACTTGAAAGATACATGATTTGAAGAACTCATATAAATTTAAAAACTTTATTGGGAACCTTGCCCACCAGTTACCTGGTTTTCAAGTAAAGTCCATGTCCAGTTGCGCCAGACAAGCTGGTTTTCATAAAAGGATTTATTTTTCTCTTTACTATTTCATTTATTTATTTATTACAATACTAAATTTCCTACTATATTGGAGAAAATATGTCCTCCAAGTGAAAGAGAACTTCCAATGAGGCCATGTATGGATTAGGTACAAAGATATATTCATGCCCAGATTTAACATATAAACTTTAGAAGGTATATGAGTGTGAACAATTAGCAGCTTTGAAAGATGTGATACAAAGAGTATTTGAAGATGAGAGTGGTACTTTTACTGAATTGTAATCTGGAACCAATTCTCAATGTAATCTTGGTGGTATTGGCTCATTTATTCTTTTGGAACACTTTGGAAGTCCTCCTCGGTCGTGCCAGGTAAACTTGGATAATTGGTCTCTGGAATGCATACAAGGCTTGCTGCTGGACATGGTGAAAGTTCTTCGATATTAGGTTCAACTGGATGCTCACCATCGGATTTGGTACATGATTCATCAATCTCCTTTGTATATAGGCAAGAGGAATCAAGGGAGACTTCCAAATATTTTTCTGGTTGTGGAGAGACAAATATTTTCTTGAATGCGGCCAGGATGAACTCTTCCTGAGTGGAAGATACCCCAGCTACTGCTAGGATTTGAGAAAGTGCTTCGAGGGACATTCTTCAAGCTCTGAATCATTCTTGAATTTCTCCTACTGGCTGATGATCCCTGTCTTGCAACATGGATTAGTAACGGGGGTTCTTACATCACCCAAAAAATGATATAGCGTTAAAGATTTGGAATATGAAGATAAATGAATTTAAAAGCTATTGGATTAAATAGAGCTCATCACAATCATAAAAAGCCGGATCAAAGTACTATTTAATCTATTGAAAGTGAAACAATTCGGAAATTAAGGCTTGCTTCTACTTCTACGCATAAAGGAAAGGAAATGAAAGTTCAAAGATAAGCAAAAACGACTAGACTTTGGAGCAACCCAAAAATAGTGGATGCGTGGCTCTTCACTCACGTCTTACCGTACTCTCTCCGCCCTTTGACTGCCCTGCAATACCTTTGAAACTCTATAATAATTATTTTACCTGAACCAAGATACAACTCCCCGACAACGACGCCAAAATGTTGAAAGTTTTAATTAGCGAATTAAACCTCTTAGTATTTAATTGTCAATCTGGGAGTCATAAACACGAGTTGTACTGCGTTTTTAGTTCAATGTTGAAATGCAGAGTGTATAGTTTTCCTTGATAAATATTTCTTAGTACATAATGATGATCAATTCTGTTATCTGAGTTCTATTTAAATTGCAAACAAAGAATGTTTAAAAATAAATCAATTCACTTAGCCTTTGTCAAACCACACTGTTCTACTTCCTCATCCTTCTGCAATCTAATATTCCTATTTTAAATTAACAGACAATCTTCTTCTAAAGAAGAATCAATAGTTAAATTAAAAGTAACTATAAACTTCTACTTATCAGAGATCAATCGAAAACAATACTCTACTCAAACTAAGGAATAAATCTACCTAAGAAATGTCAGAACAACTCTGAACAAACCTAATTGTTTGCACACATATTAGTAATCTATCAATCTCAAAATTCTGGACTGAAAAGGGAAAAATGCTTTTACGCAATCCAAAAACTATACTTAAATCAAATCTATAATTATTGTATGAGTTCAATTACTAACTACTATTTAATTATATTAATCCTATTCTAAAGGGAATCAAACTACTTCTGGCACTTGACTGGACTAATTCATCTGGAACAAATCACACATCTTGATATTTAAATATAATGTAGACACTGCATATGAATTATACTTACAAACAATGATAAAGTGAGAATCCAATCATTTCATTATCGAATTCTATTGAAAGACAATTTATAAAAACTAGCTAGTTACCCAATGCTTTTCAAACCAAACTGTTTCTATTTAAGGAAATCAACCCTTGAATAACTTCACTAATCTAGAAGAAATCATGTAACTGATTCAAAACTCAACTATCAATACCAAATCAACCATGGTATCTTACCTATCTAACTAAACACAATGCCGACCTCTATCTACTGAGTGACTTTATCCACTGCATTCACTCTTCAATACATGCAAACTAGAAATCAAATGCCATCACACAACGATGCATAAATGCGATTGGGATTCTTCAGGCACTCATAACTTGCAATCTGAAATAATTCATCACATTGTCTAGTTATCAAATCAAAACTAAACCTCCATAATGCTGGCCTCCATCTACTACATTTATTCTTCAACTCATAAGCCAAATCATAGGAATCAAATGCTATTACACAACAATCATTTCCTAATATAAATGTATGTATGAATTTGAGATCCTATAGGCATTCAAATCTTGCAACTACAATCCAATGATCTACGGAATCGAATTACAACGCAATCAGGCCAATGCAACTCATCAAGGGATGAATGACTTCGTGATTGCCATACCAAGTTAATGTGTAATTGTTTTAGATTCAGAAATCAAACAGAGACTGAATTATTTTTGGAGAGAGAGAGTATATCTCTGCGTATTCAATTCACACAGTCATACGTTGATTTGGAAATTCATCCAAGCACATCCAACACTCTTGCCTTCATGAAAAACTACACAAAACAACCATAAACAACTTGAGATTAATGACATCTATCACACAACTGCTACAATAAAATTGAATCTAATTTGTGAATGAATGAATAAGTGACAGATTCATAATATTTTCACGCAGCTATCTATCCTAAGCTAACCATGAAGCTCGCTCCTAGATGATGGCGGGCCCAACCATACCTAGGCGAGCTTAAACTACTTGTAGTAAAACAAAAATTTAAAATATCAAAATCATAACTTACAGACAATTAAAACTTGGAGAAATTTGATTCAAATCATAGCCATTCTCTATTAATTGAAACTTGGTCTTCAATTACAAAGAAAAGTCTGAATAATACTTTGATAACTCAACGTTTTGCATACATGAATAAAAAATCAGCTTTCCCCATTTATTACAGACTCAACCCCTTTTATAGGTAGCAAGGCAATTACAAAATAACAAAAATTCGATACATAACACTTGGAGTATCAACAAGATCAAAACGATCATGCTCAACTTGGCATAACGGTTTCAGCGAAGGCCATCATTGGCATGGTCCTGTTATAATAATCATATGGAGCATCTTCGTTCTCCAACTCGGCTCAGTTAAGATCTCCATTGTGAAGCCTGATCTCTAGAAGTGAGGAAGAGTACAAATTAGGAGCCGAGTTGTTGATAAAAAAACAAGCATCATAACAACAATCTAACAAAGGCTATCTTTAACTCTTCTGGAGACTGTTTCCCTTGGAAATCATTGAGCTCGGGCTCGATCTAGATCTTTGTTGTTGCATTTGACTTCTTGAAGTCATGAAGGGTGTAATAGATCTCCACATTCTTGACTAAAATTCTAAAACTGAGATATTTAGTACGGAAATTCAAAACAAGGATGTTTGGGATACTTTTACAAATTTGAATTTTCCTAATTTTTATATAAATTGGCCTCAAATACCTCTGCGTATTTCCCAAACCGTAATGAATTTTAGAAAAATATTTTATTTTTAATAAATTTTCTATACTGGAACCAAAACCCATGTGCCAGAATTTCTCCATTTTCCTTCACCTGCACAGAAATCGATGAGTAAGTTGGAAGTTTGAAATTTGTTGCAGATTTGGGAAAATTTGTCGATTTCCTTCTAGACACCCATATGTGTGACATAGGTGCAATCCAAGTTATGGTAAGGTATTAGAACATTATTTTTGACAATAATATCTCTCGGTTTCTCCGGAAGCATGCCGGAAATGTCAAAGCCCCAAATTAGACATTTCCGTACTCTACTGACTTGTGAAGAATTTCAGCGATGGAACCCTGCGACAAATCAACTTAGAAAAACCGTCATTAGTAAATCATGGCACAATCATATTTAATCATACAAAATCTAAGAAAACTAATGATAACCAACCATGGAGTGTATTTGACGGCAAGTTATGGAATTAAGGTACGAAACAGGTTAAAAACTTAGGGTTTTAGGGTATGAATGATGATATTGCATGATGAAAACATGGGCATAATTCGAGGCCCAACATCCCCCCATGCCTGAGGTTTTTCATGTCCTCATGCAAATAAATACTTTGCTCATATATAGGTTTTTATGGCATCATGGATTTGGTTAGGGTTGGTTCTTGTGGAGCAACACTACATGAAGTTTTGAGGGTGTTGGTTCTTGTGGAGCAACACCATTCTTATTTGACTGCCATAGATTTAATTTCGAGAGTGATACAAATTTCTAATAAGCAATAGATATGGTAGGAGGCGATGATGAATGATATGATAAGTGATAATGGAAATGGTGGATGAGATCAGGTGGTGATGGAGATAGTGGATGAGATGAGGTGGTTGCATACGCTATTCTTGTGAGGCCAATGCTTATGGATGGTTCCTTTATAAAGGGCAGTAATGACTTCATCCTTTATTGAGTACATTGAATTGAAAATATTTGCGAATGTATGAGGGGAAGGCACTATAGTTTCTGTTTTGCTTATATGAACCAATATCTTTTCTTTTCATGACTATGACCTTATTAGAATAGCATGCATTCTATTGTGAACGAGGAATTTTCAAATGGAGGGTATATGTAAAATAGAATATGTGGTGGTTAATAATCAAATCTTTCTTCAATTTCTACTGAATTAAATAATCTTAAGCCAATTTTACCTCAGGTTACCTTTATCATTGATGTGCCCGATGATGCAAGATGAAGTGGAGGATGGAATGGATGGAGCTGATATGACTGCTGATCTGATCTACTGAAGAAGGCTGAAGGATGAGATGAAGAGATGAAGGAGGAACTGAAGGTCTGAAAAATGAACTGAAGGTCCCCTTCTCCCCCATGCCTGAGGAGTTGTACGTCCCAAAACAACAAAGGAAGGTGACTAATGCAAATGATGATCAAGCTGCTATATGGCAACCCTTATTGAAATAATATGACTGCTACAAGAAAAGGAAATGCTGGTACAAAGAACCAAACTGCTGCAAACTTGTGTCGAGATTTCAAAACCATATAGTCTTCAACCGCTACACACCCGTGTGTAATCTTGCATATGTGAATAAATGGTGTCGATGTCGAACATAAACAAGAATCATTGGATTATTGACCATTGAGGAGATCGTTAACCAATGCGATATATCCCACCTTTGATGTCAATGGGAATCAAGGTACTAGGTACATTCTACTATCCATGAATGGATTTGTCAAAGTCGAATGGACTGCATAATTCATCCACTAATAAAAATTGATGTATTTCCTTAGTAGATGACAAGGATACCTGCCATTAAGGCATGCATGCTCCTAGGTACCTTATCTAACCCTAACCTTGGTCCTAAATGATGTGCTAATGTCGATGGGACAAGGCTTGTTTGCAGGTGGGCCTTAAGGAATCCCACATCAACCAACTCGAGTACAAACATAATGACTTGAAATATACATGATTTGAAGAACTCATACAAATTTACAAACTTTATTGGAAACCTTGCCTGCCAGTTACCTGGTTTTCAAGAAAATTCCCTGTCCAATTGCGCCAGACAAGTTGGGTTTCACAAAAGGACTTATTTTTCTCTTTACTATTTCATTTATTTATTTATTACAATACTAACTTTCCTACTATATTGGAGAAAATATGTCCTCCTTCAAGTGAAAGATAACTTCCAATGAAGCCATGTGCAGATCAGGTACAAAGATATATTCATGCCGTACTCTACTGACTTGTGAAGAATTTCGGCGATGGAACCCTGTGACAAATCAACTTAGCAAAACCATCATTAGTAAATCATGGCATAATCATCTTTAATCATATAAAATGTAAGAAAAATAATGATAAAAAACCATGTAGTGTCTTTTACGGCAAGTTATGGAATTAGGGTACGGAACGGGTTATTAACCTAGGGTTTTAGGGTATGAACAATGATATTGCATGATGAAAACATGAGCATAATTCGAGGCCCAACAAGGCTTCTTCTTCTTCCCCAGCTTAAAAGTCTTCTTTCATTTTATCATTCATATATATATATATATAAACATTTTGTATAAGTATGAAAACCAATCATTGATTGGCATACTTATGTAGAAAATCTAAGGTGAAAACCAATTTTTTTTTGGCACCTTACATTTTATTTATTCCTGTTCTAAAATCCCAGTTTCTTTGCATCTCTTTTCTCTTTCAAAAATAATAAAAATATATAGGTACATAATTGTTGAAATTCTGCAGCTCTGATGGATTTCTGCAACTCATATATAACATGACCTTTTTGACTGAAGAACTGAATAACAACCTGAAGAACACTTGAAGGCAAGACAAAGAGACACAATTGAAGGTTAGCAACATCAAATTCAAGGTATGCAAATGCAAAATTTTATTTAATAATAAGGATGTAAACATTGGCATATGAATTATATGGTAATTTTATACCACCAATTCAAAAAAATTATTAACAAGGGTTGATCATGTCAAATCAAAATCAAATCTCAAACTACGCCACTTAACCCTCATCATTATACGACCGCTCCAACATCAAATCCTAATTTCATTGGTGAAATCATCTAACTCATAACGATCGATTCTTATTAACCTTAGTCGTACTCTCAATAATTCCGAAGCCTCATTCATTCATTCACGCCCTCGTTCATTCTAAAGAATAATTCACTCACGCTCTCATTCATACAAAACCTTCAATTACCTTGGCAAAGAGGCAGTCTTAAGGTAAAGCTTCTCGAGCCATGGGAGTGAGAGTGAGGACAGAACTAGAAGGATGACAATTCATGGAAGGTTAGCCACAGGTAAAAGAAATACTACAGAAGGCACAGCGGCTCAGTTTTGTAGAAAAATTCGAAGGATTTCACAAGGAGGTAACTAAATAATTTTCCATAGCATTCAATAGGATGGAGGTCAAAATCAGAGATGTTAATTTTTCAATAATAGAGTCTTTCATAGTCGAAGCCACTGGAATACCAAGAACTAGAGAGAGGTGGTTCAAAAACAAAGGAATCAAAGGCGAAGAATGGAAAATATTTTTGAAAAACCCAGGTATGGATACCACCATCTTTAAAAAAGGGAATCCCTAGCACAACACTTAAAGGGAAATGGAGGAATTTTCTATTGATAGTCCAGAAATTTATTACCCGTGAGGGAAGATTTGGATGCATGTTATTTTATCATGTTAGGTTATTGATGAATTTTCTTGAAGGTAGTGAAATAAATCTCCCCTACTTTTTGTTACATAGCTTGAGAAAAATGTCACGGAATGTTCAAAAGAGAATTCAGTTTATAGACAACACAATGTATCATCATGGGTTCATAAAAATTATTATCCAATTCCACCTTATAAGTTCAGGGGATACTTGGAAAAATTTTCTAATTTGAAATCATTTCAAAGAGGGAAACCAAAAAGAACCTAGTCGTGGCAAAGAAAAAAGGGGAAGGAAAAGAAAAATTGAAGACCCCGTTGAAAGTGAAAAACAACCTCAGGAACAGTCAGAAGATGAAGTTCCCATTGCAAAAATTTTGGGGAAACTTAAGAAGAAAACTGGTAAAAAGAAGGAAGAGGGCGAAAAAGGAAAAGATACATCCACAAAAACAGAAAAGTCCAAAATAAAGAAGAATTGGACAAAAAATCAAAACCCTCCTCTTTCAATAAGGAGAAGTGCTAGACTTAGCCAGACAGTGAAAAATCCAGCTCTAAAAGAAGCATAATTTGTTGATTTATAGGAGGAACTCAGGGTTCCATCACCCACTCTTGTGTTGCATGCCCAGAGTCCAGGTCGAAAGACCCCAGATATTGACCCAATTTAGTATAAAATTTATGACTATATTGAGTCCTTGGAGAAGAGAGACATAGAGAAGACATAATTTTTAGAACAAAGGGAAGAAGCCCAGCCTCATAGTCCACAAGAACCTCCAGTAGTGAATATTCTAAGGCAAGATATTTTTGAACTGGAGACACTAAACATGCAAATTAAATAGGAGCATGAAGCTTTGAAGTTGTAGAACCAGATTGAGAGAACCATAAATTATAATACTCTTTTTCATTTGGGTTTATGGTTCAAGAAGAATAAAAAGTTAAAGAAGAAGAATAAAAATCTCAACACGCAAATCCTAAAACTGAAATATAAACTCCTGATGAAAAAGCTAAGGATGGCTGTGACTAAAAGGAAGGCAAAGAAATTGAATTTGGATGTTTTAGCAGAAGTCTCAGGGCAAATGCAGTAGCATGATAAGGATCAACAATTTTGTGTTTTTGCATGAGGACATGCAATGGTCCCTTCGTGGGGGAATGTAGAGCCTCAAGACTACATCAATTTTGACACTCCTTTCACTCATTTTTCCTTCTTTTTGTCACCACCATTAGCTCAAACAAGTGTTAGACTGCAAATTTTGACTTGGTAAAGTATTATGATGACCTATTTTTCATATTTTCAATTGTATTGTTAGCATTGGTTTTGATTCCTTTCAAAGCTGCCCTCTCCGTCATTTTTTTTGGCCTCTAGCTCCTTATGATTCAATTCTTTCGAAACCCCTTTTTAACTATTAAAATTCATTTTTTATAGTTCAAAAGCAGCGCCACCCACCCACTAACAACCATATCATATTTCCTTTTAACTTACAACTTATGTCATTTACTGCAGCTCTGCCCCCCACAACTAGCCTTTGATACATATCATATATTACATATATGATATCGTATATGTCACTTTCTGCACTCAAACATAAAGAAACCCTTACCTTTCATCACAATCATTGTTTCGCAGATCCAAACTTAATACATATCACAATTTCCGTCTCCTACAAAACCCTCCGAAATGCGATTTACGGGATTAGTGGGACCCATATTTCCCTGTTATACGCCTCAAATGATTTGAAATCCTTTATATTATGGTTCGGGTATCCTTTATCATATTACCATTACTTAACTAAATTTTCACTTGTCCGCTTTTAAAAGCCTGCAATGGGGTCCATCACCTTTTCGCATCTCAAGTTCGCAACATTACTTACCTTTTCCATTCACCTCCGCCTTTCCTTTTCCCCGATTGCGATATAGTGGGACCCTTCCCGCCACGTCACCCTTTCCCCACTGCCCATCGCACATCGCACTTCGAAGAGTTTAACATTTACCTCCCCGTCGCTCATAAAAAAAGCACCAATTTGCATGCTGCGGTCGGGCCCAACTCTTTGCTGCATCACATCGTTCCCCGCCGCCGCTGCTCCACGTCCACATACCTACTCTTGCCACCCCTACTCCACGTCACCCTTCCCTGCCAATCCAGTGGGTTTTACGTTTTAAACTCTGCTGTGACAGTAACTGATGCAACAAAGACAGAGGCAGTTAAAAACAGAATGGTCATCGTGACAACCAACACCAACACGTTTCCACAAGGCACTAGGCAACATTCAAGAAACAATCACATGTTTACAGAAAATCCGGTAGCAAAGGATTTAAATATTCGACACCTATCAACAAATAACAATATCTTCTTAAATCTCAAAGACAATATGTTGATATGATTAATTCCATTAGAGTTATCTTAGGATTGTAAATGGCTAAAAATAGCAGACAATCTACTTTTTCTCCTTCGTATCTGTTTTCTGTTAAGTTGTTATGAAAGGAATCCGAAGGTCTAAGCCTTGCTAGCAGATCTATTGTAAAACTATAAATAGACAGAAGACAGAGGAAGAAAGGAGGGAAGGAGATGGTTGTTGGCATAGGGCCTAGTGCCCTGGCCTTGTTGCTGATCCCCATGCTATTCCTGAAGCTGTGTATTGTTGAACACATAATATATTCCAGTTACACTCTTGAGGATTCACAAATCATATGGTGTGTGTATTGTTTTCCCTTCTGTTTTTACATACTTTATCTGTCTTTCCAGGCTTATCATAAAATTTCTATCTTATGTTTTTATAAGTCTTGTGAACCTCCAAGACATATGGATCTGTTTTTGTAAGTCTTGTTCCAAGCTTTCCTGATTCAGTATGAATTGAAGATTGTTCATAAGCATTCCTTGAGGTGGAATTAAATCATGTTTTATATTTTTATAAGTCTTTTGATCTAGGACGCATGTTAATATGTTTTTGTCAGTCTTGATTCACCAAGCATTCCTGATTCATGAGGTCATGTTAGTCAGAAGCATTCCTTGTAATGGGATTTTTTAAATATAAAGTGAGATTCTTGTAAGTCTTTTAAAAGCATTCTTTCACTATACATTTTAGATATGGAATTTGTGTCATTTTTCTTCCCAACAGTGGATTTCTGTCCTACAGAGCCACTGTCTTTATCCCATTCTTCTAATCATTAAACTACAAAATTTTCTACCACATCATATATACGAGTGCCCTCATATGTGTTAGAGCCTTTTATCTGTTCAACATTCCTTTCAGAGTGCTTGAGATCCAACCAATTTCCAAAAAAACCCAATCAAATCATAAGAAGCATCCCTCAAGCTTAAGATGTGTCTGGTCGGGCACTTTATGCAGTCCAAGTGCTGATTCCAGCGCTAACATCTTTTGGTGCGTCTGCTAGGAGACGAAGGCCTTGAAACAAAGTATTCTCCCGAGTCTCTTGTTTTAATTGCTGAAGATCAATTTTTGAAGGTGAACAAGAATTGATAACTTGAAGAGGACTGCAATTTTTTCACCCGATGACTCCATTGTTCTGAATCCAGTGGCGACTTCACGGGGATGCAGAGATCAGATTTTCAGTGGAAGTTTTGGATGAACGACTACACATTTTAGAATTCTAAAAGGAACATCATTGAAGAGGTAGAATTTAATGTTTTTCTCATTCAGTAGCTGATGATTTGGAGTTTTCTTATAGTGCAGACATTCAATGCTTTATGAGTATCCCATGTTGTGATTATTTTCAGCATGAGCTGCACTATGTTATGATATGGATTCTTTAAGTTTTACTCTTAAGATTCAAAATCCATATGAGGTATTTTCAGCTATTTGAATGGTTGTATGTTAAGTTCCATATTGCATGAATATTTCCATTCAAATCAGATTAAAAGTAGAGGAATGAACAAGCTCGTTTTTTTGAGCATTTTTTTTATTAGAGTTCAGTGTTCAGTTTGAATCTAGTTTCAGTTTGAAGAAATAAGTTGCAGAATTGAAATGATGCTTTGACTCCATTACCTAATGGCTAGGCATGCTGGTATTTTTCAGTCAATGAGCAGAATTGGAGGTTGAAGAAATAAGAGTTGGATAAGGCATTGGAACTACGGTTCTTGATAGCCCAGAGGGGGCATATCATCCCCAATTAGAGCCACTGCTAGCACTGGTTTTGATTCCTTTCAAAGATGCCATCTCCGTCATATTTTTTGGCCTCTAGCTCCTTATGATTCAATTCTTTCGAAACCCCTTTTTAACTATTAAAATTCAATTTTTATAGTTAAAAAGCAGCTCCGCCCACCCACTAACAGCCATATCATATTTCCTTTTAACTTACCACTTATGTCATTTACCGCAGCTCCGCCCCCCATAGCCAACCTTTGATACATATCATATATTACATATATGATATTTTATATGTCACTTTCCGCACTCAAATATATGGAAACCATTACCTTTCATCGCAATTGGCGTTTCGTAGATCCAAAATTCATACATATCACAATTGCCATCTCCTACAAAACTCTCTGAAATGCGATTTGCGGGATTAGTGGGACCCATATTTCCCTTTTATATGCCTTAAATGCTTTGAAATCCTTTATATTATGGTTCAGGTAGCCTTTATCATATTACCATTACTTAACTAAATTTTCACTTGTTTGCTTTTAAAAGCCTGCAATGGGGTCCATCACCTTTTCGCATCGCAAGTTCACAACATTTCTTACCTTTTCCATTCACCTTTGCCTTTCCTTTTCCCTGATTGCGATATAGTGGGACCCTTCCCGCCACGTCACCCTTTCCCCACTGGCTATCGCACTTCGCAACCGGAAATTTTTATGTTTATTGTTAAGTTGTCACAATTTAAGGTTTGTATGTTGCGATGTGATATCAAAGGGACCCTTTCCTTGCCACGTCATTTCCGCCCGTCGCACTTCGCAGAGTTTAACATTTACCTCCCCACCGCTCATAACAAAAGCGCCGATTTGTGGGCTGCGGGCAGACCCATCTCTTCGCTGCATCACGTTGTTCCCCACCGTCGCTGCTCCATGTCCACCTACCTACTGCCGCCACCACTGCTCCACGTCACCCTTCACTGCCAATCCAGTGGGTTTTCTGTTTTAAATTCCGCTGCAACAGTAAACAATGCAACAAAGATAGAGGCAGTTAAAAACATAATGACCATCATGACAACCAACACCAGTACATTTCCACAAGGCACCATGCAACAATCAAGAAACAGTCACTTGTTTACAGAAAATCCGACAGAAAAGGCTTTAAAGATTCGACACCTATTAACAAATAAAAATATCTTCTTAAAGCTCAAAGACAGTTTTTCAATATGATTAATTCCATCAGAGTTTTGTTAGGATTGTAAAAGGCTAAAATTAGCAAACAATCTAATTTTTCTCCTTTTTATCTGTTTTCTATTAAGTTTTTATGAAAGGAATCCGAAGGTCTAAGCCTTGCTAGCAAATCTATTTTAAAACTATAAATAGACAGAAGACAGAGGAAGAAAGGAGGGAAGGAGCTGGTTGGTGGCACAGGGCCTAGTGCCCTGGCCCTGTTGCTGATCCTCATGCTATTCCTGAAGCTGTTTGTTGTTGAACACATAATATATTCCAGTTACACTCTTGAGGATTCACAAATCTTATGGTGTGTGTATTGTTTTCCCTTCTGTTTTTACATACTTTATTTGTCTTTCCAGGTTTATCATAAAAGTTCTATCTTATGTTTTTATAAGTCTTGTGAACCTCCAAGACATGGATCTGTTTTTGTAAGTCTTGTTCCAAGCTTTCCTGATTCAATATGAATTGAAGATTGTTCATAAGCATTCCTTGAGGTGGAATTAAACCTTGTTTCATGTTTTTATAAGTCTTTTGATCTAGCATGCATGTTAATCTGTTTTTGTCAGTCTTGATTCACCAAGCAATCCTGATTCATGAGGTCATGTTAGTCAGAAGCATTCCTTGTAATGGGATTCTTTAACTGTAAAGTGAGATTCTTGTAAGCCTTTTAAAAGCATAGTTTCACTATGCATTTATGATCTGGAATTTGTGTCATTTTTCCTCCCAGCTGTGGATTTTTGTCCTACAAACCCACTGTCTTTATCCCATTCTTTTAATCATTGAACTACAAATTTTGATACCACATAATATATATGAGTGCCCTCATATGTGTCAGAGCCTTTTATCTGTTCAAAATTCCTTTCAGAGTGCTTGAGATCCAACCACTTTCCAAAAAAACCCAATCAAATCATAAGAAATAGCCCTCGAGCTTAATATGTGTCTGGTTAGGCACTTGATGCAGTCCAAGTGCTGATTCCAGCGCTAACATCTTTTGGTGCGTCTGCCGGGAGACGAAGGCCTTGAAACGAATTATTCTCCCAAGTCTCTTGTTTTAATTGTTGAAGATCAATTCTTGAAGGTGAACAGGAATTGATAACTTGAAGAGGACACCAATTTTTTCACCTGGCGACTCCATTGTTCCGAATCCAGTGGCGACTTCACGGGGATGCAGAGATCAGATTTTTCAGTGGAATTTTTGGATAAAAAACTACACCTTTCGGAATTATGAAAGGAACATCATTGAAGAGGTAGAATTTAATGTTTTTCCTCATTCAGTAGCTGATGATTTGGAGCCTTCTTATAGTGCAGACATTCAATGCTTTACGAGTATCCCACGCTGTGATTATTTTCAGCATGAGCTGAACTATGTTATGATATGGATTCTTTCAATTTTAATCTTAAGATTCAGAATCCATATGAGTTTTTTTCAACTATTTGAATGGTTGTACGTTAAGTTCCATATTGCATGAAGATTTCCATTCAAATCAGATTAAAAGTAGAGGAAAGAATAAGCTCTTTGTTTTGAGAATTTTTTATTAGAGTTCAGTTTTAAGTTTGAATCCAGTTTCAGTTTGGAGAAATAAGTTGCAGAATCGAAATGATGCTTTGACTCCATTACCCAATGGCTAGGCATGCTGGTCTTTTTTTAGTCAATGAGAAGAATTGGAGGTTGAAGAAATAAGAGCTGGATAAGGCACTGTAACTACGGTTCTTGATAGCTTGGAGGGGGCATATCATCCCCAATTAGAGCCATTGTTAGCACTAGTTTCAATTCCTTTCAAAGCTACCATCTCTGTCATTTTTTTTGGCCTCTAGCTCCTTATGATTCAATTATTTCGAAACCCCTTTTTAACTATTAAAATTCAATTTTTATAGTTAAAAAGCAGCGCCACCCACCCACTAACATCGATATCATATTTCCTTTTAACTTACCACTTATGTCATTTACCGCAACTCCTTCCCCCACAGCGAACCTTTGATACATATCATATATGTCACTTTCCGCACTCAAACATATGGAAACACTTACTTTTCATCGCAATCGGCATTTCGCAGATCCAAACTTCATACATATCACAATTTTCATCTCCTACAAAACCCTCCGAAATGTGATTTGTGGGATTAGTGGGACCCATATTTCCCTTTTATATGCCTAAAATGCTTTGAAGTCATTTATATTATGGTTCGGGCAGCCTTTATCATATTACCATTACTTAACTAAATTTTCACTTGTTCGCTTTTAAAAGCCTGCAATGGAGTCCATCACCTTTTCGCATCGCAAGTTCGCAACTTTAATTACCTTTTCCATTCACCTCCACCTTTCCTTTTCCCCAATTGTGATATAGTGGGACCCTTCCCGCCACATCACCCTTTCCCCACCACCCATCACACTTCGCAATCAGAAATTTTTATGTTTATTGTTAAGCTGTTGCAAGTTAAGGTTTGTATGTTGCGATGTGATATCAAAGGGACCCACTTTTCCTTGCCACATCATTTCCGCTCGTCGCACTTCACACTTCATAGAGTTTAACATTTACGTCCCCGCTGCTCATAAAAAAGCGCCAATTTGCAGGCTGCGTGCAGGCCCACCTCTTTGCTGCGTCACGTCGTTCCCCGCCGCCACTGCTCTACGTCCACCTACCTACTCCCGCCACCACTGCTCCACGTTGCATTTCCCTGCCAATCCAGTGGGTTTTACATTTTAAACTCCGCTGCGACAGTAGCTGATGCAACAAAGACAAGTTAAAAACATAATGGCCATCATGACAGCCAACACCAGCACATTTCCACAAGGCACCAGGAAGCATTCAAGAAACAGTCATAGGTTTACGGAAAATCCGGCAGCAAAGGCTTTAAAGATTCGACACCTATCAACAAATAACAATATCTTCTTAAAGCTCAAAGACAGTTTGTCAATACGATTAATTCCACCAGAGTTCTGTTAGGATTGTAAATGGATAAAAATAACAGACAATCTACTTTTTCTCCTTCTTACCTATTTTCTATTAAGTTGTTATGAAAGGAATCCAAAGGTCTAAGCCTTGCTGGCAGATCCTTTGTAAAAATATAAATAGACAGAAGACAGAGGAAGAAAGGAGGGAAGGAGATGGTTGTTGGCACAGGGCCTAGTGCCCTGGTCCTGTTGCTGATCCTCATACTATTCCTGAAGCTGTGTATTGTTGAACACATAATATATTCTAGTTACACTCTTGAGGATTCACAAATCATATGGTGTGTGTATTGTTTTCCCTTCTGTTTTTACATACTTTATCTGTCTTTCCAGGTTTATCATAAAATTTCTACCTTATGTTTTTATAAGTCTTGTGAACCGCCAAGACATATGGATCTGTTTTTGTAAGTCTTGTTCTAAGCTTTCCTGATTCAATATGAATTGAAGATTGTTCATAAGCATTACTTGAGGTGGAATTAAACCTTGTTTCATGTTTTTATAAGTCTTTTGATCTAGCATGCATTTTAATCTGCTTTTGTCAGTCTTGATTCACTAAGCAATCCTGATTCATGAGGTCATGTTAGTCAGAAGCATTCCTTGTAATGGGATTCTTTAAATGTAAAGTGAGATTCTTGTAAGCCTTTTAAAAGCATAGTTCCACTATGCATTTATGATATGGAATTTGTGTCATTTTTCCTCCTAGCTATGGATTTCTGTCCTACAGACCCACTGTCTTTATCCCATTCTTCTAATCATTGAACTACAAATTTTGATACCACATCATATATATGAGTGCCCTCATATGTGTCAGAGCCTTTTATCTGTTCAACATTCCTTTTAGAGTGCTTGAGATCCAACCACTTTCCAAAAAAACCCAATCAAATCATAAGAAATAGCCCTCGAGCTTAAGATGTGTCTGGTTAGGCACTTGATGCAGTCTAAGTGCTGATTCCAACGCTAACATCTTTTGGTGCGTCTGCCAGGAGACGAAGGCCTTGAAACGAATTATTCTCCCAAGTCCCTTGTTTTAATTGTTGAAGATAAATTCTTGAAGGTGAATAGGAATTGATAACTTGAAGAGGACTCCAATTTTTTCACCTGGCGACTCCATTGTTCCGAATCCAGTGGCGACTTCACGGGGATGCAGAGATCAAGTTTTTTAGTGGATTTTTTGGATAAACAGCTACACCTTTCGGAATTCTGAAAGGAACATCATTGAAGAGGTAGAATTTAATGTTTTTCCTCATTCAATAGTTGATGATTTGGAGCCTTCTTATAGTGCAGACATTCAATGCTTTATGAGTATCCCATGCTGTGATTATTTTCAGCATGAGCTGAACTATGTTATGATATTGATTCTTTCAATTTTAATCTTAAGATTCAGAATCCATATGAGTTTTTTTCAACTATTTGAATGGTTGTACGTTAAGTTCCATATTGCATGAAGATTTCCATTCAAATCAGATTAAAAGTAGAGGAAAGAATAAGCTCTTTGTTTTGAGAATTTTTTATTAGAGTTCAGTTTTCAATGTGAATCCAGTTTCAGTTTGGAGAAATAAGTTGCAGAATTGAAATGATGCTTTGACTCCATTACCTAATGGCTAGGCATGCTGGTCTTTTTTTAGTCAATGAGAAGAATTGGAGGTTGAAGAAATAAGCGCTGGATAAGGCACTGTAACTATGGTTCTTGATAACCTGGAGGGGGCATATCATCCCCAATTAGAGCCACAGTTAGCACTAGTTTCGATTCCTTTCAAAGCTGCCATCTCCGTCATTTTTTTGGCCTCTAGATCCTTATGATTCAATTCTTTCGAAACCCCTTTTTAATTATTAAAATTCAATTTTTATAGTTAAAAAGCAGCTCCACCCACCCACTAACATCGATATCATATTTCCTTTTAACTTACCACTTATGTCATTTACCGCAGCTCCGTCCCCCACAGCCAACCTTTGATACATATCATATATTACATATATGATATCATATATGTCACTTTCCACACTCAAACATATGGAAACACTTACCTTTCATCACAATCGGTGTTTCGCCGATCCAAACTTCATACATATCACAATTTCCGTCTTCTACAAAACCCTTCGAAATGCGATTTGCGGGATTACTGGGACCCATATTTCCCTTTTATATGCCTAAAATGCTTTGAAGTCATTTATATTATGGTTCAGGTAGCCTTTATCATATTACCATTACTTAACTAAATTTTCACTTGTTCGCTTTTAAAAGCCTGCAATGGGGTCCATCACCTTTTCGCATCGCAAGTTCGCAACTTTAATTACGTTTTCCATTCACCTCCACCTTTCCTTTTCCCCAATTGCGATATAGTGGGACCCTTCCCGCCACATCACCCTTTCCCCACCACCCATCACACTTCGCAATCAGAAATTTTTATGTTTATTGTTAAGTTGTCGCAAGTTAAGGTTTGTATGTTGCGATGTGATATCAAAGGGACCCACTTTTCCTTGCCACATCATTTCCGCCCATCGCACTTCGCACTTCACAGAGTTTAACATTTACATCCCCGTCGCTCATAAAAAAAGAGCCAATCTGTGGACTGCGTGCGGGCCCACCTCTTTGCTGCGTCGCGTCGTTCCCCACCGCTGTTGCTCCACGTCCACCTACCTACTCCCACCACCACTGCTCCACGTCGCATTTCCCTGCCAATCCAGTGGGTTTTACGTTTTAAACTCCGCTGCGACAGTAACCGATGCAACAAAGACAGAGGCAGTTAAAAACATAATCGCCATCATGACAGCCAACACCAACACGTTTCCACAAGGCATCAGGCAACATTCAAGAAACAGTCATAGGTTTACGGAAAATCCAGCAACAAAGGCTTTAAAGATTCGACACCTATCAACAAATAACAATATCTTGTAAATGGCTAAAAATAACATACAATCTACTTTTTCTTCTTCTTATCTATTTTCTATTAAGTTGTTATGAAAGGAATCTGAATGTCTAAGCCTTGCTGGCAGATCTATTGTAAAAATATAAATAGACAGAAGACATAGGAAGAAAGGAGGGAAGGAGATGGTTGTTGGCACAGGGCCTAGTGCCCTGGTCCTGTCGCTGATCCTCATGCTATTCCTGAAGCTGTGTATTGTTGAACACATAATATATTCTAGTTACACTCTTGAGGATTCACAAATCATATGGTGTGTGTATTGCTTTCCCTTCTGTTTTTACATACTTTATTTGTCTTTCCAGGTTTATCATAAAAGTTCTATATTATGTTTTTATAAGTTTGTGAACCTTCAAGACATATGGATCTGTTTTTGTAAGTCTTGTTCCAAGCTTTCCTGATTCAGTATGAATTGAATATTGTTCATAAGCATTCCTTGAGGTGGAATTAAACCTCGTTTCATGTTTTTATGAGTCTTTTGATCTAGCATGCATGTTAATCTGTTTTTGTTAGTATTGATTCACCAAGAATTCCTGATTCATGAGGTCATGTTAGTAAGAAGCATTACTTGTAATGGGATTCTTTAAATGTAAAGTGAGATTCTTGTAAGTATTTTAAGAGAATTCTTTCAATATACATTTCAGATTTGGAATTTGTTTCATTTTTCCTCCCAATAGTGGATTTTTGTCCTAAAGACCCACTGTCTTTCTCCCATTCTTCTAATCATTGAACTACAAATTTTGCTACCACATCATATATACGAGTGCCCTCATATGTGTCAGAGCCTTTTATATGTTCAAAATTCCTTTCAGAGTGCTTGAGATCCATCCACTTTCCAAAAAAACCCAATCAAATCATAAGAAATAGCCCTCAAGATTAAGATGTGTCTGGTCAGGTGTTTGATGCAATCCAAGTGCTAATTCCAGCGCTAACACTTATTATTAGAGTAAAATCTACATTAGCTAAAAAATTAATTAAATTTTGCAGTTGATTGATGTTTCTGTAGCCACCGCCACGATTCAATAGGTTCTAAGGTATTAATGGAGCAACGAAATATATGGGAAGATTACAAATGATCTTATCATGGATCCTATTCTATCCATATGGCCCAAATCAAGCAGGAAATTTCCCAAATATGCGGTCAAAGGAACGGTCAACCAAGTGCTGAATCAAGCAAGCGAGGAGTCTGAAGCCATAACACTTCACGATTTTCTATGCCACATAGCAAATTGTGAAGCAATGAAATTCTACTTTGTATTTTAGAGCTCGAGATAAAATTTTCTGGTTTTAATAGGCGTAAAAGCCTAAAGATAATCAATGAAAAGCTTTTATAAATACCAGGCTAGTAATTGTATTGCCAATGCGAATTATTGTGTGATTGTAATCTCATTAAAAATATGTTTTATTTCCAATTTGAATGAAGAAGCATTCTGGAGTTTCAATGCACAGTTAGTAACGTTTAGACTTGAAGCCATCTGTTGTGGATGGCCCCTGCAACATACGATGTTCTGTTTTATTTCTGTTTGTTTTTATAATTAGATGCTATTCATAGCTTTATCTTTATTTCTCATTTTATGCTTTCACTGTATTTCGTAGCGTAGATATATGTCTTACTTTTGATTTCATTTTTATGTTAGAAACTGCAATTATTTCCAGACTTTTGTAGTATAGATGTTTTGTTTATCATTTTCATTTCATTACGTTAGTTGCCATCATCATTTCCAGAATTTCATAATATAGGTGCTTGGTTTAATTTTGTTATTATGTTAGATGCTATAATCATTTCCAGAATTTCATCTTGTTAGAATAGATGTTCAAGTAATTTGTTTTTATAATTTGATGTAGTTTCATTTTCTAAATAGTTACAACACAAAGATAATCATAGTTTCTTTTATGCATCTATAATTTGTTCTAGATTAGTTCTTCTTTTGAGAGACATTATTTAGAATTTCCTTTTCAGTTTTCAATTAAATTCTTTTTGTAAGTTTAAATAGTCTTGTTTCTTAATAGTGATTTAGATATTTCCTTTCTGAACATAATATTGTAAATAATTTCTAAGTGATTCCTTGATTCAAGTTTCATTCACATAAAATTCCCAAAAAGACACAAAAATATTAATGTTGCCTCTTTTTCTATAATTTTATAGTTTTCTCAAATTTATCATTGGTTACTAACAGATAAATTAGTTAAGATTTTTGTTGAAGTTTTTAGGGACATAGTTACACTTGGCTTTAATTTTCTCTCATGAATTATAGTTCACTTTCTTAAATTCATTTAGGACATCTTCAAAAACGATCTTCACATATAAAATCATCATAATAAAATAAGTAAGAAAGGTTTCTAGCATATATAGTGCACTTGCACTTCACAAGTTTACCAACTCCGGTCGATAATTTATGATAGCAATTTAAGAACATTAAATTGACTAAACAGTTGGGGATGGATTTTTTTTGGTCATTAGGATTTCCAGGTAGAATCAGATGCAAATTGGGAATGTTCCCTAAAACAATGAGCCGATAACTTTTCACTGAGAGGAAAAGTGGCACAGGATTGTAGCTTTGGAAATTGGATGCAGATTTTGGCTTTGGCAGTGGATTCTTGACTGCTTGGGAAGGACGTGAATCTCGGTATTACTTTGAGGGTGGTGTTAGCACTCTGTAATTTCTAATACTGGAAAAAATTACAAAGGTAACAACAAAACCACTTTGGGAGTTGGGAATCTAGCCCTTAAGTCTAGAGAGGGATCTCTCTATCTGATTTACCTATGTTCTTTTGAATAACATTAGGCTAGCTATTAGGTTCAGGTTTTGGATTTTAGAATTTAGTTGAGTTGAAATAAGGAAGACAAGCCATTGGGCAATGGAGTCACTGGTTGAGTTCAATCAAGGCAGGTTCTACAGGCAACCCTACAGGGAAAGATAGGCACATTTGTTGGATCCTTTAAGGTTTGATGAATGATTGGGAAGAATTGATGAGTGGATCAGGTTATAACAGGGAAATTAAGAATCCTGGAATTAACCTTCAAGTAGAAAACATTTAGATTATTTATAAATCGGAAGTAGAGTGTATTTTGCAACAAATTCTGTTTGTTCATTTCTTAGAATAATCTAGAGTTATTGAGAAAATATATGAATCACAAAGATAACACAAAAACATAGAAAGATGCACTTCACCAACATAAGTAACACAAGAACCCTGTAATTGCTGCCACTGGTATTACTGAAGTTTGATTGACTGTGGCTCTGTGAGATTATTACAACAATGAGTACTTTTTTCTTCAGCAGGTTCCAACTTGTTATAAGTCTTATTACAACATATTTATAGATTTTCCAGCTAAACTAATATCAGATTCCAAAAAGGAATTGATTTAAAAAATTTTCTCTAACAATTTCTGGAAAAATATGAATACAATTTATTACAAATAATATCTACCAAAAACATGTAGATATTTCCAAAATATAACTAACTAATAGGAAATCCATACTATTTCTGATCTTACATTTAGACTTTAAAGTGAATTGTTGCTGACTGTGGCTATTTCTGGAAAAAATACGCATAATAAACTAAAGATAAAATAATATCTCTAATTTATCTGCTCGAAACTTTGAATTGTCTGCAAGTATTGTGCATTGAAATTTGGAATTGGTTGACTGACTACTGGAAATTTGGAATTGGTTGACTGACTACTAAAAATCTGCTCTTTGATCTTTAATCTGCTGATCTTTTGCAACTAGGTGTCTTCATTGCCTTAAAATTTGAAATAAGATTTAAACTGTCTTCTTAAAATCTGCTAATTGTCCTCTCAAATTTGATTGCTCTGCCATTTGCTCCTTTGAGTTCTATTTATGTCGTTTTTGCCTTTCATCATCCTTTGAATAATTTATTTTGTCACAAAATATTTGTGAAAAGAATAATATATAACATTTCTAAACATTTTAATGAAATTCATAATTTAAATTCCAAAGAATTTATTTGAATGATTTATAAACCATCGTATTTTCAAATCTATGTATCGTTTCCAAAATCCATGGCTTGTTTTCTCCTCCCATGGATTCACAAAACTATGTGTAGTTTTGTAAATCTATGTACTATTTCTCCTTCCTTGTAAAAACTCATTTTTTACTTATCCTCTTTCACACTGTAAATTTGATTTCACATATACATATAATTTTTTTTACATCTGTAAATCTAGTTTTACTTATCTTTTATTTACTTTAAAAAAAAAAAAAAACCATGTCCGTTTTTCCTTTTACCTTCCTCTATTTACTCTCACTTGAAGCTCATTTTTGTCACTTGTACAAAATTCACTTATTATTTCTTCTCATGAATTCATTTTCATGCACCAGTGAATTTCTATTCCAGCGACATTTTATAAAAGTCAAAACAATATAGTTAATGGTTTTCAAAGGCGTAGATGGTAAAAGGTTTTAGAAGGAGGGTGTCCGAAATAAGGGAAACATGACAACTGTGAAAAGTTAAAACCATTTTCGGACCCCATTTGGTTAAATGTCATAAATGAATAACCCTCATTTAGGTGTGGGGTGGGCCCTTTGACTTTTGGATTTATGACTTTCGCTCAGGCATGAAATTAAAATTGATTCCAATGTTTTTAGAGTTTTGGATTTATTTTATTTTTGAATTAATTTTAATAACTCAAATAAATAAATTTTCACTTAAGCCTTTTTTCTTTGTTTGCTGGTGCAGAATTCAATTTGCTCTTTCTATTGATCCGAATGTCGGTTTGAAGCACAAGGTATACCATTGGAAAGCTGCTTCTGAGCACTTTGTCATGAAAATACCTGCAATCTGATCTGATCCAAAACGTGTTATGCAAATATCTCCCTCTGATCCAAACCTTGTTGTGAAAATATCTCCCTAATATTTATACTTGGTCTCTATTTGGAAATAATTTGAAGCATGAAATATTATTTAGAACATATCAAACATGATAATCAACAGTAATAATCAAATGACCCTATAAAAATTTATAGGGCCCTAACATAGGCTCCGATGGGGATGGAATCCTCCCCGTGAGGTTCCAAGAACACCATAGACTAGTAGCCTGATCTATTGGGCCATTCCCAAATCTGCAACCTGTTCTGCCGTAATATCTCTGCGACTGCAAATCAACCATTTTGAAAACTGAAATCTGAAACACTTGAATTGAAATCTGAAATTACATTCTGAAACTGAAACTGGAAAGAATGCTTGAAAAAATAGTCAGGGCATTGAGCTTATTTGCACACTGCTACCTATCCTACACTGATGAAAATCATACTGAATAAAATAATACAAAAATGCCAATGAATCCAGTCAAATAGTTGCTGAAATAAGTAGATTTATTTACTGTTTGTTAGCAAAATTAAAATGACAACTTGATTATTTATCCATAAAATAAAAGTTGTACTATGTAATGGTAACTGCTAATGGATGTAGTGCTTATAATGAAAACATGGTTGAACACTTAAGCTAAAAAGAACCCCCATGTAGTTTGTTATAGGATCAATAAAGGAATGATTAATTAGTTTACCTTTCAAAACCTTCAATGATCAATTGAGCATGGATGATTTTATTAGTTGTATCCTCAAGGTTAAACTTTGATTTCAAATTTTTAGTTTGTCTTGTATTTTAAAACAAAACTCTCATCAATCTACAAATCAAAAAGTAATACAATATCCTCTTGTTTTGGAGAAGGAATATTTTCCAAGAACTGTTTAGGATCTTGGAAACTATAGGACTGAATCTGAAGATCCAAGAGTTCAATATCATTCTCAAGTCTTTCAGCAACTAACTCAAGAATTTTTTTTTCTACCTTTAGGAGAAAATTGGCTCGATTTCAAACAATGAAACAAGACCGTTAAAAGAACTTCATCAGTTTGAAAATCTGCTAACTTATCCATGAATTATTTTACAACTTCACAAGATATAGGATTTGCCACATACCCTGTCATTCTATTTAGCAAGAAATATGATCAATGTGTAGTGGAGTCACCATAAGTGCTCTAAAATTCGGATTATTTGACAGTGGATTCGCCTTAGAAATTTTGAAGCCCTGGATACTTTGAACATGGAGTCGCCAGGTGAAAAATTCAGCCTTCTTGTGTCTGATCAGTGCCCACCATTAGTAATTAGATTTGGAACTTGATAATTTTTCCCGAGGAAGATGAAATGTTCTTCCCCAGTACGGTCGCCACTATGTTAGCACTCTGTAATTTATAAGGTTGGAAAAAATTACAAAGGTAACCACAAAACCTCTTTGGGAGTTGGGAATCTAGCCCTTCCAACTCTAGAGAGGGATCTCTCTGTCTGATTTATCTATGTTCCTCTGAATAATATTAGGCTAGCTATTAGGTTCAGGTTTTGGATTTTATAATTGAGTTGGGTTGAAACAAGGAAGACAAGCCATTGGACAATGGAGTCGCTGGCCGAGTTCAATCAAGGCATGTTCTACAGGAAACCCTACAAGGAAATATAGCCACTTTTGTTGGATCCTTCAAGGTTTAATGAATTATTGGAAGAATTGATGAGTGGATCAGGTTGTAACAGGGAAATTAAGAATCCTGGAATTAACCTTCAAGTAGAAAACGTTTAGATTATTTCTAAGCCAGAAGTAGAGTGTATTTTGCAACAAATTATGTTCGTTCATTTCTTAGAATAATTCAGAGTTATTGAGAAAACGTATGAATCACAAAGATAACACAAAAAAATAGAAAGATGCTGCAACCGGTATTACTGAAGTTTGATTGACTATGGATCTGTGAGATGATTAAAACAATGAGTACTTTTTCTTCAAAATGTTCCAACTTGTTATTAGTCTTATTACAAAATATTTGTAGATTTTCTGCGAAACTAATATCAGATTCCAAAAAGGAACTGATTTACAAAATATTCTCTAACAATTTCAGGAAAAATCTGATTAAAATTTATTACAAATAATATCTACCAAAAACATGTAGATATTTCTAAAATATAACTAAGTAATAGGAAGTCCATACTATTTCTGATCTTTTGTTCAGACTTTGAAGTGAATTGTTGTTTACTATGGCTATTTCTAGAAAAAATCCGCATTAATAAACTAAAGATAAAATAATATCCTTAATTTATCTATTGGAAACTTTTAACTGCCTGCAAGTATTTTGCATTGAAATATGGAATTGGTTCACTCATTGTTGGAAATATGTTGTTTGATCTTTAATCTGTTGATCTTAATGTCTTCTCAAAATCTGCTAAGTGTCCTCTCAAATCTGATTGCTTTGCTGCCCCTTTGAGTTCTATTTCTGTCGTTTTTTTCTTTGATGATCCTTTGAATACTTTATTTTGTCACAAAATATTTGTGAAAAGAATAATATATAACATTTCCAATTATTTTATTGAAATTCATAATTTAAATTTCAAAGAATTTATTTGAATGATTTATAAACCATCGTATTTTCAAATCTATGTATTGTTTCCAAAATCTATGGCTTGTTTTCTCTTCCCATGGATTCACAAAAGCATGTGTAGTTTTGTAAATCTATGTCCCGTATCTCCTTCCCAGTAAAAACTCATTTTTTACTTATCCTCTTTCACACTATAAATTTGATTTCACATGTACTTGTAAATTATTTTTACTTATCCTTTATTTACTATTGTTTTTCAGAAAACCATGTCCCCTTTCTCCTTTTACCTTCCTGTATTTACTGTCACCCATTCACTTGAAGCTCATTTTTGTCACCTGTACAAAATTCACTTATTATTTTTTCTGATGAATTCATTTTCATACACCTGTGAATTGCTATAAAATCATTTTACACCTTAGCCTTTCTTCCATGAATTCCTTTAAAATCTCATTTCACCTCATCTCTTTCACTCTGCTTCCCATCCCCATAACATTTATTTCAAACTCATATGAGACTCTATTCCCACCACATTTTATAACGGCCAAAACAATTTATTTAATGGTTTTCAGAGGGGGTAGATGGTAAGAGGTTTTAGAAGGAGGGTGTCCGAAATAAGGGGAACATGACACGTGTAAAAAGTGATAAAAAGTGAAAACCATTTTCGAAGCCCCCTTGGGTAAATGTCAAAGGGGCTCGGGGCTCGGAAATAAATTAATAACCCTTGATTTTAACTAGCACATATCTCGAGGTGTGAGAAAATAGGGAAGTTAACATTTAGGTGGGAGAAGAAGTTAACATTTTGGATTTATGACTTTGACTGATGCATGAAATTAAAATTGATTCCAATGTTTGGATTTATTTTATTTTATTTTTGAATTAATTTTAAAAACTCAAATAAATAATTTCTTATTTAGGATTTTTTCTTTTGTTTGCTGCAGACTTCAATTTTCTCTTTCTATTGATTCGGATGTCAGTTTGAAGCACTAGGTATACCATTGGAAAGCTTCTTATGAGAACTTTTCCATGAAAACACCTGCAATTTGATATGATCCAAACATTGTTGTGAAAACATCTCCCTAATCTTCATACTTAGTCTCTCTTTGGAAATAATTTGAAGCATGAAATATTGTTTACAACATCTCAAACATGATATAATCAACATTAGTAATCAAACGACTGTATAAAAAATTATAGGACCCTAACAGGTGGAGGTGTGAGCCTCTGGATTCCCTTGTTGCAGATATGGGCATCGTATCTTTTTATTTGCTAATTAAAGCAAATGTGCATATTTGTATATTATTGTAAATATTGTATCCAGCTAGATTTATAAATCTCCATAGAAAGTATGTTTGTATATATGGTTGTTATTGTAAATACCATAATGAGGTGTGTTATAAAGCTCCAGTAAGAAGTATGCTTGTCATGTTTTCAGTAGTGGTCATTGTAAATACTACAACGAGCTATGTTATAAAGCTCCATGGGTATTATGTTTTTCTTTAAAAAATCTTGTTGGTTATAGGTGTCATTGAACACTGAGGACGATGTTCCCCCATGAGGTAGGGTTTTGTAACAATCTTGGTTAAAACCATGTAAAAAAAATATAAGACCATGGTCATGGGGCACATATTCCACGCTGAATGGTGGGAAAAACATCTTAGTGTGTGTCACTTCGATTTATTATGGCTAAAGGAAATTGGAAAAGGTAATGAAAACGACTTTGGAAAGGCACAAGGCATTAATTGGCATTTTATTTGTTAAAATAAAGGAAAATAGGAGAAAAGGGAGGTGAAAGGTCACAGGTTGCATGTGAGGAGGAAAATGAAGGAAAATAATGGAAAAAGAATAAAATAGAGGCCTCATTGATAAAAAGGCTTCTGAGGATCAGTTCAGGGACTTTTGTCAGCTTTAACTTGGAGCTCTCTCTATTCTCTCTCTCTCATACTCTTGGACACTTAGAGTTTCTTGGAGCACTCTTGGAGAAGTGTGTCATACTACATCGGGATCAACAACTACAATGGGTTTTGCTTGCAGATATCGAGTTGAATGTATGATTTCCTTGCTAGTTTTGGCATGCATGACACATGCATGTGGTTTATTGGTTATGATCTGTCATTGGCATGGAGGATTGCCTAGATTGAAAATGGTTTTGCCTAGCCTTGCCATTTCATGGATAGCCATGGTGTTGTGGGTTTATTTCCTTTTGTTTTTAGTTGGACAAACGCTCTAAAGCTTGACAACAACTGTGGGTTGAGTTACTAGTCCTCGAGCCTTGGTTGGAACAAATGCTTCAGAGCCCTAGAAAACTTGGGTAGAGACCAATCTGGGGATGGTTAGTGATGTCTGACTGTGAGGTGGAATAAATGGTTGAGGGTTAAGTTGGTTTGGCCTCTGGAAGCCCTAGTTTTGTTTTATTTGGATTGTTCCATGAGATCCCACATTCATGCTTGGAATATGGCGCAAGGGTGACTGGCTAAAAGAAAGATTTGGTTCAGCCCAGGCTATGGTCGGGTGGTACGTGGAAGTCCTTGATGTATATTGTTTATGGCTCTTGACATGTTTGATGAATACGTGATTGGTTATTGAATATATGACCTAATAGATGATAATGCAGGTAATGTGATAAGGCATCAATGATTCTTAGCGATTCTCAAATAAGTATGAGACCCATATGCTCAGATATATTGTTAAGACCTGTAGATTGCATTTTTGTAATATGTTTCACGAAATGACTGTCATAGTTGGGATTAGTTAGGTCAAGTCCTTGATTAAGTTTTGTGTTAGAGGTTTTATCTTGGTGTCATTTATTGTCTCGGAAAGTATCATCAAGTTCCAGGCAGTGGTTGGAGACTAGCCCTAAAAAAGTGGCTTAAATCCCACAGTCTGTGGCACAAAAATAGCTAGAAAATATTGCAGTCTCTCCCTTGCAGGCATTGTGGGAGTGAATATAGGGTTCCAGTCGCATGCATGCCTTGTTATGGGGAGAATGGCAGTTTTTTCAGTGAAAAGGTAGTTTGACTTAGAGCTTGGGCACCTAGAGTGGTAGATTAGCTCCTGAGGGTATTGTAGCACCTCAGGGAGGCCTGTAAAGTGTTTGTTCTTTGGTTACACTTCCTTAACTGCACTTAGGTGGTTGAATCATATCATAGTAACTCTTCGTCACATGTGTACCCTGGTTGGCTAGTTAATTCGATAGATGTGGGAGGAGGGTGATACATAATAGACTTGAGAAACTAGAACACAAGGGATTTGCTTACCTGATTCAAAACCAAGACCAAAAAAATTCCAAGTTCCAATGAACCGTAAAAACCAAAGAGTGTAATGTGTGGGTTCAATTATGATCGATCATTTGGTCACATATATATATACATTCTATGTGGTCACGAGGCTAAGTTAGCCAATCATGGGACAACGTCCATGCCCTAAATATTGGGCCCTTCTTACCATATGATTGTTACATATAACCATGCCTCCAAGCCTTAAATTGTGTACCAAGGTACACATGACCACTCCATATGACCAGGTCCTTAGTGGTCTCTATCCATCCACATGATGATGTCAACATACATCATTAAACCTTATGGCAACCATGAGGGGTGGCACATGTCACCCACATTTGGACTTTTCACCAATCATATCTTGCCAAAAATTTCCTACCACGTGGTGACCTCTTGTGGTGCCACATCACTCATGATGACATCATCAACTGAAATGTTTTGTTATTTGTATTAACAATTCCATGCCACATGTCAATCCGTGGTTGGTTCATGTTGGCGGGATATTTTACACAAGCGTCTACGTGTCACCAATATATTGGATAGAAGAGGCACATTAAAGGTCATGCAACTCCTGCTATTTTCCATCATTCAGTTTTTCTTTTAATGCATGGAGTCGTAGGATTAGTGGAAATATTCACACATTTTGTTTGATTATGCAAGTTTGGTGAAAATCCACTGTTGATTTGATCAATGGACCGTGGATGTGCCCGAAAGGTACGCACAAGTTGACACATCAATAATTTGGGTTTTGTCCTATAGTTTGAGTCCATAATTAATATTGATTTTTCAAAAACCATTACTTTTCATCTAGGATGAGTTTTTCAAAGTAGGATATACTGTTGGAAAGGTATCGGTGATATCTATGCAACTGTATTGTTTGTAGGATCTTTAGGATACAATAAATTTATCAAAAACTTCAATAACTTCAGGCTCATTTATCTTTCACTTGATGAGATATGGTAAGACACCTAGTTGTCATAATTCTTCATAGGTGTACTACTGCTTCTGTGGTCATGATGAATGATACTATTGCTGTCTCAGGCATCCCCTTTGACATCAATGCCATCTAGTTGACGTCAATGACAACACAATGTGTACCACTTTATTTATTTGAAAGACCATTTTTTCGGCCTCTTGTAATAGCTTTTGTGAATGCATGTAGTCGTTATCTTTCTCTCTCTTTAGGGATAACTACCACCATTCTAGCCAGTTTGTGTTCTACAATATTTTACTATTTCATTTATTAATATAAGTTGGGTTTTCACCATACTATCGTGCTTTGTATTATGTTTCTCTATGTGTGTGTTTCATTTTCTTTCCTACCTTTCATTTCATTCATTGTACAATTTGGATCAATGGGTTGGTTTAAATATGGTGACTGAAAGGAAGAACTCATTAGAATGGAGGCAAAGAGACAAGGATTTAGCACTAATAAGCACTTGGTAGGAACTTAATTCATGAAAGCACCATAAGAGACTTGAAAGGAATTAAGATGAGGTGGGACTTGATCCTTACCTACCCACTCGTTATGGATGAAGTTCTCCTTTTTGGACAGATCACTCTAGGATGCTTAGAAATTACATCAAATCTTGGAAATGTTGGGTATGTTATATTATAAAAATAATAGTTGGGCAGACCCAAGGATGGGGGATGAACCCAAAGATGGTGCGCAGACCTACCCATGGTTTTGTGCAAGGTTTTGGGCATGATGGTTTTTTCCCATGGTATTTTGTAGATCCAATCAAGGGATTTACAATTATGTTTTAATCCAAGGTTAATGGATTGGGGTTTATGAATGCTTCGACATCTATATATATGTATTGTAACATTGAACGAAATATAATGAAAAATCAATCTGGTTTTATCAGTTTGGGTTCCAGGAGAAAAGCTCTTTGTATATTTTATGTTCTCGCCATTGTATATTTTTTCTGTTTTTAGAATCTGTTTGCAAGTGATTTTTGTACAGGGTTAAAACCTATAGGAAACTTATGAGATACCAACTAGCATGGAGACTGGTAATAATAAATCATTCGCCTCTTTTCACATTACATATGGCTATGTAGGAGTGGAACATTTCAAGTTTATTATGATTCAAGGTAAGATACTTCAAAGAGGGGCTCAAGTAGGTAGGATTTGAGATCAAAGCAAATGAGTATGGTTATAATGGTTGGCTATGTCTCTATAAAAAAAGAAAATAAGGTCTCATCTTAGTATATTATGTGGTTGTCTATGGGAAGAAAACATGGGGGAAACTCACCCTAGTTAATGTTGTTTTGAAGATAAACTCATTTATTGGCACTAATTCACACACATACCAAAACAAATTATTAATAAAATAAGGAAATAAAATAAAATAAAAAGGTTTTTATCTTCCCCTCGACAAGAAAGAAAAAGGAGAGCATGCACTTAAGAAAATTAGAGAGTTTGGCTACACTAGAAAATAAGGGAGGGTGGGGACTTGAAAATATATATCATTTTAGAAAGGACTTAACTACCTAAAACATTTGGAGATTGATTTGGGGTAAGAGATTGTGTCATAACATTGTGATTCAAATATACATGGAACTCCTTTCCTTGGAAGAGAGGATATAATCATGCATGAATGAAAAGGAAAATTCCCAAGGGTTAGCTCATTTGGTCTAGAGCTAGACGTGAAGTTCTTTGATTTTGTTGCTAGTTGTTACTGATCACAGTTTAAGTGCAAACTGACCTATGCACTTAAAATAGAAAACTAACTCTGCATCTACAACATGTTCCTGATAAACAAAGCAACCTATCTATATTTTCCAAGAAATCATAAACTCAAAGCATATTTGGGTCTGTGGTGAAGATCTACCCTCCTCAAACCCTAATGGGAGATGTGAGAGAGGGAGGCTTTAACACACAATTTTAGAGTTTTCTATGCTACTGCAACATGAAAGGTAAAGAAACTAATGAGAGAAATATGAAATGGAAGCAAACAAAATACAACAATATGAAATGGAAGCAAACTAATTGCAACACTTGAAATGGAAGCAAACTAAATACAATGATATGAAATGTAAGAAAACTAACTACAACTGCATAAAAGGTAAACAAAAATACATAAGAGATACTAAGGCCAATGGATTGGAACCTAAACCACAAGCTCATCTCCCTAAAACTAACTTAGTGAATAAGAAATTGAATACTCATTTTATTTCATAACCAATTCTGCTACATAGCATATGAAATTCACAAATGTTTATTACAAGAGCTAAGAGTGATTTATCTATCTCCAAAAATCGAATCCTAATGAGCTCTTGCTTTGCCCTATTTATCCTAAAGGGTAGCTACCAAAAACTACCTAAAAAGTAGGTGATTTTTCTCCTTGGAACTCGAGAGAAGTGGAGCTTGGTTCCACTTGATCTTCCACTTGCTTGGTTTCCTTTTATTTCGAGTTGTCGAAGGAGAATCTCGAGGATCCCTTGGTTGCCTTTAGGATTTAAGGAGGTGGTCGACCCCCCTACAATCACTTCTTGTTGTCTACTTCGTGCCTTGATTGTGAAATCTTCAACAAAAATGGAATATTCTCTTGATTTTCCTGCATTTAAACCACATTAGGCATTCAAAGTATGACAACCTTCAATACACCATCTACACTGCAACATATGACCATAATGCAACTAAATGTGAGAAAGAGAGACTAATAAGGCTAAAAAGGTGACAATTAACCCTTTAAAATGTACCTAATGATGGTGCTCACCATCACCCCCCTAAAAAATGTTTGCTCATCCTCTAAGCAACTTAGGCCTCTCTCTTTATCTCTTTTAGTGCCTTAGTGGCTTCTCGAACATCCCAAGGAATCAATGAAGGAGTCCCCTCAAGAGGGTAGAATCCAACATTCTTTTTTGCCTCCTCACATTCTTTGTTTTCTTCAGCTTGGTATTTTCCTTCACCCAGCCTCAACAACAAATGTCGACTGAGTTTTAAGCCAAGTCATTGAATCTTCATTATCTGCATAGCTATCTTGTACAAAGGTACCCTTTCTAGGGCATTTCTCAATCTCTCTGGAGTATGATACTCCATGTTTCTAAGGCTAAAAGGGAGTCTATTCCTTCTCCTCTAAATTTCCATTACACATTCCTCTCCCAACAATCTAGAAATGTCATCAAAGTGTGCAATGGCTTGTGCTTGGGTGTTGAGGTATTTATCTGCAAGGCTTGCATTATTTACTATCATTAGGTAATTGTTAATAACCCCTCTAGGGCTAAATAGTTATGCCCTGATATGGAGAGGCTCCTTTCCTTCCCTTCTCATTACCCTTTTTACCTCCTCTGCCCTTTCCTCCTCATTGGTCATCCAAGAGGCTAGGGCCATCAACTACATATCCCCCATCCTAGGGTTAGGATCCCAAATGTTTAGATCAGTCAAGATAAGATTATGCATATCAAATTCTGCCAACTTGGCCTTATCTATTATGCTAGATTGATTGCAAAAGTCAATAAACTGCCTATAATTTTGGAAAGGTAATGAACCATAGGAAGCTAGTGTTTTGATATGAAACTGCAACCACTATTCCTTCAGGTAAATTGCATAAGATTTTGAAGGATGTATGTGTTGTATTTCCTCCATGCACAAATCTGCCATGGTGGAAAATTTCTTGTCCTTTTGCTACAGTTGGATTTGTAACCTTGCATTTTATGCGTGTGTTTGTTGTAGTTGCTCCTTTAAAATTTTTTCCCTGAGTCTGACATCAGCCTAATACCTCCCCATCTCAGTGACTTTTTCTTCCATGATTCCTACATCTTGCACACCCTTCGTTTTGGAAATTTGCATCTAGTGATGTGTGTGTCTCTCTCTTGCTCTAGCTGATAAAATAGGGGAACTGAGAGCTTTTTAGGGATCAGACTCCCTCCTTCAATGAAAGTGTAGTAAGAGCTTAGATTTGGTTGTGGGCTAGGATGTGTAACTGTTGATATGTCTTTTGGAACAGATTTTGGAGAGGCAAGCTCCTCCTTTGGTTCCTCCTCTTCCTTCCCTTTGGCACCTTTCCCTTCAATTTGTGCCTCTTTTTCAACATCTTGGGCCTCATGTCCTTCCAAGGGTACGTTATCTCCCTCCCCCATGACCTTCTGCTCTTCTTGTGACACATCTGGAGTTTCTTGTAGCACTGACAAAGTTTATTGTAGCAAACTTTTTTTTTTCCTGTAGAAAACCCTCCTTTGCTTGATGCCCCTTATTTTTTGCTTCTTGATAGTCTGTGGGGGTTGGTACTTGTTTGAGGGATTCTAGCCTTGAAATATGTCTCCTCATATAGGTCACATGTGCCTTCTCATGTGAGGTGACATCTTCAATTTTTCCCTCTTCTAGGCTTATTTCATCTCTCTTCTTGGGTGACTCTTCAATTGTTATTTGGATTTTGGTTGGAGTCTGGGGTCTTCCTTGCTTCACCCTGCAACTCTTTCTTGTCTTGAAGTACATGGGGATTTGTCTTTTCCTATTTTCCTTCACTGGTGTGCTTAAAGTGGCTAAGGCTGCAACCACTTCCTTTTCTGAGGTTCCTGGTGATAGGCTGGTCTGTTGGGGAGAGATTTCAATGCTCAACATGGGGTCTAATATATCTTCCTCTCTTGTATTTACTTCCTTCTCTTTCTCTTGCTCTTCCCCCTCATTTTCATCTCCTATCCCTTTTTCATCTTTCTCTTCCTCTTCCTCTTTTCCTTCCTATGTTCCTAGGGTTTCTGTGTGTTCTACTTCTGTCTCGATCTCCTCTTCTTCCTCTGTTCCTTGAGTCTCTTGTTTTTCTTCTTTCATACCCCTCTCTCCAAGCCTAGAGGCAGGGGTTTGTCCAGGAGTGACAGCTTGTGTCCCTATGAATGCCTCCCTATCCATATCTATGAAAGTGGGCCAAGGTACAGGGATGTTCAACCTATTGAGAGCATCTCCTACTATTGATGAGGCCATGTTGAGCTAAGTGCTGATACTTTCTTTCCATCATGCTCTGGCTCATGTCTCTGATGGAATGTAGGAGGAAGTATGGAATGTTTAGTCTCTACTCTAGTGGAAAATATCATTTGAATCTAAGCTCATGTAATAATCTGAAGTGGTATCCATAAACCACACTAAGTCTTCCCACACAGGAAATGTATTTCATGATGTGATATTATACTTCATCCCATGGGTAAGGGAGGCTTTCCATTCTCACTCCATTTTTATCCTCGATGTATTCCTCATTAGGCCAAAGAAGCTCTTTTTAGAGGCAGTGTTGGACACTCTATCTTCTTTGTTCCACTTGACTCCTACAGGCAAGGTTGTAACTATGCTAATCAATTTAGGGGTTATGGTGATGGCTAGTCCTCTAACCACAGTGGTGGCCCTACCATCTGCTTGTGAGTTCAAAGACACTACAACTTACCAAGCCACTTCATCATCAAATCCCTTGAGGAGCTCGAAGAATCCTAGCCATTGATGATTTCTAAAAACATCAACCACCTGAGGGTGTAATATAATTCTTTTGATATCAGTGGGTTCCCTTCTGTTAAAACCTCCCCCCATCTTATGACTGTGTTATGGAGATGGCTGGAAGGTTTTTGTCTTAGAAAAATGGTGATATGGGACCTCAGAGGCTTCAATTCAACACAAACTCAGACTTCCTTGACCCTACTTCTCTTAACATCCTCTTAAATTCTGAATTATTGTTGTGATTGTGTATAATTTTTCATGAAAATTTTCATAAATTGGTGGGGTGACATCCACTTACCTCTGCATTTTGATGTTTCTTTCTCGGGAAATGGTGGTGTTGGGTGTCAATACCATATGTGAGTCACTCTCATGGCAATTCTGATCACTATGCATCCTTCCTATAGATTTATTGTATCATCAACAGACTTCCTGTAGCACGGGTTTGCATGCAAACTTTGACCTTGGTGCAAAATTCCTCGATGGCTCCTGTCTCTTTCCAACTCTAACTATTTCGAAATTCACAATGGAATGAAGGAGAATCAGCCAAGGCACACCTTTATTCCAAATTGAACGGACTTGGAGTGGAGTGGTGATTTGGTTTTGGCACTGGGTTTCCTCTTTTGGACTGTTGGCCCAACTCGAGTAAATCATTTCTATTCGCCTCAAAATCACCTCCATCTCCTCGTGATCTCTCCCTTAACTTTTTGACAGCCCAGGTGGCATGAAAAAATCCACTTCTCCTTCACTTTAAATTTACGAGGGTGGCCAAGTTAACTGACCACCTTTTTGCCTTTTTAAATCTCTATTCCCGACATTAATTCATTTTAGAAATATGATGCATAGTGAGAGGGTGAGGGAGCCTACTTTTTGCTGAGGAGTTGTAAAATTTCTTTGATGCAGGGACATGGAGTTTGGTGATAGCCATCAATTTTTTTTCTTTTATTGTGTTTTTTTATGCATATTTTCTGAGTGAGCGACTTATTTCTCAGCGAGCTACTTAGTATTTTTGTTTGCTGATTATTTTTGTAGGTGTTGCATGGAGATCCTCAGGTTTTGTTTCTAGCGTGGCATTCCTCCTGGAGTCCTATGGTGATCATATGGAGCCATATTCATCATCCACCTCTTGCAATTTTGGCTTGTTGTTACACGTACATGATTGCTAGAGGAAGTGATCGTCTTCTTGTTTCAGTCCCATTTATGTTGCTTTGGAGCTCCACTTAGCTAAGAAATTATAAGTAGTGCAGGGATGCTAGGGATGGATTTATGGAGTGGTGGAGAGATGATGGGAGAGGCCCTGTGTAAATATTTAGCTAAACTAGCTCACTGTGACGAAAGAGAGGGTTTAGTGAGTGAATACTTATGCATGAAGTGGAGTGATGGTTAAGAGTGGTAGGTATGGGTAAAAGAATGATTTTTTGACCTTACTTGAGGGTTAGGTGTCCTTGAGTGAGCTTGTTCTCTCTCGGATGAATTTCCTGTAGCAGTACAGGGTTTCCTGTAACAATATAGGAAATCCTCTACCAACCTAGGTTTCTTGTATCACTGCAAAGAGTAAGAAAACATGGGGTTTTGGCTCACATGGAGGGAGAAATGAATGGATGGATGCATATTGGGGTTGATCATGGAGTGGGTCGGTAGAGGAGAGAGAGAATAGAGAAATAATGTTGCTCCTCTTTTCCCCAACTGTCCTTGATCATCAACCTACAAAATAGAAATAGGTGAGTGCATAGGTGTTGTTTCATCTTTTTTCTTTTTCTCTTTGTTTTTCCAATTTTTTTTAAAAGACAGGTGGGTTGCCTCCACAGAGGTTTTCAACCCACAAACCTGCCTTGGGCGCCTCAAAAAGGTTTTCACCCAAGGATATTTTATTTTTTGTTTTTTCCCTTTTTCCTTTTTTTCTTTTGTTTTTTTCCTAGGATCGCCTCATGGAGGTTTTCAACCCAAGAGTTGGCCTTGGATGCCTCATAGAGGTTTTCACCCATGCCTCTTTATTTTTTATTTTTTTCTTTCTCCAAGAAGGCGAGGGGCTGGAAACTATGGAGCTTCCAATGACATTCACCTCCCTATTTATTAAATTGATAAACTCATCCTTAGACAGGGGCTTCTTATACATTTTTAGCATGTAACCATTAACAAGTAGGGGGATCCCCTCCTCATCTATGGTTCTGATTTGAACAACCCCATTGTCATGGAAATTTTCCACTTGATAAGGTCCTATCCACCTTGTCATTAGTTTTCCTTTGAAGTCCTTGAATCTGGAGTCATAGAGCCACGCCCAATCTCCTTCTTGAAATGTATTTTCTTTGATGTGCTTGTCATGCCAAAATTTCGTTTGTAGCTGAGTTACCTCTGTGTGAAGGAGGGCCTGCATTCTGAACTCATCCAAACCATTTAGTTGTAACAACCTTTCTTGTTGTGCCTTTATGATGTCCAGGTCTAATTGAGCTGCCATTCTTAGGGTTTTGTACTCAAACTCAATGCAAAACAGAGCTTTCTTCCCATAAACTAAATCATATTGAGTAAACCCTGTGGTGGTATTCCAAGTGGTATTGTAAGCCTAAGTGGCTTCCACCAATTTGTTTGCCCAATATTTTTTGCTGCTGCTCACAACCTTGGTGAGGATGTTCTCCAATGCTCTATTTGTCACTTCGACCAGGTAATTTTCTTGAGGATGATAGGTAGTGGAAGTCTTGTGCTTTATATTGTGCCGCCTCAGGAGGTTTTCAATGAGATGAGACGTAAATTGAGCCCCCTGATCAGTGACTACCTATTTGGGGTATCCAAACTTGTAGAACACATTCTCTATCAGAAACTCAGCTACCTTCTCTTATGTTGCTACTTTTACAGCTCTTGTTTCAGCCCACTTGGTCAAGTAGTTGATGCAGACTATGATATACCTTTTCTGCTCGGACGGTGGATCAATGGGTCCAATGAATTCCATGATCCACTTGTCAAATGGCTCTAACTACACCTGAGGGCGCAAAGGAATTTTATCCCTCGGTGTTGGTCTCCCCATCATTTGGCATTGATCACATCTACTGGTGTATCTCTTGGCATATTGGTGGAGGGTAGGCCAATAGTAACATGTTTGAAAAGCTTTGAAGGTTGTCCTCTTAGCAGCAAAGTGCCCCCCACAGGTATCATCATGGCATGGTGAGAGGATTTCAAAAAAATCTTATTCCCTCACACATCTTCTGAGAATCTGGTCAGGACCCAACTTGAAGAGTTTTCCACCAATCCATGTGAAAGGGGCGCTTTTCCTGATAATCTTGCTCTTCTCCCTGGATGAAAGGTTCAAAGGAAACTTTTCAGCAACCAAGTAGTTATCTATGTCAACCAACCAAGGACAGAGTGCTGAGAGATCGAATAGGTGTCCATCCGGAAGCTGATCATCCACCATCCCTTCCTTATTTGTAGGTAGAGTTAGCCTAGATAATAAATATGCAAGAACATTCTCCTTTCCTGGTTTATCAAATTTTTTTAAATCAAACTGTTGTAATAACAACAACCATATAATGATTCTAGAATAAACATCAAGTTTATTCATTAACTACTTTATGGCTACATGGTCAGTATGTACAAAGGTTTGATAACTAGTAATATAATGCCTAAATTTGTTTAAGGAATGGACAATGGCTAAAAGCTCATTTTCTGTGATAGTATAGTTAAGTTCAGCTTTGGAAAAATTCTTGCTAATGAAATAGATGGCATAGGGTATTATTTCTTCTAACTGCCCCAAGGCTACCCCCACAGCTTTGTTTGATGCATCTGTGTGGATGTAGAAAGGCAGAGCCCAATTTGGACCTCAAAGAATGGGGGCAATAGTTAGCTTTTCCGTAATGAGCTCGAAAGCTTCTTGATAGAGAATAGACCAGAAAAAATCAGAATCTTTGGCCAACAACCCAAATAATGGCGAAGCCACTTTGCTAAAGTCCTTAATGAACCTCATATAGTAGCCAACCAAACCTAGGAAAATCCTCACATCTCTCTGCTTTTGAGGAACATGCACCCTTTTTATGATGGTGATTTTGTTTGGGCCTACCTGTATTCCTACTTGTGATATTGATTGGCCTAAGACTATCCTTGGTCTCTTTAAGAATTCATACTTTTCTGGACTCAGGGAGAGATGAATTTCAATGCACTTTCTCATCACTTTTCCCAAATTGGAGAGAGATTCCTGGAAATCATACCCATAAGGTATCAAATCGTCCATGTAGATTTCAATGGAGTCATGGACTAGTTCATAAAAATTCTCGGGACTTCTCTCTGGAAAGTAGCAGGGGAATTGCACAACCCAAAGGGAAGGAATTTGTAAGCAAAAGTGCCCCAAGGACACGTGAAAGTAGTATTGTCCTAGTCCTCAGCGATAATTTGGATCTGGTTATACTCACTGAACCCATCTAGGAAAGAGAAAAAAATCTTCCCTTCAAGGCCATACAAGACTTGATCTATGAAGGGCAAGGGGAAATGGTCCTTTTTAGTGGCTTTGTTTAGTTCCCAGTAGTCAACACAGACTCACCACTTTCAATTCTTCTTTGGGACTAGAAAAAGAGGATACACCCACTCACTGTTTGATATGAGATAGATGAAACCTGCATACAACAACTTTTGCAGTTCATCCTTCACTATGTCCTTTAGAGCTGGGTTCATCCTGCTTTGGGGCTGGTGCACAGGCTTTCATCCTTATTTTATATAAATATGATGTGTGCACACCGAGGGACACACCCCTTTCATGTCTTTGTAGTCCCAAGAAAATGCATCAAGGTTTTCCTTCAAGAGCTGGCATAACTGCTCTTCTTCTTTAGCTGAGAGGGATGAGTTAATCTTCGGGGATTTTGATGCGCAAAATTCCACAGCCTTGGTGGCTTCAGAGATCTAATAAATTGAGTGCAGCTCCATCTAAGGGTGGCCTTTAGATTCTTTTCTAGGTAATCGAGTGGAACGTCATTGGGGGTTTGGTTTTGAATGATGTGGTCAATGATCTCATCCTCATTGGGTTGCCCCCCTCTAACAACAGTATCTATGGTACAAATGGGGTAGGGTGTAGCACTATATATTTCTCTTCTCTTCATCCTCCAACCACAAAGGTAGGTCATGGTCAATGGAAGGCTGGGCAGGAGGATATAATACCGGTTGTTTAGACAAGGGCCCATTCTTTATAGTCATGTTTTTGGCACTGCAACTGATATAAGCATCGACAATGGCTAACCAAGTTCTTCCTAAAATGAGAGCATATCCATTAAACTTGGTTTTTGGCTGGAGAACCAGGAAATTTGTAGGATACTCCCAAGATTCGATTGAGACCATAACATCCTCAACAATTCCTTCTGGAGCTACTGTGGACATGTCTGCAAGTTGTAGAACAGTGGTGGTCTTTCTCAAAGCTCCTTGGAGGTTGAGTTTAAGCATAGTTTCCTTGGTCATTGTTGGCCACCTGTAAAATTTGTCCTATCAAAAGGTGGCCAAAACATTGTTCAGTCTTCAAGAAACACTTTCATTGCCAAAATGTTATCTCTTGAAGCTTGTGGGAGATCTCATGCTCATGTTTGAAAAGTTTTCACTGCTGATTCCCTCCAGAACTCAAAAATTCTGCTAAATTCATAAGAAGAAACTGATGTAAAACCACCATTCTTCCTCTCCCCCTCTTCCAAACTCACCTTCATTCGCTCCCCTTTTTCCCCATAAAAACCCCTTTGTTTTCATGATTTCTTTTCTCCCCCCTCATGAAAATCACTTTTATAAAGTTAAAGACCCATTTCGCTTTTATCAAATTCCATTTCTATTGAAAACCATGAAATATCTAAAAATAAGTTTCGCTATGACTTATGCCTTTAATAAGTCTCAAACTACTTCTACACATGTTTCTTTCCTTAATCAGGCGTTTAAACCTATCGGGTGACGGCACCCACATATAAATCAAACCGAAAGGCATATGTTTTGTTGTATAAAAATCTCGTTATTGATCTAATTATAAAAACCTTTCCGGGTCATTTTTTTCTTTATAAGGCTAAACCTATTTATCCAAACTTTTGAATTAAAATCAAAAGCATTTATAAATATTTAAATTGGTAGATTAAATATTATCACAACTGCCACCCGGGAGAATTCACAATATTTGACCAAAATCGTATCCAAAGTCCGATGCGATTGGTTTTATGTATTATAACTGTCGACCATCGAAGCGATGTGATTTTCTCAAGCCCATGCGGAAGACCTTTCAAAGCTAATCGCATCGCAAGATTTCAAATGGGTAGATTAAAAAGACAAGGCCTGCCGCTTCGATTGTGATTGGACTTTGATTTATTAAGCCCCGGGCCCTTTGCGTTTCATATATCCAAAGGCCCCGCAGTCAGGCGCCTATCCTTTATATATATTTTATTTCCGCCCCAATCCATTAAACCTTTGTTTGAATTAAAAACTTTGGGTTTTTCGTATATATAAAGGGTTTTCCGCCGGTTCTTCTTAGAACTAATCCCCGCCGTTGATTGAAAGCCAATCAAACGGCCTGCGCTTAATCGCATCGCATTGTTTCAATCGCTGCGTTATATTGCCACCCCCGATTGCCGATCACCTGATCCATTCTCCACCGTTGATCTAATATTTAAGATCAACGGCTTGCGCTTAATCGCATTGCATTGTTTCAATCGTTGCGTTATATTGCCACCCCCGATTGCCGATCACCCGATTCATTCACCACCGTTGATCTCGTTCTTAGATCAACGACCATCGCTTAATTGCTTTCGCCCTCCCGATCGCGCAATCGCATCAGAGATGTTTCATCTCACTCCTTTTCTCCTCCCACCGATTGCAAACCCCCGATTAGATCTGGACCGTCCACGTGTCCAAATCCAACGGCTACGCTCCTTCCCCGCCTTCTGAAGTAGTTTAACCCATTTTCGCAGGATTTCGTAACATTTTGTTTGTTTTGCAGGTCCCGAAAGTCCTGTCCATATTACGAATGAAAGAAAGCCAAAGGCCCCGATCTTTCGGCCTTTGGTTATCAAAAGGAAAATGACTAAAATAGGGTTCCGCTCCACGATTATCAACGTTTCATGGGCGCTGATACTATAAAGGCCCTGCGTGGCCCTGCACATCAACAAGACACTGTGTTCTTAAATCACAGTTAAAAGAGTATCAGTTCCTGCCAGAGTAGAAGATCGAAAACGCTGAACTAAAGTGAATAAACCTCTCCAGCTCCCAAAGGGCAACTGCAACCTCATGGTAATTAAAGAAGACTTAGTCATTATTATAAACACGAGGTGTTTTTCCCAAAGACAACCGAACAATTAATGTTACTCAAGGATCTTATCTCTAATTGTCGGGAAAACTATTTTAAAAGATTAAAGAACAGTCCAGAAGCAGATCTTTTCAATCATTCGGCCTCGAAAGGCAGCAACAGAGTTATGAAGCAGAGTTATAAATGATTACATTCTCGCCTTATGCCTTGCCTGGTTCTCAAAGGCCAGGAATTGCATTAATTACATAATTAATAGTACTTGACCCCTGGGAAATCCTCCCACCTCTTCGTTCTTCTATAAAGACTTCTGTAGAAGATGAGAAAATGTTGGTCTCTGGACATCTGAATGTATGTAATGGTTATTCTGAAGCTGCTGATGCCCTGTTTGCAATTCAAAGACATATAAGCTAATATGGGAAGTTCGAAGTTGTAGAGACCCACCGGGCTTGCTGATTGTAACTGGTTTGAACATCTAATACAAGCTGCTGATTTATGGGATCCTGATTTGTGTCAATGGTGATGTGTCTCCTCACTGTCAATTGTTATTTTGCTTAATGTTTCCAGTCTGTTCACTTTCTCTGATAAAGAGCAGCAAACATAGAGCTAGGATTTACTTTCAACAGTACCCTACTCTTACTGAAAACTTTATTGTCTATGTTTTCTTCATTTGAACGTTCTCTTTGAAGAGTACATCAATGCAGGTCGGTTTAAAGGCACTTGCCTAATCTAAATTGCTCTTTATCACTGTTATCTATGTTTTCCTTATTGAATATGCTGAAATCAGGGTAGTTTAAAGGCACTTACCTAATCTTAAGCTTTTCAACTCTTTGTTAATGTTTTCTAACTGAAAGTACTTCAAAGCAAGCTAGTTTAAAGGTATTAACCTGATCTCATAATACTTTATGTTTTTCTTATTGAATATGCTGAAAGCAGGGTAGTTTAAAGGCACTTACCTGATCTTAAGCTTTTCAACTGTTTGTTAATGTTTTCTAACTGAAAGTACTTCAAAGCAGGCTAGTTTAAAGGTATTAACCTGATCTCAGAATACTTTATGTTTTTCTTATTGAATATGCTGAAAGCAGGGTAGTTTAAAGGCACTTACCCGATCTTAAGCTTTTCAACGGTTATCCATGTTTTCCTTATTGAATATACTGAAAGAAGGGTATTTTAAAGGCACTTACCTGATCTTAAGCTTTTCAACTGTTTTTTAATGTTTTCTAACTGAAAGTACTTCAAAGCAAGCTAGTTTAAAGGCATTAACTTGATCTCAGAACACTCTCACGTTTTTCTTTAAGTACATGCTGAAAGCAATATAGTTTAAAAGAACTTATTTGATCTTAGGCTGTTTCACTATATTTTCATTTGTTTGTTCTCCATTTCTTATCTGTTTCATTCCATAAATTCACCTTAAGAGATCCTTTGACATAAGTGACTTGCCCCATGGATCCTGCTTGAACCTCGCTGTCCAATTAAAATCCTCCTATGTCTCCATAGCCCAATGGTTTAAAAGTGTCTTTGCCTTTCTGCTAGCCAAACCATTCCTCCACTTGCAAACACCTTCACCCTTCATTTTGAAACTGCCTTCGCCTTCATCATGTCCTTGCCCAACCAAAGCAAAAAAAACCCAAGCTCTTCATAACTAGCCTAATATCACAATTTCAGCTATTAAAGATCACATCTTTAAACTCATTCATAGAGAGATCCCTCTCTGGATTCAGGAGGGCTAGATCCTAGAATCCCAAAGTTAATGGAACAATTGTTGTTTACAGCTGTAGTCTTTCCAATCACAAATTGCGTATTCCCAATATTTCTAGCAATTCACTGGAACTCATTGAATTTCGTCCCGCTTTCCTTTAAAATTAAAAACTGATATAAAAGCATTTTTAAGCATCACTAAATCATGGTAATTGCGGATAACTTATTTAAATCAGTGACAAACTAGGTAACTGTCATCTTCCTAAGATTTATCCAACCTTGAAAACTAATGCTTATGGACAAGAGTAAATCGGGTTTTCATATCATAACTTTAGGGCTAAGTTTTAAAACAGACAGATATTCTTAAAACTAATGTAACCTAAAAAATAACCCAGAAACTTCCAAAATATGACACTTTTGGTATCCAATAAACATGGTGGTGGACCATAAAACCTTTTACCTCCTTAGGAGCTAAAAACTTCCACTTGGCGACTCCACAATCCTTAGCAGACCTTAAGACTCCACTGGGAAGAACCCACATCATTGTAACATCATTCAAACTCAGTTAGAGGACTGTAGGATTAAGATTTGTGTAAACAGATTAGTTAACCTCTCAAAGACTGTCATGCCTAGTTGAACTTTTCTTGTTTATTTGGGTCTAATAACATAGCATAGTGGCTCCTAGAAAGATTCACACTAGAGCCTATCCTGACCCTGACCCACCTAAATTAGTTGATAACCTAGAAAGTATCCTTAGGAAGTCTCCTAGGAATAAATTATCAACTATTTTCATCACCTGAGAGTCATTCATTTCTAAAATCTTGTAGTTTCTACAATAGCCATATGGTGGTGGAACTATATAGCATTTTACCTCAATAGAGTCAAAAATTTTCACCGCTACTCTGGTTGATCAAACTCCCCAAGACCAAATGAATCCACCCAGAAGACCAATCGGGTTTACCGTACATGTGAATTCTTTCTTCGATTAAAACATGATTTCAAGAATACAACAAGATATGCCTACTGAGTAGAGACTACATCCCCCGGGTTTCCACATACAAATGCCTAAAAGAACTTGGGACAACAACTCGCCCGTTTTTCAAGGTGAAAAAGTTTGATGACGATTATTATACCCGGACAAATTCTTCACACATGTATGGTCATGGAATGAATGATGAAGACTGCCTAATGAAAATGTTCATGTTAACATTAGAAGGAAAAGGTAGGGATTGGTATGAATGCTTGAGATCTAGTAGTTTGTTTTCTTTAAGAGACCTTGAATATGTGTTCTATGAGAACTATAAAGAAAACACTACTTCATTATCATTGGGTGCAATATATTATGATCCATCACAAAACATCACCCAACACATTATAGATAATGATGAAGATTTGGAAGAAATACATCCTGAAGATCTTTTGACGGCCATTCATGAGTTTAATATCCTATTGAAAATTTTTAAAAACATAGATGAATCAGTTGAGGAAGAAATGAACCAAGAAATACTGAACATTCCTCAAGATATCCCTGAAAACTCAAATATTGATTCATCATCCCTTATAGCTAAGGCTTAAGAAGACATCCAGCCTCAAAATCAGTCTTCAAAAGAGACAGAGAACTGCTGTACTCCTGTTCAAAGGAATATAGAAACATCTTCCCCTTTGACAGAAAAAGAGATAGATCAGACTATTTATAAACATTCAGTCTCTGAAACTTTTTGCAAAACAAACACTCTTGCCCATTCACATAGAGAACTTTGTTGTACAGATTTAGAAAGTTCTTTTGTAGATCAGAATGAAGAAGGACCTGCTGATAACCCTGTATGTTTGATTGGCAGTATTACTTATATTTGTGATTCTCCAAACTTTGATCTATCTAGTGATGATGCTCCCCAAATAGAAGTAAATATTTCAAGATCATCATTAGCGGATTTATGGGAGGAAGATCAGTTCCTTCAAAGAAGTAATGAGCCAGTTCAGACTATTTATGATACTGATGTTGAAAGTTGTCAAAGCCTAGAAGTGAGTAAAGATTCATTCGATATTTACTCTACTTCATTTCAGATCATCAGTAATAATTTCCATGTGATTGGGACTCAACAGACTTTCAACTCAAAGGTTGAGGAGGAAAACATTGAAGAAATTTTTGAGCAAGTTGAAACCAAGGAGCCTTCTCTTAAAAAAGAGGAAGCAATTGAATACACCCCTGCTAAAAAATATAGTAACCTCTTCAGAGAGTTCAGCCCACTGAATACAAGCATATCAGGGCTACAAGAGGACAACACTGCAATATATGATGAGTCCTCCAGTTCAGATGATGATGAAGAAAAGGGAGAGAAACAGATAGGAAAATGTCCTACTAAGGATATACCATTTTTTCAAGAAGAATATTTTTCCTTTCCTATTAAGAATGATGAAGCTTCCAAGCAACTTTCTGAAGATATACTCCTCAAAGCTGAAGCCTTGGAAGCAAACAAACTACCAGACATGGAGGACCAAAAAGAAGAGAACCTTCATCTTTTCTTTGTTGAACCTTCATCTACTTCTTCTTGTCATTACTCAGCTAGCTGCATTGGCATTTTTGTATCATATGATAAATGTAAATACTCCATGTTTAGAATAGGTTAGATAGGAATGTCAATAAAGCTCATTTTTGAGCATGTAGTTAGTTGTTGTTTTCTACTTTGAAGAAAAATCAAAGATTCGAAAATACAAAAACAAAGAAAAGAAAGAAAAGAGGACAGATTGAAAAAAAATTAAAGGTATAGCCCCATACCAAAAAGAGAAACAAATCTGAAAGTGTGCAAGCCCAAATTCCACTCCTGAAAAACACACTTCTAGTTAGTCAAACAACTTAATCTTGACTAATTGGCTTTAAATTTTCTGCTGATAGGATAGAGAATTCGATTTGCCAAACTGTTTAATCTTGGCTTATCAGTAGATAGTTTAGGATAGAAATTAAAGGTTCAAACATGTTCAAAATCTAAACCTAAGGTTTCAAAAAGAAAAATGACTCAAATCTGCTTCAAATTCCGAGTCAAGAGATGTAAAAATCTGGTTCTAAGAAGCTCAAAATCTGAACCAGAAAACAAGAAAAAACAGCTCAAGCAAGAGTCAAAACATAGCTGTAAAAAGAGGAAGGAAATGTTTTCAAATCTCAGATCTTAAGCCTTCCATTTTGATTTATTTTATCTGCAAAATAAATGTCTATGTGCAGCTTGTCTTTATGCCATAGATCATAGCAAGTAAAACATCTTAATCCTAACTTGAATGCTTTTTAAATTTCTGTTGTAGAATTTAGAGAATAAAAATCTGTTGGACAGTTTAATCCCAACAGATAGTAGATTAGGTAGAGAATTATATGGATTCAACTGTTTAATCTGAATCCATGGAGAAATAAGGAGTAGAAATAGATTATATTTTCGCTTTCAAAAAGAATAAAATGTTGTAAGAGAGTTTTCCAATCCAAGTGCACTCTAAGAAGAAAAAAAGTTAGATCTGTAGGATTGGGTAGGTAGAAAGCTTGTAGATGAAATTCCAATGTTATTATAGCTGCTAATATGTTTTCAGAGCAAGATCATCCTAGCAAAGGAAGGACACCCCAATGGATCAGGCACAGGTCAGCCTCCCAGAGAAACATAATGGATGTGGCACAGGTCAGCCTCCCAGAGAAAGCAAGTCTGAAGTTCTTGATGCCTTCAAGAAGGCACCATCCCCAAGTGGAGCCACTGTTGGCCACCTATAAAATTTGTCCTATCAAAAGGTGGCCAAAACATTGTTCAGTCTTCAAGAAACACTTTCATTGCCAAAATGTTATCTCTTGAAGCTTGTGGGAGATCTCATGCTCGTGTTTGAAAAGTTTCGCTGCTGATTCCCTCCAGAACTCAAAAATTCTGCTAAATTCATAAGAAGAAACCGCTGTAAAACCACCATTCTTCCTCTCCCCCTCTTCCAAACTCACCTTCATTCGCTCCCCTTTTTCCCCATAAAAACCCCTTTGTTTTCATGATTTCTTTTCTCCCCCCTCATGAAAATCACTTTTATAAAGTTAAAGACCCATTCTTTAGCTTTACCGAAACTCCCATTTCCATTGAAAACCATGAAACATTCATAAAAAATACAAGTCTTTACTATGGACTTAAGCCCCTTTGGGCTAAGTCCTAAACCACTTCCCCCACATGCCCTTTCCCCGGAACCAGGCGCTAGTCCCATTGGCACTTATCGGCATTGGAGTAAATCAAACCAGCACATATGTTTTGTTGCATAAAAATCCTCGATGCGATTGATCCTTTGCGTTATAAAAACCTTCCTGGTCACCTTTTTTCTTTTATAAGGCCAAAAACCCATTTATCCAAACTTTTGAACTAAAAACCAAAAGCACGTGGTAAATATTTCAAATGGGTAGATTAAAAAGACCCGATCGCGCAATCGCGATCAGAGAATTCACAATGGGTTGATCGGAAAGACCCGCATCCAAAGTTCCGATGCGATTGGGTCTTATGTATTATAAATCCGCCCCACCATTGCTTCATGTGACTTTCCCCGGGCCCAAGCATTAAAGACCCCAGGTGCTAAATCGCATCGCAAGATTTCAAATGGGTAGATTAAAAAGACCAGGCCCGTCGCTCCGATTGCGATTGGCCTTTGATTTATTAAGCCCCGAGCCCTTTGCATTTAATATATCCAAAGGCCCCGCAGTCGGGCGCCTATCCTTTATATATATTTTATTTCCGCCCCGATCCATTAAACCTTTGTTTGAATTAAAAACTTTGGGTTTTTCGTATATATAAAGGGTTTTCCGCCGGTTCTTCTCAGAACTAATCCCCGCCGTTGATCAAAAGCTGATCAAACGGCCTGCGCTTAATCGCATCGCATTGTTTCAATCGCTGCGTTATATTGCCACCCCCGATTGCCGATCACCTGATCCATTCTCCACCGTTGATCTAATCTTTAAGATCAACGGCCTGTGCTTAATCGCATCACATTGTTTCAATCACTGCGTTATATTGCCACCCCCGATTGCCGATCTCCCGATTCATTCACCACCGTTGATCTCGTTCTTAGATCAACGACCATCACTTAATCGTCTGCGAGCCTGGCCTACACCGGGGACGGGGAGAGATGTTTCATCGCACTCCTTTTCTCCTCTCGTTGATTGCAAACCCCCGATTAGATCTGGACCGTCCACGTGTCCAGATCCAACAGCTACGCTCCTTCCCCGCCTTCTGAAGCAGTTTAACCCATTTTCGCAGGATTTCATAACATTTTGTTTGTTTTGCAGGTCCCGAAAGTCCTGTCCATATTAGGAATGAAAGAAAGCCAAAGGCCCCGATATTTTGGCCTTTGGTTATCAAAAGGAAAACGACTAAAACAGGGTTCCGCTCCACGATTATCAATGTTTCATGGGTGCTGATACTATAAAGGCCCTGCGTGGCCCTGCACATCAGCAAGACACTGTGTTCTTAAATCACAGTTAAAAGAGTATCAGTTCTTGCCAGAGCAGAAGATCGAAAACGCTGAAACTAAAGTGAATAAACCTCTCCAGCTCCCAAAGGGCAACTGCAACCTCATGGTAATTAAAGAAGACTTAGTCATTGTTATAAACACGAGGTGTTTTTCCCAAAGACAGCCGAACAATTAATGTTACTCAAGGATCTTATCTCTAATTTTCGGCAAAACTATTTTAAAAGATTAAAGAACAGTCTAGAAGCAGATATTTTCAATCATTCGGCCTCGAAAGGAAGAAACAGAGTTATGAAGCAGAGTTAGAAATGATTACATTCTCGCCTTATGCCTTGCCTGGTTCTCAAAGGCCAGGAATTGCATTAATTACAAAATTAATAGTACTTGATCCCTGGGAAATCCTCCCACCTCTTCGTTCTTCTATAAATACTTCTGTACAAGATGAGAAAATGTTGGTCTCTGGACATCTGAATGTATGTAATAGTTATTCTGAAGCTACTGATGCCCTGTTTGCAATTCAAAGACATATAAGCTGATATGGGAAGTTCGAAGTTGTAGAGACCCACCGGGCTTGCTGATTGTAACTGGTTTGAACATCTAATACAAGCTGCTGATTTATGGGATCTTGATTTGTGTTAATGGTGATGTGTCTCCTCACTGTCAATTGTTATTTTGCTTAATGTTTCCACTCTGTTCACTTTCTCTGATAAAGAGCAGCAAACATAGAGCTAGGATTTACCTTCAACAGTACCCTACTCTTATTGAAAACTTTATTGTCTATGTTTTCTTCATTTGAACGTTCTCTTTGAAGAGTACATCAATGCAGGTCGGTTTAAAGGCACTTGCCTGATCTAAATTGCTCTTTATCATTGTTATCTATGTTTTCCTTATTGAATATGCTGAAAGAAGGGTAGTTTAAAGGCACTTACCTGGTCTTAAGTTTTTCAACTGTTTGTTAATGTTTTCTAACTGAAAGTACTTCAAAGCAAGCTAATTTAAAGGTATTAACCTGATCTCAGAATACTTTATGTTTTTCTTATTGAATATGCTGAAAGCAGGGTAGTTTAAAGGCACTTACCTGATCTTAAGCTTTTCAACTGTTTGTTAATGTTTTCTAACTGAAAGTACTTCAAAGCAGGCTAGTTTAAAGGTATTAACCTGATCTAAGAATACTTTATGTTTTTCTTATTGAATATGCTGAAAGCAGGGTAGTTTAAAGGCACTTACTTGATCTTAAGCTTTTCAACGGTTATCCATGTTTTCCTTATTGAATATGCTGAAAGTAGGGTATTTTAAAGGCACTTACCTGATATTAAGCTTTTCAATTGTTTTTTAATGTTTTCTAACTGAAAGTACTTCAAAGCAGGCTAGTTTAAAGGTATTAACCTAATCTCAGAACACTCTCACGTTTTTCTTTAAGTACATGCTGAAAGCAATATAGTTCAAAAGAACTTATTTGATCTTAGGCTGTTTCACTATATTTTCATTTGTTTGTTCTCCATTTATTATCTGTTTCATTCCATAAATTCACCTTAAGAGATCCTTTGACATAAGTGACTTGCCCCATGGATCCTACTTGAACCTCGCTGTCCAATTAAAATTCTCCTATGACTCCATAGCCCAATGGTTTAAAACTGTCTTTTCCTTTCTGTCAGCCAAACCATTCCTCCACTTGCAGACACCTTCACCCTTCATTTTGAAACTGCCTTCGCCTTCATCATGTCCTTGCCCAACCAAAACAAACAAAACCCAAGCTCTTCATAACTAGCCTAATATCACAATTTCAGCTATTAAAGATCACATCTTTAAACTCATTCATAGAGAGATCCCTCTCTGGATTCAGGAGGGCTAGATCCTAGAATCCCAAAGTTGGTTGAAATAATTGTTTCTTCTGCAGTTTTAGTCTTACCAATATGCTAAAATTACAGATTCCTAACAGTCATCACATTGATGGCAATCCCGAGATCAATCAGAGTGTTGGGGACTATGACACCATCAATGTGTACATCTATTACTGGAATTCTAGGGTCTAGGTACTTCAGGAAGATCACCCTTCCCAACATTAAGTCGGACAATTGTCCCACTACACTACGCAGGGTGTCTTTCTTCTTTCTTCTTTCTCCTAGGTTTCTTAAAGCACTTTTCTTTGATGAGCCCAGTGTAAATAGGAACATCCTTAATGGCCTGGAGAAGGGGTATTTTCACACGCAATTTTTTCAGTTCTCCCAGAAGTTCAGTCTCTTTTTGGGTGTGCTTACTAGAGTGGATCAGGCGCTTAGGAAAAGGAGGCTATTGGATATGAGTGTTGATTTCTTCCTTTTCCTCCTCAACCTCTGTAGGTGGAGATGGAGGATGATTTTCTGGGAGTACTCTTCCCAAACTGAGGTTTATCTCATGTATCTCCACATCATAATATGGATAGAATCTTTCCCCATTGTAAACATGTTTTTTCTACTTGTTGTTCAGGTTCAGATTGGGTTGCGAAGGCATCTGAGGCAACTTAGGTGGAGCAAAATGGGTGTGATGAGCTTGAGGTTGGGGTGGAGGCAGTAAAGAAGGTGGTTGATTGTGTTGGGGCCTCCACCCTTGTGATGGGTTGCTCCACTGAGGTGGTTGAGGAACATATTTTTGGAATGGTTGGTTCACAGGATGAGGGTAATATGGAGGGTTGTAAGGCCAAGTAGGAGGTGTAGGCCAGGATGGAGGAGTGTATGTGTACCAAGACTGCATAGGTGCATTTTGGTTTGTATGATAGTAGGAGTAAGGTGCACCTTGCATGCCCCGCTGATATGACCTAGGCCCTTGAGGCCTCCTCTGATTTATGAAACAGAGTTGCTCGCGTCCTCCTTCCCCACCTTAACATACAAATTTGAGCACAGGCAAGGAGGGACACTTATCTGTGGCATGATTCTCTTCACAGACTAAGAAAACCTCTATGACATTTAGTGGACATTCATTCTGAGGGTGTTTTCTAGTACATCTAGGGAAGAAGATAATCAAGGCCCTCTTTTCGTCCTCTTGCTTCCTCTTGATCTGCATTGTGTCTATTTTCAAAGAAAATGTGTGAAACATCTCACTTTTCAAGTCCTCCAACATATTTCCAATCTCATGCTTGATGGAAGTGTAATAGGAAGGGGTGTTGGTCATGCTTTGGCTAGCTCTACCTTTCTTCCTAGCTGGCCTAGGGTGATTTCTAAAGACAATTTTGATGTCCTCATAAGGTAGTTGGTAGATGTCTTCTCGAGACAACACATTAAGGGTTTCTATCACCTCTTTCATGATCCCCCGGAGAAGTACCAATTTAAGTGATCTGGGATCAAGGGTGTAGTTGGATATTTTATAGATCAGCTGGAATATTTGTTCATAATCCTCCAAGGATTCATCAGGTCCCTGAGTCATCCTAAATATTTCTTCTTTGGTTTCCTTGGACCTACAATAGTCTCTATATTTTTTGTTAAAGGACTCTTGCATCTATGCCCAGGTAGTGATGTTTTTCCCAGGAAAAACCATGAACCAGCGCAAGCCTGTGTCCTTGAGGGTCGATGGGAATAGTTTTAGCTTCTGGTCATCTAAGGCATAGTCATAGGTCTTGCAGACAACAATGAATTCGAACATGAAGGTGTTAGGATCCTCAAAAGTAACTCCATGGAAATGTGGAAGGGTTGAGGGACTGATGTTCTTCACTCTAGTTTCCCTATCTGTTTCTCTAATGGGAAAGACTCCTTGGGTCCTAGTCTCAGCCATGACTTGAATTGGTGAAGCAGGTTGCTTAGGTGAAGCAAGTTCCTCTTCTTCTCCAATAGGTTCTTCAAAGTTTTCAAGTGGCTCACCTATGGTGTGTTCAAATTCATAGTCACTGAAGAAGAGAGAAGGGTGACACCTCCCTGGCAATGACGCCAAAAATTCATGAGCCCTGGTATTACACCAAGGGTGCTGCAATTCCCAGAGGCTACTCTAATTTACTTTATCAACTTGGGGTTTGTACAAACTAGGAGGTGAAAATGATATATACACAACAGATGCATTCTACTCATGCCATCCTCTTCTCAATTCTACGATGGGGTGCTACAGCTAGGGTTGATTCTAGGAAATTAAGTCTGTCACGCTTATGAATGAAAACTAAGGCTAAAAATAACTCATGACCATTACTCTATCAGCAAGACAAGAATCTATTCTAGATCATAAAGACTCATATAACTATTTGCAAGAAAGGAAATCCACACTTAAACTAATGCAAGAAAGAAAGTTAAACTAAATGGCATTCATGATTTAAATTGTTGAATTGAACTTGCAGAAAGGAATACTAATCTAGGCACATATGTTGAACCAAATGACTGATTTAAATTTATCTATCTCATGCTTAACTATTATGCTTAACAATGCATCTATCAATGACCTAATTATGCTTGTAAATAACTCTGTTTTGCAGCAAAAGAAGGAGGCGCTAAGGTGACCTAAGAGGGTCTTGGACTCATGGTTTTAGAGTTGAAGGTGTCTTGGAGGTTGTGTCGGGTCTATATTAGGTGAAAGAGATGTTTTGGGCTGAAGAAGTGACTGACTAGCGCTGCTACAGGATCAACTATAGGATGTCATCAAACGCTACAAGAAATAGGTCGAGAGTAGTTTGAGGCCAGAAATGGTGAGGAAAGAGGTAGGATAGGTGAAAATAAGGTGTATCTAGGTGGATGGAAGGAAGCCAACCCTTTGGAGAAGCTTATAACTTCTCTCAAAGACTGCCTTTCACCTCTAAGGTGGCTCTCGGTGTTGTGGTGTAGATGTCCAAAAACAGGGCTGCAGGCGATTTGGTTGGAATTTGTTTGATGAGGGGTGGAAACTGAGGCTAATGGTGTTGGTGAAGTCCTCCTCTGCTACTCTACTCAAACCTGCAAGAAAACTACTTGTTCATGCAATTATCATTGAGAAATCTATTATGAAAATGGGGGAAAATATGATTTGAATTTAAGCAAACCTACCTATGCACTTAAAACAGAAAACTAACTCTGAATCTACAAAATGTTCATGATAAACAAAGAAACCTATCTAGCTTTTCCAAGAAATCATAAACTCAAAGCAAATTTGGGTCCGTGGTGAAGACCTACCCTCCTCAAACCCTAATGGAAGAGGTGAGAGAGGGAGGCTTTAACACACAGTTTCAGAGTTTTCTATGCTATTGCAACATGAAAGGTAAAGAAACTAATGAGAGCAACATGAAATGGAAGAAAACCAAATACAACAATATGAAATGTAAGAAAAATAAATAAAACACTTGAAGCAAACTAAATACAATGAGATGAAATGTAAGCAAACTAACTACAACAACATAAAAGGTAAACACAAATACATAAGGGAGACTGAGTCCAATGGATTGGGCCCTAACCCACAAGCTCATCTCCCTAAAACTAACTTAGTGAAGAAGAAACTGAATACTCATTTTATTTCATAACCAATTTTGCTACATAGCATATAAAAGTCACAAATTTCTATTACAAGAGCTAAGAGTGCTCTATCTATCTCCAAAAATTGAATCCTAATGAGCTCTTACTCTGCCCTATTTATCCTAAAGCGTAGCTACCAACAACTCCCTAAAAAGTAGGTGTTTTGTCTCCTTGGAACTCGATAGAAGTGGAGCTTGGCTCCACTTGATCTTCCACTTGCTTGACTTCCTTTGATTTCAAGTTGTCGGAGGAGAATCTCGAGGATCCCTTGGCTGCCTTTAGGAGTTAAGGAGGTGGTAAACCCCCCTACAATCAATCCTTGATGTCTACTCCAAGCCTTGATTGTGAAATCTTCAACAAAAATGGCATATTATCTTGATTTTCCTGCATTTAAACCACATTAGGCATTTCAAGTATGACAACCCTCAATACACCATTTACACTAAGCAACATATGACCATAATTCAATTAAATGTGAGAAAGAGAGACTAATAAGGCTAAAAAGGTGACAATTAACCCCTTAAAATGTACCTAATGACGGTGCTCATCAATCACTACATGTACACAAAGTCCAATGGGCTAGCTCAAGTGGTTGAGTGCTTTAATATTCATGTAGGAGGTATCAAGGTTGATTCCCTAGGTTGGCTACCTTTGTTGGGTGCCTCACTCAATGTCCCTATTGTTAGGCTCCATAATCAACATTGATGAGTTTTCATTGGTTATCATATGAGAACGCAATGAAGGCCTAACAATTTTTCCATAAGGTTATCCTTGGAAAAAAACTACATGTACAACAAATCTTAAAAATGAAATTAGTTAATCACCTATATAATATAATATCCTACCTACCATAGTAGGGTTCTATAAGTTGGAGTAAACTGGAGATAGAATTACCTAAGGTACATTTATGCTATTAGAGTGAAATCAATTATTTTTTGGATGATTAACAGTGAGACTAAAAATATATCACATAGAAACAAGAAATGTGATCTTGTCAATCAAGGAACATTACTTGACCTAAGCTCAAATTTGCATTCTAGATTTTTATTGACTAATAATGTCATAAGTTGAGTTCCTACGAATTTCACCACTTAATCCTAGAAAAGTGAATCAAGGCGTAGTTATAATATTGATTGTAACAGACAAATTTCAAGAGAATGATTATTGACCTTACCTATTGGGACGCAAATGCATGCAAGAAACTATCATACATCCAACATAAGTACAAGAATAAGAAGTGATTAATGCTCTAGGATATTCGTTATATCAATATCATTTAGATCTACACCCTCAACAATGTCTATCAGAAGGATGATATGTGAAATATTTTAGATAAGAAGCATTGGAATATTTAAGTACTAACTTTCTATATATTTATCCCTATTTAAGCGGTACCAATTAGATTCATCCTTTAACTGGCACTGTTAATAGGGATGAATCTAATTAACTACATGACTTGAGGGAGTATTTTTAATAGAAATAAATTAGATGCATTAATGAATAGAATAATTTCAAAGAATCATGGACCAAAGTTAGTTTTCCAATAATGTTTACATGGATATTTTGATGGAAATTATCTTACCATACTTAATATCCTTGTTTATTTCACACCACAAACCATGTTTTTTAACTACTAGATGCATTTAAGAAGGTGAAGAAATGCACAATCATTTTAGCATTTGGAAAATCATTGTGGGTGTGGGGGTAGAGAACATTATTTATATAATCACTATTAATGCCTCCAACTATGTTGTTGTTATATTAAGATGTTGGAGGATAAAAACACAACCATGAGTCTAGACCCCATGTGTTTCACATTTCCTAGAACACATGCTCAAGGATATAGGAACACTAGATTAGTTTAAGAATGGTGCAGATAATGTTGGGGGAATTACCAAATACATCTCAACCACTCATGAGTATATATTCGAATGAGGAAAAACATAGAGTTCAGGAACCGTGTTCTCCTTGCCATCACCAAATTTGCAATAATCTTTCTCACATTGCAATCTCTCCTTTCGCAAGTATATAACTTGAAAAATATTCTTTATAGTGATGAATGAAATGCATATTGGTGAAAATACAAGCCTAATAGGGAAAATAGTAATAGAAAATATTATAAGCACGACTTTTGGACTAAATTAAAAAAGGTTGAAAAAAAAATTGATCTCTTTGTTAAGGTGTTGCGGATGGTGGATGGAGATAAAGTAGCCATTGGTTACATCTATGAGGTCGTGGATCAAACCAAAGAGCATATAGAGGCAACACATACCAATAAAAAATATGGATATATTTAGAATATCATTGATAATAGATGGAACAAGCAACTTCATTGGCCTATCAAAGTTTTTGGGTATTTCCTAAACTCAATATACCATTACATATCCGACTTTTCACAAGTTGAACTTGGGGAGGTCAAAGATGAATTGTAGACATGCATATAATGCATGGTCCCCAATTAGAGATTGTAGTTATAAATACATAGTAATATCAATATTTTTATTAAAGCCTCATGTACCTTTGCAAAACCCTATATATGCTCGCAATACATGAGAACAACCATAAAATAATTTCAAAGATTTTTAAGTTTAGAAACTTCTTTAATTTCTAGCCAAAGTAACAATATCACTTCTTGTATCTTATAACTTTCCTCAAACTCTCATGATTTATTGCAACAAATTAGTGGGATGCATTTGGTAGCAAATGTCTTCAATTACAAAAGTTTGCAATTAGGATCCTAAGTCACACTTGTAGTGCTTCGGGGTGTGGTCACAATTGTCTATCTTTAAACACATTCACATGAATAAGAGAAATATTTTGTAATGACAATGGTTTATGATCTTACCTTCACGTAGTACAACCTTGGACGAAGATACAACTAATAGTTGAAAAAAATCCCTAATGTGGATCCCATTGTATTAGATGCATTTATCCCTCTTCAAAATGGGTAGAAGAAACTCCATAGATATAATTTAATGATGATGAATTGAGGTGGATGGGTGTAAATTATGATCCTCTGGTAACACAATACGAATCACTAGTACTATTATAATTGTCCTTATAAGATCTTGTCCAATTAGTGATTTTGAATTTGATCATGATGATGTAGATGAGGATCTCATTATTAGTTGGTGGCATGAGTTTTATGATTGATCATTATGATATGTAGTCATTGGTTGTATCATGTAGCATGATGATTCTTTGACTCTACATGCCATTTAAAGTATCAATATTCAGGCATTTTTCTTCAGATATGTGTCGCACTTAGTGCCATTTTGTATATCCACTATTACATTCTATACACATGAGAAAACTTTGTATATTTGGTGTCAAATGGTTTGGATTTAAATTTATATACATTAATATATATATTTTCAAGGAAAGCCTCGGGATATCACCCCTCTTCTCTAGAATATATAAATGGATGGTGACACAACTATTGGTCATAATAGTGGATGGTAACCCAAGAGGACTCGACCACCCCCTCCTCTCCCCCCCCAACACACACACACATATTGTGTGTTTTAATAAAATATTTAATCAACCAATTTCAATATGATCTTGTTTTACCCTCACAAAATTCTAATCCCAATTCCTAATTTTTAAAACCTTGATTTGGGATTAATTGGATTTCATCTCCTAATATCATAATATTACTATGTAACTTATCAATATCACTATTCTTGGGATGTTCCATGTCCATATTTAGTGTATTTAATGTTTATCATGTTTTTTTGCATAATTAGGATCATAATAAGTGCTATTAGTGTAGGAAATTTTCAAATCAACAACGTCAAGGAGTACCCTGCAATATCAATTCCATGATAGTTACGAGGGATATCCAATGGTCTATCACTTGATTTTATGGAAATAATAAATTTCATAGTGTCTTTGGTTAAATCTCAAAAAAACTCACATGCAAGTATAAGACAAATAATCCATGCAAATTGGAGTTCAAGTCCAATCTGAGAGAGCTACCAAAAGTATTTTTCGACAACAAAGTGTGCACATAATTTGATTCCAAACACTAAATTAAGCATTGTTTAATTTTATGGAAATAATACACCTAGAAATGTCTCCAATTAAAATTTATAGGATACAATGCTCACGCAAAATATGGATCATTCCTAGTCCTAAAATATCAATAAAAATAATAGGGGTACTAAATTGAATATGTATATTGATCCCTATATGTTGTTGAGGTGTTTTAATCTTTACAAGTAATTAATCAATTGAAATTCATTTAGTCGAATAGTCTAATTGGGAAACATGACTAGGAATGAACCTCCACAAGTATGGTAATGAAAAAATTGATTGGGAAGATAAGTCAATGGTCGGGACGATAGGTTAATAGTTAAATCAGAATAGTAATCACCTTAGTCAAAGCCTATGAGAAGTAAAAAAAAACCAATATAAGTTGTTAGCCAATTAGAGTAGTTGAAGGGATCATAGTTGGGTTCAAGTGAACAATTGAATTAGATTGGTGATTTATTGGAGGTTGAAAGAAAATTTACTATAGTCGAAAAACAATTATGAATCCTGAGATTTTAGGGATCTTATACTAATGATCTTCATCCATGTATACTAATTCGAGATGCTAAGATGCTAAATTTTGAGAGATGTAAGATGAATGTATTGGTATTAGGTAATTCATTATAGATTAAATATAATATTTAGTTGAGAGTATAAGAGTAGTGGAGCTCAAAGGTTAGCCAATTTTCCCCAGTTAAGGATTTCTAGGGTAAAATTCTTGTATGTTGTGTAATTCTTTATGGTGTGCCATTGCTTATTTTCTGAGCTTAATTTCTCTCATGATATTTAAGGGTTTATGTTAATTGAGCTTCTAGTCTGGTTTAGATGTCTAGCCATCTTTGTATTTGGATTTTTTATATGAAGTGTAAATGAAGTTCCTTTTGTTGAAATAGATAACTAGGTTCAATCTTCATTATGACATATGTAATCATGATTTTATGTATGTGATGTAAAGAGAAAATAAATTTATTATTGTTTTTCTGGAGGCATGGGTTTCATGCTCAAAGGAAATTTACTTTTAGGTCAAGCACCCATTAAGTGCTTCTAAAGCTTGTCATTTAATCTACAAGTCAATTGAGTCATTGCCATGTATTAAAGACCCATTTGGGCATGTTACATATTGTAAATAAATTTTCTTTGAGTCAAAATAGAGTCAAAATACACTCCAAGTCCTTAGATACAAATATCAACTCGACATTCACAAGTGGACAAGTCGGCCTAAAAGAAGCAATTAGACCTAGTAGGATACCTATATAAAAAGGAGACGTCAACCTCACCTAACTTGGAGGACACACTCACTACAAACATGTTCAATTAAGAAAGAAAAAATGGCGTGAAGAAGAGAAGGACAAGAAGAAGAAAACAAGAGCAACATTTTTTGAATTTTTTTGGGCCATCTTTCTCACACGTGCGAAGTGTATTAGGGAATCCTTCTGCAAAAACAAGTACCAAATTGCGGTCACTCCAAGAGAGTTGAGTATTGGGTCAAACAAAGTCTCCATTGCAAGCTCAGTTAATAAGAATAAGGATTCATCTCAAGCAAAGGAGAAAGAAGGACAAGATCACTATCAATATCTCACGCGTCTCACCTAGGGTTTCTGTAGAAAATACTTTAGGAGGTCAAAGTTGCAGAAGAATCTGCTGGGAGGTTGAAGTTGCAGAATAATCTGTTGGGGGGGATGAAATTGCAGAAGTTGTCGAGGTTGAAGCTTTTGGAAGGAACACTCACCAAGGAGGAAACGTTTTACTTGTTCTTGGAGAGGCCTTGGTCAAGTGTCGTAGGCCTTGGAATTCATCAATTGAAGTTCTATAAGAAGAGAATAATTATCATGGGTTTTCGTCTCAATTGGAGAGGATTTGGCCCTGGCTAATCACCTATATCTTGTGTCCTCTTGTCTTATTGTTATTTATGCTTTGGTAGTTGTTTTATGAAAATAATACTTAATATAATTTTGAGGTTTTTGTGGTGTAGATTTTGAGATAGAGAATTTAGAATGTCCACAATCTTCATTTTTATGTCTACGTTTCAGTCTAGATGATGAGTCTTGTTCTAGGCTCGAAACATAAACAAAAAAATGAATACTGTGGACATTCTGAATTCTCTATATCAAGAAGACTAAATATAATCAAGCAAAAGAAGACGTTACTTTAATTTAATTAAAATACATCACAAGAAGTTATCAAAGTAAGAGAAATCACCTAACTTGTTGCTCCTAGATTTCTCAAAATGGCATCCGAGATAAGGTGACAATATGAGGAAAAGCATCTTGTGGAAAGGTTCATCAAAAGGAATCAAAGAGGACATCGAACCATAAATAAAGGATACATAAGGAACAAGCAATACAAACAATAAGGATCATTCATCACATGTCAAAGAGAAGAATACCTTAAAACCCTATCTCATCTGAAGAAGTGTTCTACACTTGAATCATTCTTGAGAAGCTTACACATTTTTCAATCATCATCACAAAGAAAAGATCTCAAGGACCCCACCTCCACTCAAATAAGAACTACACATTTAATCATCTTGAAGTCTCCACATCCAAGGGAAGCAGGAAGAAACATTATCATCATCATCAAGGAATCAAGGTGATATCCCTCTTCTTGAGTCAAGGATCAATGTCAAAGCACACTTGAAGGAAGGAATCTTATTTTATCATCATCATAAAGAAAGGCATCAAGTTTAAGATTTCATCATCTAGGAGTATCTTCACTTGAAAAGTAATCATATTTATATCTATGTCCGAATCTATCAAAATGACTTCATTTTGCAAGGAGAGAAACAAATTGGTTGGGTCATCAAACTTTCTTACATGGAAAAAGAGGACAGATTTGCTCATAATAGAAAATTAAGTTTATAGACATGTTAAGGGTCCAATCACTAAATCTCCAAAGGAAGAATATCAAGCTCTATCTAAGTATATGAAAGGGGAAATAAGGTTTCAAAGGATCCTTATAGAATCCATCAAGTATCCTCTCATACCTTATGTATCAAAGTTGGAGACATCAAAAGAAATCTACGAGAAGCTAGTAGAATTATTTTCTGGAAGAACAATTGGATAAGTCATATATTGAGAACCAAGTTATATAATATGAAGGTATCAAAGGAAGAAGGAATAGCCTCGTATATTATCAGGTTGTCATAAATAAGAGACCAACAACAAGAGTTGGGGGAAATAATGTATGAAAAAGAAATAACCACCGTGGTACTCAATGCACTACCTGATGAATGGGGAAAATTCATATCAAGCATATATGGAAAGAAGGAAGCCAATCCATTCAATGAAATCTAGTCATTATGTAAGATTTAAGAAACTGGGTTGAAGGAACAAAGTGATGTGGGATCAAATAAACAAGTTCAAGCATTTGCTACCATGGCTAAAAAGAAAAGTAAAGTTTGGTAAAAAGAAGAAGAGTGATATGTCAAATATCCAATGCTATGGTTGTCAGGAATATGGGAACTACAAGAGAAATTTTCCTAAACTCAAGAAGGACAACAAGAAAATAAAAGAAAGGAATGAATCCCATATCGTCGAAGAAGTGGAAGAACATGAAAAGAGGAAATCAAAGAAGGAGGAAGTGAAATATCTCTACTATGACTGAGATAATCTCCTTCACTTAGTTCTTTTTAGTTTTGTAAATAATAGCTATCATGGTAGGAAGAATTGTAAGTATGATAGGATGCATCATATTAGGAGATGGAATCATGTTGGAAGCATATAATTGAAGCAAGAGTTCATTATAGAATTAGAAGTCTACATGAATGTAGTAGTCATCATTGAAAGGAAGTAGTTCTTGTTAACCTACATGAATGTAGCAGTGATCAGGAGTTCATGAATTTTGCTCAAAATGGAAAGTGCTCAAAACTGTGCCGAACCTGAGCGAACAGGTAGATCTCGTCCTTCTGATTCCAGCGCCATGAACGGTTCAAAAAATCGATGTCGTATGAGGGAGATATCGCGTTCTGATTGATTTCCCAAACAACTAAAATTGTGACAGATTTGACTAGGATGCCCAGTCATCATGCAGAGTTACAGTCAGCAAAAGAAGAGTATTCCTAAGAATATTTCGTTTTCCCAAGACAATAATATTTTGTCAAGTAGTGCATTTTCATTCGTTGATGGAGTTGTACAAGTATGGTTTTATGAGCCAATGAATGGGTGACATGTGGCCAGCCCTGAGGCTGCCACGTGTCCCATGTACGGTTTAGTAAAATTTTGTTAGGTCCGGGGGTTCGACCCCGCGACCTCCGGTGTGCGCACAAGACTCTCCACCAAATCCGCTATATCGTGTTTCTTACCCCTATAGGGAGCCTATACTATTTATGTTTTAAATATTTTGTATATGGGGGGGGGGGGGGGGGCGGGGAACCACCGGCGGTCCCAACATGCCGGTGGCCCCGATTGAGTGGTCACATGATACAACAACTCACCACAACATCTAATGGACAACCAACAAAAAACTCCGACCTTGCGGTTGAGCCTTGTCACAGGGCTACGAAAATCGTGGTCAGGTGCGAGAGTTAAGCCAATGGTTGTGGAAAACTCCGCAACAAACTCCAGTTAAATGCAAATTTATTGTGGTTTTGGCATGGGGTTCCACCCCAAAATTTAATGTAACCAGGGTTTCGGGGGTTGGCATGTGGCCACCCCACCCCTTAATTGTTAAGTTTACAGTTAAGCCTGGAGGAGATTAAGCACGCCACCAATTTTTAGGATTTTTTCCAAATTTAATTGCAGACAAGTGCAGTTCTCTACATTTAGTGGAGGATTTTTAGGTGTCATTGGGAAAAAGGCTAGGAGGGTCAATTTTCGACCAATTTGGGTGAAACAAGAGTCTACCTAGACTAATTGGAGCATTCTGAAGCCATTGGTTCAGAAAAAACAAATATTAGAGGCCTATAAACACGTGTATTTTCAAAATTTTGAGCTTAATGAAATATGGACATGCCATTGGGAGCTAGACTAGTAGATGTAGTCCAAGAGGGGTGAACTGCTTCATTAATCCTATTGTGTAAATGTTATGTGTGGTTTTATTTCTCTGTTATACACTGTTGTTCAATGTTATTTGCTCATATTTCATGCTTCTAATTCACTAAATTCACTTATATTTCATGGTTAAATACTCAATACTGAAAAGAAACTTCGCAGAGAAAAACTAATACAGTCCTTTCAGATCAGGTTGGTATTAGAGATAGAGTTTATTCTCTGGTGTTGTTTTGTGCAAATATTTGTTTAACTGTTTGCAAGTTTTCACATGCTTACTAGGCTCAATCTCAAGATAGGAGAAGGAAAATTGGTGGAAGTAAGAGGGTCTCAAAGTGAGCCACAACAAAGGAGGGCAAGATTGCCACATTCTCAACCACCTATTTCACCTCCTAAAGAAGTAGAAGCAACATTAAGCATGTCTCTAGAGGAAGGAGAAATCCATGAAGAAATGGATCCCAAAGAGGATGAAAGAGTGTTTAGGAAAGCATTCATTGACATGACTGAGATGGTGAGAATCCTTTATCAAGAAAGGAATGAGAAACTGGAAGGAGAAGGATCCAAAATTCACAAGGAAGGACATGGATCATCAGGGGGTCAAAATGATGAAGATAAGTCAAAGAAGGGTAATGGAGGAAATGGAAGCAGTGGAAAGTCACCATCCTCACCCTCATCATCATCATCCTCTACTTCATTTTCAGTACATCAGTCTCGCAAGTCAAAGAACACTGGTAAAAGTAATTTTATAAAACTTGATGTTAAGTTTGAATTGCGAATGTTTAATGGTGAAGTCAATGCAGAAAAGCTTGATAATTGGATTAGGCAATTGGAGGTCTATTTGAGAATCCAGAACCTTCATGATGATGATACCAAAATCCAATTAGCTTCATTGAGAATGGAGAGTGCAACACTTGTTTGGTGGGAAGCCAAGACAAAGGAGGAGATATTGAAGCATGGTAAGATTATTCTATCATGGTATGATTTCATTTTTGCAATAAAATGACAGTTTTATCCATTAGCTCATATGCAGAAAGCCATAATGAACTGGAAAATTTTTAGACAATTGAAAGGACAGAATGTACAAATTTACACCCAAGAATTGAGGAGAAGAGCTCTCTTATTAGGGGTAGATTTTCAAAGCCAAGATACTTTGCTCAAGTACATAGGAGGCTTACATAGCTACCTAAAACATACTATTCTCATGTTTAACCCTACAAGTCTAGATGAGGTATGTGTTCAGGCCACACATCTAGAAGCTAGAGGGAAAAACATTTCTGATGAGGGTAGAAACAAACCTTTTAAGGGAAAAAACAAAGAGAAGACCTCAAAAGGTAAAGGAAAAAAGAATGCATCTATTAAAAAAGAGGGAGAAAAAGTGGTTTGTAAATATTGTTAAAGAGAAGGCCATAATGAAAATCAATGTTGGAAATTACATTTTGAAAAAAGACCTAAGTATAACAACAACAAAGGGAAACATAAAACTGCAGCTACAACTCAACATGATTTAAGAGAGGATTCAGGTGATGAATCTAAAATTATAGCCATAGGATTGAAGAACATGAAGGGAAAAGAAATTGAAACTAAACCCAGTACTAGTACATCAAACTGTCACATACAAGCTCCAAATGAAGAAGAGAGAATTGAACTGTTTCATGTGAGGGTCATATCCAAACATACCAAGATTGACACATTGTTTGACAGTGGGTCACAAGCAAACTTAATCTTTGAAGACTTGGTCAAGAAACCTAATCTTGAGACCATTCCACATAAAAAACCATATCCACTTGGTTGGATTTGTAAGGATGCAAATTTACAGGTTTCAAAGAAGTGTATATTGCAATTTGCAATAATTGCACATTTTGTTGACACAATTGAATTAGATATGGTTTATCTTGACATAACAGGTATTGTGTTGGGAAGTCCTTACTTGTATGACAGGAAAGTGATCTTCCATTGCCATGAGAACAAATACCATTTATTCAACGATGGTAAGGATTAGATTGTTAGAGCACATCGCAAGAAGACAAATATTGCTATGGTAAATGTTGGACAGGTAAAGAGGCTGGTAAATTCAAGTAAGAATTTTGTTCTTCTAATGATTAAGCCTAAAGCTGATGTTAATCATAATCATTTGAGGATTTTGATCCTAAGTTGAAATCATATTTATATGATGTAGTTGATGCACATCATGAGATGTTTCAAGAGCCAACAGGATTGCCTCCAAAAAGGGAGATTCAACATGAGATTCAGTTGCAGCAAGATTGTCCTCTTCCAAACATCGACATGTATCGCATGTTGATAATGAAGAATGCTGAAATAAAGAGGCAAATCAATGACATGTTGGACAAAGGACTCATAAGGCCAAGCAATTCACCATGCGGTTCACCCATAGTCTTGATTCCGAAGAAAGATGGAACTTTGCACATGTGTGTAGACTTTAGAGATTTGAACAAGATAACGGTAAAGAATCGATACCCACTCCCAATGATAGATGATTTTCTTGATCAACTGAAAGAAGCAAATATTTTCACTAATTTAGATTTACGAAGTGGATATCATCAAGTAAGAATTGCAGAAAGTGATATATGGAAGACTGCATTCAAAACCAAACAAGGACTCTTTGAGTGGTTGGTTATGCCATTTGGTTTGTGTAATGCATCGACAACTTTCATGCATGTTATGTATAATGTTTTTCGTCCATTTCTTGATGACTTTGTGATATTGTATATAGATAATATACTGATTTTCAACAAAACAAGAGAAGAACATATCTTGCATGTGAATAGGGTGCTTGATGTTTTGAAGAAAGAAAAATTATTTCTTAAGATGTCAAAGTGTGAGTTTGGAAAGAATTCTTTGGTTTATTTGGGACACATTGTAGGAGGAGGCGAGTTGAGAATTTATCCTTCTAAAATGGAAGCCATTGTGAATTGGCCTACTCCCAAAATAGTAACCGAGGTAAGAAGTTTCTTAGGTGCAGCTCAGTATTGGAGAAATTTTATTGCTAACTTTTATGCCATAACAGCTCCTATGCATGCAGTGACAAGTGTGAAGAAAGGCTTCCAATCGGGAAGCAAACAACAAAAAGCTTTAGAAGCTTTAAAATACAAGATCAATTCAGCTCCAACCCTTGCATTACCGAATTTGAGACAACCATTCGAGATACAACCTGATGTTAGTGATTATGCCATGGGTGCAGTTCTTTTGCAGCATGGTAAGCCTATCTCTTTTCATTCTAAAAAATTCAACGGTGTTGTAACTAATTATCCTACATATGAAAAAGAGCTGTATGCGTTGGTACAAAGTGTAAAGAAGTGGAAAAACTACTTAACGGGTAAAGAGACGATTATACATACTGATCACCAACCATTACAGTACTTACGGTCATAAACAAAATTGCAACAATCACGACATTTCAAGTGGATGGGTTTCCTTCAACAGTTTCACTTGGTTATAAGGTACAAGAAAGGTATTTTCAATAAAGTTGCTAATATGCTTTCAAGGCTAATTATAAGTGCTTCTACTTTACTAAAAAATGATTCTATTGTACATGAGAGTCACATAGCACAATATGCACATGATGTTGATTTTCAAGATGTGTATGCTCGTTTGAGTGAAGGGAATCAAGTTGAGGAAAATGATTATCACATGCATAAAAAATTTATGTTTCATTTGGGCAAGCTGCGGGAGAGAGGCTAAGTGTCATGAGAGAGGCTCATTCATCTCTTATTGCTGGACACTTTGGGGTAAGCAAAACAATGGCACATTTACAGAGGTATTGTTATTGGCCTCACATGATAGATAGTGTGTCGCGTTTTATAAGAGGTTGTTCTATGTTTGCAACAAGCAAGCCTAGCAATAAGAAGCTTGGGTTGTACACGCCACTACCGGTACCATCAAGGCCATGGGAGAGTGTCTCCATGGACTTTGTTGGAGGTCTACCTATGTCAAGAAAACATCATGATTATCTTTATGTAGTTGTCGATAGATTCAGTAAATTGTCGAAAGATTTAGTAAAATGTGTATACTTATGCCATGCAAGAAAACCATTATTGCTGAACAAACTATTGAAATTTATTCAACATGTATGGGTTCATTATGGATTGCCAAATTCTATTGTTAGTGTCAGGGATTCTAGGTTCATTGGGAATTTTCGGTCCAATCTTTGGAAGATGATGGACACAAAGTTGAAAACATTTATTGCTTTTCATCCGCAAAATGATGGCCAAACCGAGTTGGTGAACAGAACCATTATGCATCTATTGAGAGGATATTGCAGCAAAAATCCTAAGTTGTGGGATGAGCAACTGCATTACATTCAGCATGCTTACAACCGGGAAATTAACTCTTCTACAAATACATCACCTTTGGAAGTATGCTTTGGGTATTTTCCAAAATCACCATTAGACTTCATATTTGAGAAGGATGTTGCAATTGATGGGCATAGTGATATTGACAAGGCTCGAAAGTTCATTGAGCAAATTCAGATTATACATCAACAAGTTCAAGAACAATTTGAGAAGAGACAAAGAAAATACATGGAGAGGCATGACAAACATAGAGTTGATCACAAGTTTCAAGAAGGAGATGAGGTATGGTTGCACATAAGCAAATAAAGTATGCAAGGGGAAGGTAAAAATCACAAACCCATTCATTATGGTCCATTCAAGATCATAAAGCAAGTTGGTAACAATGCATTTCAACTTGACTTGCCTTCATAGATGCAAATGTATTTAGTTGTTAATGTTGAAAACTTATGTTTGTATGAGCCACCTTTGATCGATGATCAAGGAAGTGATGTTCAACTGCCTTCTATTGAATATTTCTCGCCATAATTTATGGATGAGCTCAAGGAAGATACAATTCTTGATAGGAGGACAAGAGCATCCAAGAGGGGAAGTGTTGAATACCTTCGAGTTGGGCACAAAGGAAGTAAGCCAAGCAAGGCAAACTGGATGGAATTTTGAAAGATGAGGGAGTTGTACCCTCATCTACTGAACAGGTAATCAAGTCTTTTGGGGTCCAAAAGCTTCCCAATGGGGAGGTGTGATCAATACTTGATGAATTTTGCTCAAAATTGAAAGTTCTCGAAACTATGACGAACCTGAGCGACAAGGTAGATCTCGTATTTCTGATTCCGGCGCCGTGAACGGTTCGAAAAACCGATGTTGTATGAGGGAGATATCACGTTCGGATCAATTTCCCAAACAACTAAAATTGCGACAGATTTGATTGGGATGCCCAGCCAGCATGCAGAGGTACAGTCAGGAAAAGAATAATATTCCATTTTCCCAAGTCAATAATATTCTGCAAAGTGGCGCATTTTAATTCGTTGTTGGAGTTGTATGAGTATGGTTTTATGAGCCAATGAATGGGTGACACGTGGCCAGCCTTGAGGCTACCATGTGTCCCCTGTACGGTTTAGTAAAATTTTGTTAGGTCCTGGGAGTTCAACCTCACGACCTCCGGCGTGTGCGCAAGACTCTCCACCAACTCCTTTATACCGTGTTTCTTACCCCTATAGGGCACCGATACTATTTATGTTTTAAATCTTTTGTATAAGGGGGAGGGGGGGACCGCCGACGACCCCGATTGAGTGGTCACATGATACAACAACTCACCGTGACATTTAAAGGACAACCAAAAACAAACTCCGACCTTGTAGTTGAGCCTTGTCACATGGCTACGAAAATCACGGTCAGGTGCAACGGTTAAGTCGACAGTTGTGGAAAACTCACAACAAACTCCAGTTAAATGGAAAGTTACCATGGTCTCAGCATGGGGTTCCACCCCAAAATTTAATGTAATCGGGGTTTCAGGGGTTAGAATGTGGCCACCCCCACCCCTTAACGGTTAAGTTTACGGTTAAGCCTGGTGGAGATTAAGCACGCCACCAATTTTCGGGGTTTTTTCCAAATTTAATTGCAAACAAGTGCAGTTCTCCACATTTAGTGGAGGATTTTTAGGTGTCATTGGGAAAAAGGCTAGGAGGGTCAATTTTCGACCAATTTGGGTGAAACAAGAGTCTACCTAGACTAATTGGAGAATTCTAGAGCCTTTGGTGCAGAGAAAACATCCATTAGAGGCCTGTAAACACATGTATTTGGAAAATTTTGAGCTTAATGAAAGATGGACATGCCATTGGGAGCTGGATCAACAGATGTAGCCTAGGAGGGGTGAACTACTTCATCAAGCTTGCTATGTAAATGTTATGTGTGGTTTTATTTCTCTGTTATACACTATTGTTTAGTGTTATTTGCTCATATTTCATGCTTCTAATTCACTAAATTCACTTATATTTCATGGTTAAATCCTAAATACGTAAGCAAACAAATGGAGACAAGTATGCACATGTTTATTAACTGAAAATACACTTAGCACAACAAAACTAATACAGTCCTTTCAGATCAAGGAGTCATCATAGAAAGGAAGTAGCTCTTGTTAACTGCAATAAAAGCATGAATAACATACACGGTTGGGAGAAAGTCATCTGGCATGGTAAAAATAAATCATCATGCATCATCATCATTAGGAATGAGCATTTGCAAAATGAGGAAAATTAAGATCCTCCATTGGAATATTGATTAGAAGGTTCACCTCTTTTGGAAGAATCAAGTGTCTCGCTGATCATTCCACCTTGTGTGGGATCTATTGTTTAAAAGGATGATGGTATGGTGACAAAGGAGTGCAACATGCCAAGATGGTTGAAGTAATTTCAATCAAGGAAAGGAAGTTGCTGAAGGAAGTCTAGATGACCTAAAAGAGAAAATAGGTATGTATATATTTGATATATTAAATCATGCCATCGTATAGTTGCAGACAACATGGGTAAATTCTCTACCTCTTAGGCATGATCAAAGAAATGGAATCTCTTCCTTTGGAAAGATGCATGAAGGCATGGTTCACATATTGACAAGATGAAATCAACATAATATATCCTGATATGGAATATGAGGTAGTTGAAGAAGATGAAGGAACCATGGATGAAAGTTCTTGGGGAGAACTATGTGAAGAAAGAAAGAAGGGATCGTGAAAAATGCAACTACGATCACATAAGAAAAAGGAAATCAACATCTGATGACTAGAAGAATTGACCATGACATCTCCATAGAGAAGGTATGAAGACCCTAATAAGGTATGTAAAAAAAGGATACCCTTGACATATAAAGTCTTGCATATGTGTTTATAAATGTGCAGGATTTTGATGTTGCAAGCAAGCAATTGTCATGATGAAAGGCCATCACAAAAGGCAACTTTGATTTGATGTTCATTTTTTATTTTTGAACAACATCTAAATGGGTTGATACAGGGCTACCAAAAGAGAGTCTTAGATGTCACCTACAACTAGCACTCGTGTGGTTGGATGGAAGATCCTAAAGGAACATGAATTGGAAGAGGTAACGGTATGAAGAAAAGCCAGATGTGGACTAGAAGACCATTTTCCAATGAAGAGAAGGATGACATGACTGAAATGGTTCATGAAGGAAAGTGATGGATGGTCGATGCCCTACGAAAGATTACGACTCCATAATAAATACGATGTACTTCATGGCATCGAAAGGAGGAGCCTTACAAGTAGCTGATAGTCCCATGATATCCAACAAAGAGCTAAGAGTTTTTGTTGGTAACAAGTCCCTCGTTAATAGGGATCTTGGACAAGTCCCTCGATAAGCAAGAGATTGGGTACATTCCTTTTATAGGAATGGGTATATATTCCATAGTTTAAAGGGATATATAGACACATCATTCATGTCTTCGTATTGTGAAGAAAGAACAGAGGATTAGGTAAACAAATGAGATTGATTTTGATACTCTTTGAGGATGAGGTAGGGCATCCAAGACAAGATTAGTCGAAGAGGAAATTCCTTGAGGATGTGTTATTCCAAGATAGGAATCGTCTTAAAAGGACATACTTTGTGAACAACTAGGTGGGGTATGTACCTTGAGAGACAATGATGATGGTGTCTATCAGTGATTGGTCTAACCAACATTGTGCTCTAATCTTGTGGAGAGATAGAGTTGCTAGTCAAGGAATTGTTATGTGACAATGTTGGTTGATATGATGAGATGCTCTAAGATGGCTTACCAATCTAACTATTCTTATGAGAATTATTCAGTTCGATAATGTCTAAGTACCTTGTATGGATTATGAATACCTCCTTAGTTAAGAGGGAGTGTTGAAATATGTAACTAGGTTCGGTATTCATAATGACATATGTAATCATGATTTTATATATGTGATGTAAAGAGAAAGTAAAATTATTGTTGTTGTTCTTGAGGCATAGGTTTCATGCTCAAAGGAGTTTTATTTTTAGGTCAAGTACCCATTGATTGCTTCTAGGGCTTTTCATTTAACCTACAAGTCAATTGAGTCATTTTCATGTATTGAAGACCCATTTGGGCATGTTACATATTGTAAAGAAAATTTATTTGGGTCAAAGTAGAGTCAAAATACCCTCCAAGACCTCGTCATGATGCAAAGATCAAGTCGGCCTTCACAAGTGGAAAATTCAGCCTCTAAGAAGAAATTTGACCTAGTAGGAGACCTATATATAAAGGAGACTTCAACCTCACTTCGAGGACACACTCACTACACACAAGTTTGATCAAGAAATAAAAAAGGGTATGAATAAGAGAAGGTCAATAAGAAGACAAGAAGAGCGAGATTTTTTTTACTGTTTTTGGGCCATATTTATCACACGTGTGAAGTGTATTAGGGAATCCTTCTGCATCAGCAAGTACCGAATTGCAGTCACTCCAAGAGAGTCGAGTTTTGGGTCAAAGGAAGTCTCCATTTCAACTTGAGTTGATATGAATAAGGATTCATCTCAATCAAAGAAGAAAGAAGGAAATGATCACTATCACTCTCTCATACGTGTCACCTAAGGTTTTTGTAAAAGAAACTATTGGAGGACGAAGTTGCATAAGAATTTGCTGGGAGGTCGAGGTTGCAGAAGAATCTGTTGGGGGGGACTAAATTGCAGAAGTTGCTGAGATCGATTTTTTTGGAAGAAACACTCATCAGGGAGGAAAGGTTTGACTTGGTCTTGGAGGGGTCTTGTTCAAGGGCCATAGGTCTTGGAATTCATCAATTGAAGTTCTATAAGAAGAGAATAATTCTTATGGGTTTTCCTCTCAATTGGAGAGGTTTTGGTCCTAGTTGATCGCATATATATTGTGTCCTCTTTTCTTATTTTTATTTATGGTTTGGTAGTTGTTTGATGAAAATAAAATAAAATATAATCAAGCAAAATAAGAAGCTAATTAAGTTAAGTAAAATACATCACAAACAATTACCAAAGTACGAGAACTCACCTAACTTGTTGCCCCTATATTTCTCAACACCTTTACCCTAGCATTTTGTATCATTGCTCATTTTGACTACATAGGGATATCTCTACTCTCAAATATTAAGGATATTTAACATGGATCTATTCAAGAATGTTATTCTTGATTGGATATGAGGTAAGCTTGTTCTAGTGGGAGTCTTCATACAAAATTTCAGTTAAAGAGGGATGGCTAGTTGTACAAGAATTGAGATTCAGAAGTTTAATGACTAGATTTTTAAGCTTTGGAAGCTTAAAATGGAGGATATCCTCATAGAATGAGAAAAATGGATTGTTGTGTATCTTGAAACACCTCTGACTAGAATTTTCAAGATAGAGGATTGGGATAAACTCAAAAGAAAACCGAGGGGTGTGATTAAACTTTGTCTTTCATATTTGGTGTTGCTAAATGTATCTAGGGAAGACAATATGAAGAAACTATGGGATAAGTTTGGAAACTTATACCAGTCGAAATCATTATTCAATAATGTGTTTCTTCGAAAGAAACTTTACCTTCTAAAGATGGGAGAGGATGATTCGGTCATAGAACACCTTCATACATATAATACTGGGATCAATCAATTATTGAGTGTGGATATCTCCATTACAAAAGAAGAAAAGTGTATTAGTCTATTGTGTTCTTTTCTAGATTAATGGGGTAGTCTAGTTGGGGCTGTCAGAATTAATATTGCCACACTAGCACTTGATGATGTGGTGGAATCTCTATTATTAAATGAGATGAGGTGAAGGAACATGGGAGGATTCATGAAATATGCTCTATTAGTGAGAGGTTGACCAGTGGATAGAGGTAAAGGTAAATTCTCCAAAGGAATATGTAGATCAAAAGGAAGATCTAAGTTTCTTGATAAGTCGTCATGAAGACGTTGGAAATATGATAAAGCAAGACATTATAAAAAAGAGTGCAAGTTGAAGATTTTTGAGAAAATAAAGGGGTTTGACAAGAAGTCGACTTAAGGGAGAAATTATTTGGATGAAGGAGACGTGTATTTAGCTTCAACAAGTACATAGTCAGATCATTAGGCATGGTTGATCGATTTAGGAGCATCCTATTATATGGCATCTCATAGGGAGTGGTTCTACGAGTATGAAGAATATGGTGGAGGGGATGACTCTACAACCATGATAGTTGGTCGAGGTTGAGTTTAACTAGTCTTGAAGAAATGTTGGAGTAGAACATTGAAAGGGTATTATACATTCTGTTGAAATTTTGATGTTCTGTGTTGTAACAATCACTTATTACAAAACTTCCTTATGCAACAATATCATATAAGCAACTATAGATAGAACATAAATCAAATGCATAATAGAAGACAACCAAGAACAAAATGAGACACAAATAATTTAGGTCCAATGACCAAGGAAAAACCCACAAGGGGAAAACCCAACCAAATTATTATTCTATTAGAAATCAATTGTTTAGTAGAGATACAAAGTACAAGGAGAGATCAAGATAATGATTAAGTTCACCCAAATTTGAACAAGTTGTAGCATGAAGATCACCGGTTGCAGCGACAAATGCACACACTGAATCAACCTTCCCTTCAACTGAATCAACACGAAAACACTAAAGCACTGAATCAATCTTGGCTCACCAAGTTTCACTGTTACTCTCCAAGTCTCTCTCTTACAATATTCTTCGACTCTCTCCAACTCTTTCTCAAGTTTGAATTTTTCTTTCGCGATGCACAAGTAGTAAGGGGAGAAAGAATGAGGCACATATATAGGAAGCAAAAAATCCATGCCATAAAGGAGGAATAACTCTCATACCAAGAAGAGTGTAACTCATGCCCATTTAGAAAATGTAACCCATGTCATTAAGGAGGTATTGATGTCTTTGTAACTTATGCTTTTAAGAGAGAGTGTAACATATGCATTAAAGAGTGTGTAAGAGGAATATTTTATGACATGCTTTAATTGATTGTAAGAAAGTGTAAGAGAATATTTTATGTCGTGCTTTACTTGAATGTAAGATAGTGTAAGAGCATTAATGAGAGTGTAAGAAGAATATGACATGCCAATAATGAGTGTAAGAGGACACTATTGAGAGTCGTGATTGAGTGACTTAAACTTTTTTTTTATAATAATATAATAATATCATAAGAATATTAATAATAATACTGATGATTAAGATGAAATTGAACTATTAGTATTGATTGATGATTAGAAGGGATTTGCCATCAACAATACTTGATTACCAATTGATGCAAGATGATTTACTATTTTTGGAAATTCATACTTGAGACTTTCTATTTTTAGACTTTTTATTTTTAGAAAATCTATTTTTTGACTTTTTATTTATAGAAATTCATCCCCGAGCTTCCAATTTTCAACATATTCCAAGTTTCGTGAGAAACTAGATATATGTCAGTTGAATGCATGATGCAAGTGTGCATACCATATTTGAGAAGGATTCATTGAAAATGGTTTGTGGAGTGATGGTAATGATGGGACATTGTACAAGATTTCAAGGCATAGTGACTTGAGTGGATGTAGTAGTGCAATCATCTCTAAAATTGATGGGTCAAACTCTTGTATAGTCGATGAAACCATCTCGTGGTATCAAAGAATGGGACACATTGGAGAGAAAAGCCTTCGATATATGCAAAAAAAAGGTATGGTCGAAGTTATACCTAGTAATTCTTTGGAAGTCGGTTTTTGTAAGCATTTTATTTATGGTAAATAGAATCATGTTATATTCCCATATAGCACTACAAGGGAAAAATGAATTTTGGGGCTAATTCATAGTGATGTATATGGGGTAATGCTAGTGAAATTGCTAGATGATTTCATATATTATGTATCCTTAATTGATGAATTCTCTAGGATGACATGGTTATATTTCTTAAAGAACAAATCAGAAGTTTTGGAGGATTTTTAGGAATTTGAATCTCTTGTGGAGAACCAAATGGATAGGAAGTTGAAAGGTTTGAGAACTAATAATGGAGGTGAACTTTGTGGAAAATAAATTGAAAAATTCTATAATCAGCATGGGATAGTATAGCACGTGACTACTCCATACTCTTCTCAACAAAATGGAGTTGCAAAAATAATGAATAGGATGTTGATGGACAAGGAAAGGAGCATGCTCAATAGTGTAGGGCTAGCACAAGAGTTTTGGGTGGAGGCAATCAACATTTCATGTTACTTGGTGAATAGGTGTCCATCATCAAAATTGGTCAAAAAATCTCCAAAATGGAGTATGGTTTGGTAGAAAGCCATCACTCACACATCTTAGAGTCTTTTTGTCATGAGGCTTTTATCCATATCCCAAAGGAGAAGAGGAAAATTTTGGATAACAAGGTATTCAAGTGCATTTTCATTGGTTACAAGGATGGAATGAAAGGATATAAGTTGTGGGATCCTATTGTAATCTAGTGAAATGCATACATAGCTACTAGTAGATCCACACACCAAGAAGATATTAAGCAGAGGAATACATACACCACATAAGATAGAGAAAACAAAGAAATAAGAGTAGTGGTATACCAACCAAAACATTTATTTGTAATAATCCACAATTGTCATTACATTGAAAGTCATCATATTATCTCACATATAAACTAGAATCTCAATTATTACAACTAAATAACTGCCTTAACTACTTATTCAATTGAATCAATAAGGAAACCAACTCAAATGGTCAATCAATCTAACTTATATATCCAACAAAAATTTTAGTCAGCTATTTGACTCATGATTATATTTTTTTAAGTCGACCAACCCTTCTTGCATCTCCCCCACCCTTAACTCCTTCATCCTGAAGAAGGGTAGATGTAGAGTTTTACAATGTGCAAAAATTTGAGAAAATGAGAAAAAGAAGAACTAGTTGAAAAATATGAAGTAAAATGCTAAGAAAGTGGTGTTATTTGGGAATGTGGTGTTTACATTTCTTGTTTTGGTGTCAAAGTCAAGTTTGGTTGATCAAAAATATTTTTTTCTAGCCATGGATTAAGAGGTATTTCCTTTATTATTATTATTATTCCTATTCTCTATTTTTCCATTGGCCACCAATTTGAGCCTTCTACATCTACCTCAGATGGATTCGACTGACTGGGGTGAGCCTCGAGTGTGTATTTGGAGGAACTAGGATGAAAAAAATGATATTTTGGTCGAGAGGGGGAAGGCTCCTCTAATGGTGGCAAAGTTTTATTTTATCAAAATGTTATCTTATAAATGATTAGAGTGATCATGTGCAAGTGCTAAGCAAATGTATTCCATTCCCTGACTCAATAATGCATTTGATCCTTTAAATATTTCATCTAAGATATATAGTGCCATTGGTTTGATAAAGAGTCGTGTTGAAAATATTGCAATTGTACCTTATTCTCCATTTACTATATTTTTTTGGATTTTATGAAGATGATCATATGTGTTGTTTTCTTTGACTTGAGCCTTCTTCCCTTCTTAGAGCCACTGCCTCTCTTCCTACATGAGGTTGGTATCTAGGCTCTTTTCTTGTGCGATCTATATATAGAGAGTCATCACAACTCTTCCTTCTAATGTAACACCCCATTTGTCTGTTCCTTTTTAATGAACATTTGTTGAATGCAGATTATGCTACATTTTTATGATAAATATGTTTTTATATTATTAAGCACAATGTCATTATGGTTTCTCTATCCATTGTTTTGTACAGTTGTTATGCTCCACCATAATTTGTTGCTTTAGTGTTAATAAAAATAATTTTGGCCTAGCCCATGACCTCTTGAATTTGTTCACCAATTGATGATTACATTTCTTGGCCTTATTTCATCATCAAGTTGACTTTCCCTTATTTGCTATGTCTTCCAGTACTTGTTGGGAAATCATGTTGAGATTTCTCTTCTACTTTGTATCATCTAAGGAAATGCTTTGAAGTACTTCCCAAACTATTTTGAAGTCATGTTCCTGCTCAATGAATTTCTTTTTAGTAATATTCTTTTCTTTTGGCTTCTTTATTGGTAACTGTGCAAGTGGTTGTAAGGTTGGGTTGATCACAAAAGGTTGAAAATATAGCTTCTCCTCCCTGCTCTTCTCTCGTTCTCCATTGGTCAATGGTGTTATTATTTCTTGGGGCGATTGGAGAACAAATTTTAGGATTTTCATGATCACAAAAGGTTGGAAATATAGTTTCTCCTCCCTGCTCTTCTCTTGTTCTCCATTGGTCAATGGTGTTATTATTTCTTGGGGCGATTGGAGAACAACTTTTAGGATTTTCATGATTACATTTTCTTGTAAGAATAGTTCATCAAATATGTTTAGGGCCGTTGATTGGTAAATTAGTTCCTTTCGCTACACCTGATAATTATCATGTACCACACTTTTGCGGTATCCAAATTTAATTGAATATGTGAGGATTGGGGTAGGTCCCAATGAATATATTGTGGTACCGTCTATTAATGGGAGAAATATTTCAAATTTGTAACCCAATTTCTGAATACTTCCTCCAAGGAAAGTGACTGAGTCATTAGGGGAATTTTCAGGTCTAAAATGGGCCTCCTAAGGAAATTATAAAATAATAGTGGAAATAATAAAATAAGATTTGATTACATCATCAAATTTTAGAGGGAAAAAATAAAAACTACTTTTTCAACTTATCTCCCAAAGTTTTTACTCAAATTTCAAGCGGGAGTACTCATTGGATGAAAAAATTAATTCCTCATCCAAGGAGTACCATGTTGCATACTTTCGATGGATCCCGCTACATGAAAAATGAGAAATATATGAAAAATGTGATTGCAATCACGTTTCTTCATGTATTTCTCATTTTTCGTGTAGTAGGGTGCATAAAAAATATGCAACATGGGTACTCCTTGGATGAGGAATTAAATTTTTCATCCAATGAGTACCCCGTCTCAAAATTTGAGTAAAAACTTTGCGAGATAAGTTGAAAATACTAGTTGAAAAAGTAGTTTTATTATTTCATTATTTTTTAATCTTTTTACCCTTTTGCTTAAAAAATGGTGAATCATCCCCCATGGTTGACATCATCATATTGAATCCTATTGGTTCTTATAAAGTTTATTTTTATTGTACATTTTTCTTAGGAGGCCCATTTTAGACCTCAAAATTCCCCTAATTCTTCTCCGACCAATTTGATATGAAAGATTTTTAATTCTTCCTAGAGGAAATTGACTTTCTTGTAAAACTGGTCTCCAATACATGTGAGAATTGAGCCATTGCTATACAAATTAATAAGGAGGGAAAGTGAATTTCCATACCCGAGTTCTAGCATTCCTTGCAATTTGTTTTGATTATGTCAATTAGATGATCAACCCAATTGTATTGCTTTCTCAACCTCACAATTTGTCTAATAACAAAGTAAACTATATAACGAGAACTGTGAACTCAAAATGAGAACTCTAGCCAAAAACCCCCCCAAAAAATGAAAAAGCAGCCTGAAACAAAAAGTGTTGATGTTTCGGGTAAATTTTCAACATTTTTTAAAAAGGGTAGTAAAAGCTAATTTTTTGTGCAAAAAACACCCTGAAAACGAAAAATGTTGACACTGGAATAATGCTTTTTTTGGGGGGGGGAATTTTCAATTTTTTTTAATAATGACGTTAAAGATAAAATATCATGAGTCTGAAGAACCTTAAAATTCCAATGATTTTCAGGCATGGCATTAAAGATAAAATATCATGTCTCTAAAAAGCCTAAAAAATTCCAACGATTTACAGGCGTGACATTAAAGATAAAATATCATGTCTCTGAAAAGCCTTAAAATTCCAACAATTTTCAACCATGGTGTTAAATAAAAAATACGTATAACTGTTTTCAACCATAGTATTAAAGATAAAATATCATGACTTAGAAAAACCTTAAAATTTTGACAAATTTTCAACCATGGAATTAAAACCAAAGATCATGACTACAAAAAACCTTAAGTTTTCAACATATTTCTACCGTGGCATTATGGAAAATTTTTATGACTAAAAAAACTTTAAAAATGAACACTTGAATGAAAGAGTCATTATAGCAAGAGTAATTTTTTTTTAAATGTTAAAAGTATAACAATTTAAAAATCTTAGCCTAAGACAACTTGACACATTGCAACAAAAATTTAAAAATCAACCATCAAATTGACACTCAGTGTAGGTGACCTCAACCCATTGTAGTGAAAACTTAAAGACCAACCATGAAATTGACACATTGTGTCATTATAATTCTGGGAATCGTCTAGCCCCACCTTGCAAGGGTGATTTTGGGAATCGCCTTGCCCCACTGAGGCAAGGGTGATTCTGGGAATCACATTGCACCACCGAGGCAAGGGCGATTTTGGGAATCGCCTTGCCCCACCTTACCTTGGGAGATTTCGGTAATTTCCTTTCCCCACATTGCAAGCATGATTCTGGGAATTGCCTTGCCCCGCCTTGCAAGGGCGATTCCAGGAATCGGCTTGCCCCGCCTTACAAGGGGGATTCAAGGAATCGACTTGCCCCGCCTTGCAAGGGCGATTTCGGGAATTTCCTTGCCCTGGGAAATTCTAAGAATCACCTTGCCTCATCTTGCAAGGGCCATTCCGGGAATGGCCTTGCCCCGCCTTGCAAGGGTGATTACGGTAATCGCCTTGCCCTAGGCGATTTCACGAATCGCCTGGCCCTACCTTGCAAGGGCGATTCTAGGAATCTCCTCACCCCGCCATGGCAAGTACGATTTCGAGAATTTCCTTGTCTCACCTTGCCTTGAGTGATTTTGGGAATCACCTTGCCCCACATTGCAAGGGTGGTTCTAGGAATAGTCTTGCCCCTACTTTCCTCGGGTGATTTCGGGAATCGCCTTGCCCTGCCTTGCAAGGGAGATTCCGGGAATAGCCTTACCCCACCTTACAAGGGTGATTCTGGGAATCACCTTGCCCTGCCTTGCCTCAGGTAATTCAGGGAATCACCTTGCCCCGGGTGATTCTGAGAATCACCTTGCCCCACCTTGCAAGGGTAATTCTAGGAATTTCCTTTCCCCACCTTGCAATGGTAATTATCAGAATTGCCTTGCCCCACCAGGGCAAGGGAAATTCCAAGAATCATCTTCCCCCTCCTTGCTTCGGGCAATTCCGACAATCACCTTGCTCCTCCTTGCAAGGGAGATTCCGAGAATCACCTTGCCACACCTTGCAAGGGAGATTCTGGGAATCGGCTTGCCCCGACTTGCCTCAAGTGATTCTGGAATTTCCTTTCCCTGCCTTGCAAAGGCGATTCCAGGAATTTCCTTTCCCCGAGAGATTCTGGGGATCACCTTGCTCTGCCTTGCAAGGGTGATTCTAGGAATCTCCTTGTCCCGTGTGATTCCAGGAAATTCCTTACCCCCTTGTAAGGGAGATACCAGAACTCGCCTTGTCACCGACAATTCCAGGAATCGCCTTGCTCCGCCTTGCAAGGGAAATTATGAGAATCGCCTTGCCCGAACTTGCAAGGGGATTATGGGAATCACCTTGCCTCGCCCTATAAGGGTTATTCCGAGAATTGCCTTGCCCGCCTTTCCCCGTCTTTCCTCAGGTGATTTCGGGAATCGCCTTGCCTCGCCTTGCCCCACCTTGCCTAGGATGATTCTGAGAATCATATTACCCGACCTTGCAAGTGCGATTTCGAGAATCTCCTTGCCCCGAGCGATTCCGAGAATCGTCTTGCCCCGCCTTGCAAGGGTGATTCCGGGAATCACCTTTCCCCACCTTACCTTGGGCAATTGCGAGAATCACCTTGCCCCTCCTTACAAGGGCGATTATGAGAATCGCATTGCCTTGCCTTGCAAGGGCAATTTCAGGAATCTCCTTGCCTCGCCTTGGCTTGGGCAATTTCATGAATCACTTTGCCTTGCCTTCCAAGGGTGATTCCAATAATCGTATTGCCTTATAGGTACAAGGGCGATTTAGGGAATCGCCTTGCCTTGCCTTGCCTTTCCTTGCAAGGGAAATTACAACAATCACCTTGCCCTGTGTGATTCTAGGAATCAGATTCCCCGCCTTGTAAGGGCGATTACGAGAATCACCTTATCCTGCTTTGCCCTAGGCAATTATGGGAATCACCTTACTCCACCTTGCAAGGAAAATTATAAGACTCTCACCTTGACTCGCCTTGCCCCTGGTGATTCCAAAAATCACCTTGCCCTGCCTTGCAAGGGTGATTCCAGGAATCACCTTGCCTCGCCTTACTTCGGGTGATTCCGAGAATTGCCTTACCCCACCTTGCAAGGGTGATTATGGAAATCACCTTGCCATGCTTTATAAGGGTGATTATGGGAATCACCTTGCCCTGCTTTGCGCCATGAAATTCTGGGAATTGCATTGCCCTGCCTTTCAAGGGTGATTCTAGGAATCGCCTTGCCCCGCCTTTCAAGGGTGATTCCGGGAATTTCCTTGCCCTGCCTTGCCTAGGGCGATTTCAAAAATCAATTTGCCCCACCTTGCCCCTGGAAATTCTAGGAATCGTCTTGCGCTGGGAATTTCCTTGCCTCACCTTGCAAGGGCGATTTCAGGAATCGCCTTACCCCGCCTTGCCCTAGGGGATTCCTGGAATTATCTTGCCCCACCTTGCAAGGGAAATTCTGGGAATGGCCTTGCCTCGCCGAGACAAGGAAAATTTCAGGAATCGCCTTGCCTCGGGTGATTCTGGGAATCACCTTGCCTCGCCTTGCAAGGAAAATTCTGGGAATCGCCATGCCTCGCCTTGCAAGGGCGATTCTAGGAATCTCCTTGCCCCACCTTGTCCAGGGTGATTTCGGGAATCGCCTTGCCCCATATTTGAAGGGAAATTTTGGGAATCACTATTAAGGGAATCACCTTGCCCTGCCTTGCAAGGAAAATTCTAGGAATCGCCATGCCTCTCCTTGCAAGGGTGATTATGGGAATCTCCTTACCCCACCTCTCCCAAGGCGATTCCGGGAATCGCCTTGCCATGTCTTGAAAGGGAAATTTTGGGAATTGCCTTGCCCCGACGATTACGAGAATCACCTTTCCTTGCCTTGCCTCAGGTGATTTCAGGAATCACCTTGCCCTACTTTGCAAGGGTGATTCCGGTAATTGCCTTGCCCTAGGCGATTCCAAGAATCGCCTTGCCCAGCCTTGCAAGGGTTTGTCCGAGAATCGCTTTGACCCATCGGGGAAAGGGAATTTTTAGAAATCTCCTTGTGCCACCTTTCCTTAGGAAATTTCGAGAATCATCTTACCTCGTCTTGCAAGTGCATTTCCAAGAATCACCTTCCCCCATCAAGGCTAGGGAAATTACAAGAATCGTCTTGCCCAACCTTTCCCAAGATGATTCTGAGAATTTCCTTTCCCCACCTTGCAAGGGCGATTATGAGAATCTCCCTTACCCTACCTTGCCCCGGGCAATTTTTTGAATCAACTTGCCCCACCTTGCAAGGGAGATTCGATGAATCGCCTTGCCCCACCTTCAAATGGAAATTAGGGAATCACCTTGCCCCACCTTTCCCTGGAAAATTATAGGAATCGACTTTCCCCGCCTTTCCCCGGACCATTCCAGGAATCACCTTACCCTGCCTTGCAAGGGTGATTCCTAGAATCGCCTTTCAAGGGTGATTCTTGGAATCACTTTACCCCACCAGGGCAAGTGCGATTCTAGGAATCACGTTTCCCCACCTTTCCCTGAGTGATTCTCAGCATTATCTTACCTCGAGCGATTATGGAAATCTCCTTGCCCCACCTTGCAAGATCGATTCCGGGAATCCCCTTGCCCCACCTTGCTTCGGGTGATTCTGGGAATTGCCCTGTCTCACCTTGGAAGGGCGATTCCGGTAATCGCCTTGCCCTGCCTTACAAGGGTGATTATGGGAATGACCTTTCCCTGCTTTTCCCCGTGCAATTCCAGGAATCGCCTTACCCTGTATTGCAAGGGTGATTCTAAGAATCGCCTTGCCCCCCTTGCCTCGGGCGATTCTGGGAATCACCTTGCCCCACCTTTCCCTGGGAAATTATGGGAATTTCCTTGCCTCGCCTTGCAAGGGTGATTCCGTGAATAACCTTGCTTAGCTGGGGCACCCCTTGCCTCGGGCGATTCTGGGAATCACCTTGCCCCACCTTTCCCTGGGAAATTATGGGAATTTCCTTGCCTCACCTTGCAAGGGTGATTCCGTGAATAACCTTGCTTAGCTGGGGCAAGGGTGATTTTGGGAATCACCTTATCCCGCCTTGCAAGGGCGATTCAAGGAATTTCCTTTCCCCAGGTGATTCTGGGAATTTCCTTGCCCCAGGTGATTCCGAGAATCATCTTGCCCTGCCTTGCAAGAGTGATTATGAGAATCGTCTTACCCTGTCGGGGCAAGGGCGATTATGGGAATCACCTTTCCCTGTCTTTCCTTAGGTGATTTCAGGAATAACCTTTCCCTGTCTTGCAAGGGTGACTCTGTGAATCACCTTGCCCTAACTTGCAAGGGTGGCTCCAAGAATCAACTTTCCCCGCCTTTCCCCAGGCGATTCCGAGAATCACCTTGCCCCGCCTTGCAAGGGAGTTTTCGTGCCTTGCCCCACCGGGGAAAGGGAGATTCTGGGAATCACTTTGTGCCACCTTGCCTCGGGCGATTTCGAGAATCTCCTTGCCCTGCCTTACCCCACCTTGCAAGGGTGATTCCAAGAATTACCCTTTACCTCACATTGCCCCGTGCGATTCTAGGAATCTCCTTGCCCCTCCTTGCAAGGGTGATTATGGGAATTGCCTTGCCCTACCGAGGCAAGGGAGATTCAAGGAATCTCCTTTCCCTTCCTTACCTTGGGAAATTCCGGGAGTCGCCTTGCCCCGCTTTACAAGGGTGATTCCAGGAATCGCCTTACCCCACCGGGCCAAGGAAGATTCTGGGAATTGGTTTGCCCAACCTTACAAGGGTGATTCCGGGAATTTTCGTGCCCTTCCCTACCTCGTGTGATTTAGAGAATCGCCTTGCCCCGCCATACAAGAGAAATTTCAAGAATCGCCTTGCCTCGAGTGATTTTTGGAAACGCCTTGCCTCGCCTTGCAAGGGTGATTCCAGGCGATTCCAAGATTCTCCTTTCCCTATCAGGGCAAGGGCGATTCTAGGAATCACATTGCCTCGCCTTGCAATGGAGATTCCAGGAATCACCTTGCCTCGCCTTGCCTCATGCAATTTCAGGAATCACCTTGCCCCACCTTGCAAGGGTGATTCTTGGAATCACCTTGCCCCGCCTTACCACGGGCGATTCCGATAATCGACTTGCCGCACCTTGCAAGGGATATTCCTAGAATCTCCTTACCCCACCTTGCTCCGATAAATTCCAAGAATTGCCTTGCCCCGCCTTGCCCCAAGCGATTCCAAGAATCACCTTACCTCGCCTTGCCCTTGGCGATTCTAGGAATCGCCTTTCCCCACATTTGAAGGGAAATTTCGGGAATCGCCTTGCCTCGCCTTTCAAGGGAAATTCCAGGAATCACCTTGGTCCACCTTGCCCCAAGTGATACAGGGAATCGTCTTGCCTTGCCTTGCAAGGGTGCTTCCAAGAATCGCCTTGCCCCGCTTTGTAAGGGTGATTATGGGAATTTCCTTGCCCTGTGTTGCCTGGGGGGATTATGAGAAGCGCCCTACCCTGCCTTGTAAGGGTGATTCCGGGAATCGCCTTGCCCCAAACGATTCCAAGAATCACCTTGCCCCGACTTGCAAGGGAGATTCTATGAATCACCTTGCCCTACTGGGGCAAAGGTGATTCCGAGAATTTCCTTGCCTCGCTTGGGCAAGGGCGATTCCAAGAATCTCCTTACCCCGCCTTGCCTCGGGCGATTTTGGGAATCACCTTGCCCCTCCTTATAAGGGTGATTTCGAGAATCGCCTTGCAAATGTGATTATGGGAATCGCCTTGCCCCGCCTAGGACCCATGGGGTTGCAAGACTGGACAGGGGGGAGTTGCGAAGGGCCCATGCAACCATTGGCTTGAGCAAGGAGGAGTTGTTGTAACTCCTCCACGCGCAGACCAACGGCTTCACAGGCCCTGATCAGGGCATGGGCGATTCCGAGAATCGCCCTTGCCTCGCCCAACGCTTGTTGAGTCGATCGCCTTGGTAGGGAGGAGTTGCATCAACTCCTTCCCGTTAAAGCCAGCGACCGCACAGAGCCTCGGCGGGGAAAGGGCAATTCCTAAAATCACCCAAGGCCCGTGGCACCTTGTTTTATATATATATTATTTTTTTAAATTGTTTCGAATGTGCTTTTCATTGTTTTATTTTTTATTTTTTTGTAATTTTTTATTTAAACGTTTTAAATGTTTATTTTTTATTTTTATTTGGATGTTTTTTTTTTTCAATTTAGTTTTTGTAATGTTTTTTTTTCTTTTATATTTCCAAAAAAAAATTGTTTTTATGTTTTTTTTTAATTGTTTTTATTATTATTTTTATGATATATATATATATATATATATTTTTTTTTTTTTTTAATTTTTTATTTTCAAGGATTTTATTTTTTTAATTATATGTTTTACTATTTTTACTTAAAATTTTATCTGAATTTTTTTTTTTTTTGGAAAAAAAAAACCTTCAAATGTCATTATCTTTGGATACAAAATTCATAAAAATTTCATAAAATTTGTTCATTTTCCAACTTTTTAATTTAATTTTTTCAAAAAAAAAAATTTAACATGTCATTTTTATCGAAAAAAACCTTAAAATACGTATTTTTTTAATTATATCTATTGCAAAATGTGTATTTTTGTCGAGTGCTGAAAATTATTATTTTTTAGTGACAATTATTTTATGTGTATTGAAGTATTACTTAATGATATATAAATATTTAAAAAATCTTAACCTCAAAATATAATGTTATTATATTTTTAAAACTTTACAAAAAGAATTAAAATCTTCATTATAAAAAAACATTGCAAAGAAAAACAAATAACACGTTTGGAAAACCCTTAAAAAACAAACATATTAGGACAAAAAACAAGAAGAGGAATAATACAACTTGAAAAATAGTTAAATAATCAACATTTAAAAAAAAATTGTGCATACTTAGGAGATAAGAAAATTTAAAGTGTTAAAAATATGTCTTACAAAAAATGTTGATACTTTTCAAAATCGACATGAAAATCACCAACATTTAAAAAAAATATGCACACTTAATACATTAGAAAATTTAAAGTGTCAAAAATACGCCCTCTAAAAAAAGAGGTTGATGTTGCATCAAAATTTTTCAAAATCAACATGAAAATCACTAACATTTTAAAAAAATTGTTCATACTTGATACATAAGAAAAATTAAAGTGTAAAAAATATGCTCTAAAAAAAAGGTGTATTTTGAATCAACACTTTTCAAAATCGGATGACTTTTTGCTACCTTAAAAGAACGGGTATTCGGTACAGTTCTCATTTGGTAGTTTACTTTGTTTAATGGCTTCCAACATTTTCAACTTTATATCAGATGGTCAACCCACTGCACTCAAGCATAAAGACATGCTTTTGCATGTCCATTTAATGTGGCTTCTTTTATTCTACTAATGATCAAACCCTTGTAATTTTCCATTCTTGTTCCCCCAATGAATTCCATGAGCCATTTGTTTGTGTTGATTGTCCTAGGGCTCTTACCTCCTATATGAGGAAGCCCTGTAATATGGTGGACCAACATTGTTGTAATTTCTAAGGGATAGTTGAGCCATAACACATCATCATGAAACTTACTTATTATCAAATTTGTGGCCTCTTCTTTCCAACTGTCGAATTATTCTATAAGCAGTGCACCTAGATAATCTATAATAGCGATTGCATGCAAGAAATATGACTTGGTCATTCACTTGTTATCAACTAGCGCCCATTTCTTAAATATTTTCCATTGGTGATCCCATGGGATCTCTTCTAGTTTAGCTTGTCAAATATTGTGTAGGCATACTCCACGCTCTATCTTGGTCGATTTATCGAATATGACCTTGGTTTATGGCTTGACCAGGGTCTTTACTACCTAAACCTATCCCCTCATCCTTGGCATCTTGAAATCTTCTACAAACTCTTCACTACATAAACGCTATTAAATTTGAGTTGGATTGAGAAAGCTCTCATAGCTCTTAACACTTGATAAGTCTTGATAGCTCACATTGTTTTATTAGGTCTTCAATGTGCAACACTAGTAAATATCATGTATCACGTGTGATTTTTTCTAAGTGTATAAGTGTTTGGGTGGGCTTAGCTCACTAATTTAGTGCAATCCCCCATACAATTGTTGTTCCATCATATTGAATGTAGGTGCATGATGTTGGGTTGAGGGGACTATTTATGGCATACAACTTGGTCGAGTCAACCACATCCAAAATTGCTTCGTTGTCCATCTTTCTGGGTTGACTACTTTGTAGTCAGACCCAACATATTTATCAGCTTTATATCCATGGTCAACTTGTTTGTTGTGGTTGGCCTCCCTTTTCAAGTTGATTTTGTGACAACAGTGCCAATATTTATATCTTCTTTATTTTCTTCCGAATTCTTGATATTTACCTTTCCTTTTCTCATGTTTCTACATCCTTTTTTAACATCTTTAGAATATCTTGTTCTTGATCCATATTGACTTGATTTGATTATGTAATGAACATGTGAAGCCCTTTTTATGGTTGAGAATGTTAGTTATAGTACCTACTTTTGCAACCAACTTCTTTGTTATTATATCTAAATCTAGTACTTAACTTAATTAATGAAATAAATGGAAGCTAATATATATCAGTTAGTAAATGAGGTTGTCATAAGTGGTTTTCAAACTCACCCATGGTTACTGGCACCCCAAAAAAATTCACCAGTAAACATGTCAACGAAGTTATGAATTGTAATATTTAAGGCGAGCATAATTTGCGGCTAAGTCCAACGGATGTCCCCTTTATGTTTTGAAATATACTTCCTTCGAAGGTTGAATGTCTTTTGTGTCAAAGGGCCATAGGCATGTTATTTTCCATTTTATTGGTTTCCATTTGACTTGACTATCGAACAGAAGTGCAAGGTATTTTGACTGTAAAGTTTTAACTACGATATTCATGTCACGCCACAATTTTTTTCATGAAGTGTTTGGAAATGGTTTTCTACCCTTATGTATATTTGCTGGATGCATTTGTTTATTTCTCTAGCAAAAATGCCTTGACACTCTTAAAGGAATTCAATAAATTTAGTGGTCCATTTTTCCGAACAACAGTCCCCAAGTTAGGCCATTTTTGGTCGACCATCACTAGAGATATCACCTTCTTTAGTTTTTAGCTCTATGTCCATCCATTTTGGTTCTTTTGCTTCATTGAATTTCCTATCACCAATTTTGATTTCCTAGTATACAAGTCGAAAATATGGCTTTTCTGGTTTGACTTCTTCTAATTTATCTATTTTTAGCACTACTTTAACTTCTTTTTTTTCTCTGTCTCAAGATGGTCCTTTCTCCACTTAAAACTTATGTTTTGATTATCATATTTTCCATATCAAGTTGGGAAGCTACTTGGTTGGCTTGGTCTTAATAGGATACTATGTTACAATTCGAAGTCAAATCAAATTTGAACTTCATCTTTTCTTTTTGTATTATTTCAACTGGGTTGTGTCTTCCAATGAAGTCGTTAATGCTCTATACTTCTTCTTTTATTTCTTCTTTCTCCTCATCTAGTCTAAACTTGACATCCTTAGTGAAGTTGTTCTTTAAATCATTCCAATGGAAGGTTTCACCTCGTGCCTCTTCATTTTTAAACCATTTTTTGGGAAAGCCATCTAATGTATATGGGAGCATATATGGCCAAACATGTTCATCTATGTACCCAAGTCTTTTCCACTCTTTCTCATAACATTTAATATGCTCTGCAGGCTCATACTCTAGAACTTGAATATTGAAATGTTGGCTTATGCAAATAATTTATTTTTCCAAATCATTCAACAAAGTAAGTAGCTATAGTAGTCCATGTTTGTAGTCGGGGTGCATGGGAGTCCCAACAATGGGTTGTCTGTCTAGTGAAGGTATGGACAAGATTTTTCATTCGACCTTGATCCCCACTTTACTTAAACACTTCGTTGATATGGGTTGTGGAGAGTTCCAATCATTGAAATACAAAAGGAGCACCTAACTTGAATTTTAAGTTTTAGGGAACCAAAGTTGGGATTTGTTTAAGCTTTTTCTCATATAAAATTGGTACTATCTCTACTAAAAACATGATCGACTTATTTTGATTGGAATTGCTTGTATCAATCAACATTCTTTGGCCATCGATTCATTGTTTTCTAGCTACCACTTATAGAGTTCAACATTGGAATTTTATCCAACAGATAGTGATGAGCCTTCTCAAATTTATCCTTCTACATTAGGCTCGACATTATTCTTTTCTTTGTGCATGAATCGGTATAATTGTTTGGTCTTATAGTCATCCCATACTTCAAACCATGGATTTCCCTCTCTTGGGTCCAAAGGGATAACGATATTTTTATTATTTCCTTTCAACTAAATCCTATCCATTTCTAGGGAGACAATAGCTTTTATATTTCATCCCCAGGGTCTCCCAACCAGAGCTGGGTATGATGGTTACCCTCGACTAATTTGATTACCTCTAAGTCGAAAAAAGTTGGGATACCTAGTATAATTGTTTGAATGTTCCTTAGCGTACAAATTGGCTCCAAAAAGTGTTTATCTTCCAACTTTAAATAATTTTTTATTCTTTGTAATGTTGGTCTGCCCAAGTTAATCCATGTTTCTCTAGGTAAGATATTCACATGAGATCCAAATTTGACTACGACTTGATTTACCATATGTCCATTAATTTCTTAAGTCTAACTTGAGGATGGTACTCATACAATTTCTCATGGGTAAGCTAGCGAAGGTGTTTATCAATCATTGTTCATCCTTACATTCCTTTAATATCTTTAATAATTCGATCATTCAATCGACTAATTAATTTTCCTTGAGTAAAGGAATTCTATTAAGATTTTATATCAACTCAGCACTTGGAAAATTGATAAAGTCATTATGTCTGAAAAATTGAAGTGATTATTTCATTATTTCTTCATGGTACTGGATCTTTGTCATCTTGATACATGTGTTGTGCGGAGTTGATTTTTTTCCCACGCCAGACCTAGTTACAACAGGAAGACTTTTTGAATTTATACTTCATGTTTCAGTGCTTTATGAAGTAAGTTAACAATTCTTTTATTTAATAATTTTCTAAAATATTAAGGCGGTCTTCTAGATTGTAGTTTGCCAACCCACATATGTTACAAAATCTTAGTCGGTTATGTCTTTAAAAGGGTAGTCAGGGGGGCATATGGCCTCCTTCACAACATGTGAAACAATAAAGTATTCCCTGACCTTGACCTCAACCTCTACATGATTGTAAGAGCCATTATTTTGATACGAATTTCCACTTCCACCTTGCATATTAGGATCCACCGATTGATCGCCTACTTGTATTGATAGACTAAATGATAGTTCAGTTTATTGTGTGCATTTAATTAGGATTCTTGAGTCAAATGCATTTCTCTCTCTCATATTGCACACCAGTTTTTTTTTAACATTTTTGAGATTGTATGGGAAATCTCTAGCGGCATGGTTTATCGACATTTGATATATTTCACCATATAAGTCAAGTTTTTTTTTTCAACACTATCATATAAGTCAAGTTGCACTCGACGAATTTCCTTCTCGAAGGAATTTGCAAATTTGCACTTATCTTTTCCATGTCCTTCGTTCATGCAATTAGTACACTAGATATCGTTCCAACGGACTGCAAAGTTTTGAAAATATTTTTGCAACTGTTCTAATTTTTCTTTCCATCTTTTATCTATAGACGAGGAAGTTGATGAGAAGTCATCATTAGTTTCAATGTACCATAATTTTTGGAGTGCTTCAAAAATTTTAGATCATGCGTTCTTAATGTTGCTATGATTTTCTGAAGACGTGGAACTACATACAAATGAACAAGGATATTTTTTTGTCAGTATTGTATTAATATAACTCAATAGATCCTTGAATATTTTATCATATTCTTGAACTAATTCTCCATCCTTTTGCTTGATCTCCTTTAGTTTATGTGTAGTGAGATGTAAAACATATTGGACTTTGTAGAAGGAAAGGAAATTTTTTTTTTTTTTCATTTCAACTTTGGTTCGTGGTTGATTATCCGTGAAATTCATGAACCATTTGAGAGCTCTCTTCCTCGGAGCACCTGCAATTTGAGCCATCTTATTATCTTCATCATTGATATTGTTTGCATCCAAAAAGTTTTTGCAAACCAACCACTGTGTTTCATGGTCATTTTCCCCTTCATAGACAGGAATATAGTTGGGCCCCATTTTTATTTTTGAGGATTTAGCACGTTGTCTTGCTAGGGTCATGAGAAACTGATTTCTCTATGATGGTGATCAGTCAATTGTTGCATTAAATCGACTTGGACAATTATTTGGTCACTTTTTGGATTAACACTCGCTTCGATATGTTCTTCCATTGTAGAAGGAATTGATTCTTTTTCAACTTCGACCCTATAAACACCATTTCGTCAGTTTGGAAAGCTTTGGAAAGCTTTATCTACATGTTCTGTAAATTGAGTCACCAATTTTGAGATATTAATGTCATTCTCTGTTAGGCGTTATCGTATTTAATTTTATTGTCTACTAGGTGTTATAGTCGGTTTTGATTCTGCAGAGATTATAGTTGAGTTTAGTTCAAAACTCAATCTCATTATAATTATTTATTATTGATGTCTCCAATGTAATTTTATTTAACTGATTTTAAATATTAAGAAAAGTTGTTAACTCCATTCTAGTTTTCGAGTTATTTCTTTGTGTGTTTTCACCTCTTCATTTTTTGTCATGATATCGGAGCACCAGGTTATATGATATCGGAGCACCAGGTTATATAAGACTAAGACACAAAAGAGATAAGTGTGTTATCAGAGGTCGTGATTGCAGAGAATGAACGGAGCTGGAGAACTGAAAATCCAAGTCGTGGAGAAGTAGTTGCAAGCGAGCCCCATTTTTTTTTTTTTTTTAATTGAGCGACCAGCGGACTTATGGTCTCTGCTTAAGTGCGATGTTGGTGGAGTACTTGCAAAACGGTGAGGTTTAGTGACTCAGCGCACATGCTCTGTATCGGGAAGTGCGCTGATGGTTAGAAGAGGCGAGCATTATTTCCGCTGCCATAGGTCCATTAATGCGCTCATATAGGAAATGTCGGCTGCCTGGGCGCATTAAGCTGAAATAAGGCTCGCCGTTAGAAGAGCTCAGGGAAACGAAGAAGCGGAACTTTAAAAAGGGTAACGATTTGTAAAGGTACGAGAGCTCTTCAGTGACTCAGCGCACATGCTCTGTATCGGGAAGTGCGGTGACGGTTAGAAGAGCTGAAGGCAAACGAGGAACCGGAATTTTAAAAAGGGAGACGATTTATAAAGGTCTGAGAGCTCCTCGAAGACCCGTTTAGTGACTCAGCGCACATGCTCTGAATCGGGAAGTGCGCTGACGGTTAGAAGAGCTCAACGCAAACGAGGAAGCTAAATTTTTAAAAAGGGAAACGATTTAGAAAGGCATGAGAGCTCCACGAAGACGTTCCAAAGTCCAAATTGAACAAATTTTTAAAAGTTCATTTTTTGAAAATCAAACGAAAGTTCATGTGTTTTTTTTAAGATTCACGTTAAAGCACGAGTCCCGAAGCTTCACGTTTAAAAGGGTTCCTTCAATTTTTTACTAAAAAGAGGAGGCGTTTTTATATAAAAGGCCATTTTTTATGGAAGAATTTTATAAGGCCCTTCGTTTCAAAAAAAATTAAGTGGCTTCATAGCTTTGAGAGGGGTTTCAAACCTTTTTTTTACAAACTCACTTTGTTTAATATTTTAAGTGTAGATTCATGAGATTCGTTTAAAAGGTTTTTAAGTGGCCTTATTTAAGAAGGGAGTTTTTACACACAAGGTCTTAAAAAAAAAAAAAAAACAAAGAGCATATTCTATTAAAAAAGAATTTTTTTTAGAAATAAGGTGGTGTTTGCTTCAAAAGTTATTTTTAAAAAGGAGATAGTAAAAAGACGTGCACATGCATGCATTTTAAAAAAATGGCTTTCTTTAGTGCTTCGCTATAGATTCCGATTTTGCTTGGCAAAAATTACAAGTTTTGGTTCTTAAGAATGAAGACATTTTTGCAAGCCTGGGATTGTTGGGATACCTTGCAGAATGGTTATGTAGAGTCAACCTAAGAACAATTAGCAACCATGAACAATAATCAGAGGAATGTCACTGCAGAGCTAAGAAAGAAATAGCACATAACCAAATGTTGGATTCAAAACTCAATCGATGACTCTATCTTCGACAAGATAATCGGCGCATCAACAACAAAAGAAGCTTGGGATATTTTGAAAGTTGCGTATCAAGGTAATGATACAATGAAGACTGTTAAATTGCAGAAATTGAGAGCTTGGTTCGAAACCCTGAAGATGACTGTCACAAAGAATGTGGACCAGTTCATGACTTGAGTCATGAACATAGTCAATCAGATCAAACTCTTCGGTGAAACCATTACAGATCAGAAGATTGTTGAAAAAGTCCTTCGTAGCCTACTCGAGAAATATGACATGGTTGTAATAACCATTCTGGAATCCAAAGATTTTACAACTTTCTTAGTAGAACAATTGACTAAATCACTTTTGGCACACGAAACAAGACTTAACCTAGAAGAAGATTCCATGGAACAAGCTTTCAAATCACAACTCTCTCTTGGCAGAGGCAAATAGAGGATATAAAGGCGACAGTAAGTGAGGCAGAGGTTGAGGTAGAGGAATATCAAAACATCATCATGCAATAGAGCAGTCGTGACCTTCACAAAACCAAACACAGAGAAACATAACATGGAGCGAATCGATGTCCAATGTTATTACTGCAAGAAATTTTGGCATTATGAACATGAATGCAGAAAGAAACAGTCAGATCAACAAAGAGGTAATTTTCATCTCGCCAACAATGAAGGAGAATCCTCTGAAATAATGTTTATTTTCTGCCATCTTTCTAAAGACAATCACAACGAGGACATTTGATTGTTGGAAAGTGGTTGCAGGAATTATATGACGGGTAAAAAAAAAACTATTTTCTTGCATTGATACTTCCACAACATCAGAAATTACTCTTGGAGACAATTCCCGTATTAACGCTGAAGGGAAAGGTATTATCATTTTTCTTACTAAACAGAATCAGTAGAAATACATAGTTGATGTTTATTATGTTCCACATGTGAAGCATAACCTTATTAGTGTAGGTCAATTGATGGAACATGGTTATGATGTAATATTTCAAAGGACCACATGTTATATCTATGAAAAACCTCTCAATAGAAGATTGATAACAAAGGTTGAAAAAACCAAGAATGGGATGTTTCCATTGACTCTTAGAAGTCGAAATCTCTCACAGTCTTTTTCCCACAATGTGTCAAGAATAAATGAGTCTCAGCCATGGCATTCTAGGTATGGGCACATTCTCCTAAAGAGTCTAAATTTGCTTCAGAAACATTTTATGGTCATTGGTCACCCTGTTATGAATGAAAAATCTTGTAACTGTGAAATTTGTATTATATCCAAGCATAAAAGAGATAGATTTCCCACATCTTCCTCTAGAGAAAAAGAGCCTTTAGAGCTAGTCCTTACAGATATGTGGCCCAATGCAGACACAGTCCATTAGTGGTTGTCTTTACTTTTTGACCTTCATTGATGATTATAGCAGAAAGATATGGGTTTACTTTCTCAAAAATAAATCAGATACTTTCTCATGATTCAAAGAGTTCAAAGCAAAAGAAAAAAAACAGGGTGGAAAGCCTTTGAAAGTACTCAAATCCGACCAAGGAGGAGAATACAACTCCAATGACATCAAAGCCTTTTGTCAACAACAAGAAATCATCATGCCAAACACAATAAGATATACTCCACAACATAATGGAGTTGCAGAAAGGAAAAAACAGGCAATCATGAATATGTCAAGATGTATGTTGCGTGAAAAGAAGTTGTCTAATGACTATTGAGCTTAGGCAATTTTGACAACAATATATTTCTCAACAGATCTCCAACAACCAATCTCCAAGGTGCAGTACCTCACGAAGTATGGGATGGTAGGAAGGTGAATGTATCTCACTTTAGAATTTTTGGATCAGTAGGTTTTGCACATGTTCATGAGCAGGTAAGGAAGAAGCTTGATGATATGAGTGAAACATGTATTTTCGTAGGCTATAGTGAGAAGTTAAAGACCTATAGACTATACAATCTAGTTACCAAGAAGTTTGTTTTAAGCAGAGGTTAATTTTTTTGAAAATAAATCTTGGTATGATCATATTGATGAAGCTTTAAATCAGTCTGTTTATCCACCACAACTACCAAGATTGTAGGTTCAAGAAGAGTCGTACCACTCTGAAAATTGCACCTCTTCGAGTAATGAATCCACCAATGATTCAACATTATCAAAAGACAATCAGAAAACAAGAAGCATCATACAAATATATGAGCAGGAGCATGAGTTTTATCAACATAATATGTTTACCTATTTTTCATCTCAACCAACCCATTTTGAAGAAGCAGTTAAAGAAAAACATTGGGTTGATGCAATGAACCAAGAAATTGTTTCCATAGAGAAGAACTAGACTTGGGGATTATTTGATCTCCCAAGAGACAAAACCAAAATTGGTGTAAAATGGGTATATAAGACGAAGTTGAATAAAAAATGAGAGATTGAGAAACATAAGGTAAGGTTGGTTGGCAAAGGATTCTCACAACAGTTTGGTGTCGACTATGGTGAAACCTTTGCTCCAGTAGCAAGGATAGAGATTGTCAGAACTATTTGATTCACAACAACTCAACAAAAATTGAAATTCTATCAACTTGATGTAAAATTTGCATGAAGAAGTTCATGTGGAGCAGTCTCCTGGTTTTGAAGTCCCAGGATAGGAGCATAAGGTGTACAGGTTGAAGAAAGCTTTGTATGGATTGAGAAAAGCTCCAATAGCTTGGTACAACCGCATTGACGCCTATCTCATCAAAAGTGGTTTTTGCATAAGCAACTATGAGCCAACCTTATATACCAAAACTCATGAAGGTAAAATTCTCATTGTATGTCTTTACGTTTATGATCTTCTTTGTACATGAAATATGATGTTACAAGAATTCAAAGAAGAAATGCAAACAGAGTTTGATATGACTGATCTAGGAGTCATGAAATACTTCTTAGGCATTGAAATTCAACAATCTGCTAATGGAATTTTTGTTGGCCAATAAAAATGTGCCACTAACATCCTTCAAAAATTCAGAATGACTAATTGCAAACCAACTGATACACCAATTGCTTAAGGAACTAAGCCAAGTGTACAAGATGTCGCACCGCTAGTTGATTCCACATTGTATAAAATTCTAGTTGGTAGTCTGTTATATCTCACTACTACTATACCTGATATCATGTTTGCAACTAGTTTTGTCTCTAGGTTTATGCAATCACCCAATATTTCTCATTGGAAGGTTGCAAAAAGGATCTTAAGTTATATTGCAAGGACCCTAGACTACGGTATTCTCTACACACGTTTTGAAGATAACTCACCTTAAGGTTATACAAAAAGTGTTTATGCAGGCGGTTTAGATGATCGCAAAAGCACCTCAGGGTATGTTTTTCATCTTGGAACCAATTTGATTTCATGTGCATCCAAGAAACAGGCAATCGTTTCAATATCTTCAGCAGAGGCAAAATACGTAGTTGCCACTTCAGCAGCTTGTCAAGTAGTGTGTCTCAAAAGACTATTGGCAGATCTTTCAAATGTTTAGAAGGAGCCAACTACTATTTACTGTGATAACAATTCTGCAATTTCTTTATAAAAAAATCATGTCTTTCAAAAAAAGAGCAAGCACATTGGCACATATTTTCATTTCATCCCTGAGCTTGTCAATGGTGGAGACATATTACTTGTTTTTTGTGGTTCAAAAGATCAACTTGCAGATATCTTCGCAAAGCCTTTGGGCAAAATGTATTTAAATTTCAAAGAGAGAACTAGGCATTGTAAGTGCCACTATTTGTAACAATTGAGATTATGAGGGGATGTTGAGATATTAATCTCATTGTCTTCTAGGTGTCATCATATTTAATTCCATTGTCTGCTAGGTGTCATAATCGGTTTTGATTCTCTTGAGATCAGTTGAGTTGTAGTTCAGTTTCACTGCAGTAATTTATTTTTGATGTCTCTAATGTAATTCTATTTAATTGATTTTGAATATTGAGAAGAGTAGTTAGCTCCATTCCATTTTCGAGTTCCTTCTCTGTGCTTTTGCCTCTTCATTTTTTATCAACCAAGGGTTGTGACTCTACGTCGACGTTATCTATAAGATTGATATTTTGTTTTGTAGTTGAAAAGCTTAGAAAGGTGGGCTCATCGATGAAATCTCTTATTTGAAGGAGAATATTATTGACTTCTTTAGTTTCAACCCAAGACTGACTAGTTTTCAGTGTTTCTACAAGGAGTTGAGCTTTAAACTAATTTCATCATATTTTCAATACCATAACAAGGACAATTTTGATTCCATGTTCAACCTTTGATTGAGAAATTTACGAATTCTGGCATTGGTTATATTTGACATCAAAGAATGACATACTATAGGTCTAGAGTCATTAACATTCATAGCGTTAACTTATCTCCTTGGGCTTGAACACAATTGGATATTCTCACTTCACTCTAGAGCCATCAGGGCTACGTGTTAATTTTGGACAACTAGGTCCAAACTCCATGTTGTGATGCTCAGATGAAGATACCAATATTTTTATTGGGTTCCCCTTTCGAAGAGGTGCAAGATCGATCCAAAGGTCATCTTGATCCGATGAGCAGAACATTTATTTTGAATTTATTTTTAATCTATTCAAAATATGTGTAGGTCGGCCTTAATGTTTTGTAGAAATTATATAACTGATATGTTATATGCCTAAGATTCTCCTGATCATACACTCGCTGACACTTTTTGTACATAATACTGATTATGATGATCATCATATGCGGAAATTAAATCAATTGCATGCACACATTAAAACCATAAAAAATTCACACACATTAACACAGTGATTTATGGGAAAGATTAAAGCTGAAAACCCCCAACTATCTATATAATGTATGTCATAGAGATCATGTAACAATCATAATACAAAGCTTATCACAAGCTCTCAGTATCTCTAATTGCTACACACTAATCAGGTCCTTGATCTAGCAAATCCATGCATCGATCCACTGCCACCTGCTAGCCTGCCTCTACTGCACAATCCCTACTGAATATGGGCTCTGAATGAGTTCGAATCCACCTGGCTTGCACTGTGAAATCTTCATTGGCATCTCCATCAATGTGTGGTGCAAACTCATGCACCAGTATAGTCACAACTGATAGTCACCATGCATGCAACTGAATCTCCTTGGTCTCATGGCTTCTCGATGCCTTTTGTAGTTAATTTAAATTTGATGTATTCTTTAGTTGATTAATGAGTTATTAATTAGTGAATTAATTAATAATTAATTCACACCACTCTCACTAGTGTATCAATCAGTTAGACTAGATACAGCTAGCTCAACTATGTTTAACTCAGTTAAACTGAACACAACTCCATCAACTACCTCAATAACTCCACCAAACTCTGTCACATGAGTTCTAACTGAAGTATCCATGCAATAGCTCCACTTAACCCTCAGGAATAGCGTAATTCCTTCTGTCAGCTCCTGTGCCACATTTGTGCACTTAACTGAAGTGCTCCAAGAGAATAGGATAATGTTTATAGTCCAAATATTATTAAGAGCTAATAATATTCGACATATCTATTTTTAGACTGGCAATCTAAAAATAGATTCCGCCTAATATGTCTAAAAATAGAAGTCCATCTATTTTTCCAACTTGACCAACCATCCACAAATAGCATCCTGCAACTCATAGAATATGATCGACATGTCTAAAAATAGACTTTGCGCCAAAAATAGCCTGCGGGCCCACTTAGTGAAGGCGACTTCTTTCCACTAAGCTCATCATCTTGTTGCGATCTCAACACTCCCTCGCTCAGATAAAGTTGTTGCTACACCCAGATCCACTGCCTCTGCCTGTTCAAATTTCTTGGTGGCGCCTTCGTCGAATGTAAGCATCACGATCCTCACTGGTAAAGTGTGAAAATCAACACGGTCTTTAACACCGTCTACGATGTGGTAATCTTGGGATGTCAATGTGTTTAGATCTATCATGAAATACTGGATTAACCGAGAGTTTAATGCAACTCTGATTATCGCAATATATCACAGTAGGATCTAAGTGTGAACCGAACAACTCGACCAGGATCTTCCTCATCCATATAGCCTCACATGCAGCCAAACTTGCTGCCATGTACTCGGCGTCCACTGAACTAAGTGCCACGGATCTCTGCTTCCTGCTGTACCAAGAAACTGTTGTCGACCCAATACTGAAAATCCCTCCATATGTGCTCTTTCTGTCCGTTGGGCTCCATACCCAATCTGCATCCGTGAAGCCACACAGCGTCACTTCATCCGACTGTCTGTACCAAAGTCCATATCCTGATGTGCCTCTGAGATACCTCAGAACATGCTTCCCCCCCTTCCAAAATAACTTGGTAGGCTTAACCATAGCTTGTGAAAGCTGGTTAATAGCGTAGCATATGTCAGGTCGTGTATTGACTAGATACATAAGCGACCCCACCAACTGTCGATAAACAGTGGCATCCACTACATCTGCCGATGTAGCATCCTCTTTCCTCCAACCACCAGGAAGAGGAGTATCAATAGGCTTGCAGCCATGCATGTTGAACTTCTCCAGTGTCTCTCGGGCATACTTGCCTTGAGACACAAACAATTCATCACTGCGCTGCCAAATTTCCAATCCCAGGAAATAATGAAGGAGGCCCAAGTCCTTCATCTCAAACTCTTTTGCAAGATCAGCCTTACATGAGAGTATCAAATGTTCATCACCGGTCAATATCAAATCATCTACATAAAGTACAATGATCAGCAACTTACCCTCAACCATTATCTGGTATAGGTTGGGATCCACCTCGCTCTTGGTCAAACCAAGTCCGGTAAAGTAACTGTCGATCCATGTGTACCAAGCACGAGGTGCTTGTTTCAGCCCATACAACGCTCTTTTGAGCCTGCACACATGTGACTCGCTGCTAAAGATCTCGAAACCTTCGGGTTGCTCTATGTACACCTCCTCCTCAATGACTCTGTTGAGGAACGCAGTCTTAACATCCATCTGATGAATGTGCCACCCCATCTACGCTAAGAGAGCAAGGATGCTCTGTATGGAAGAATACCTTGCGAAAGGTGCAAAGGTTTCCTCATAGTCAATCCCCTCAATCTGTGAGAAGCCCCGGGCAACAAATCTTGCCTTGTACTTCTCGACGCTCCCGTCAGTTGCTTGCTTCACTTTGTAGATCCATCTTGAACCTACCACTGATTTCCCTTCTGGCCTTGGGACAATCTCCCATGCACTGTTTCTAACAATCGAATCATACTCTTCCACCATGGCATCTACCCATGCAGGGTCCTCCACAGCTTCCTTGAAAGAGGATGGCTTTGTCATGATACACTTGCTCATCAGAGCCATGTATCCAGTATATCGGTCAGGTGACTGTCTCTATCTGCGCTGTGATGTAGGTGCTCCTACAATATTCTCTGAATCCTGATTCAGTCGCTCAGCTTCTGTAGTGCGCTTCCGCCCTCTGATGGTTGGCGCTGCATGAGTGGTTTCTTCCACTCCATGAACCTCCTCTTGTGGTTGATCCACATATAGAGACTCATCCTTAGGAACTAATAGCTCCTCATCTACATGCAAGTGTGGCTCCCTCTCAAGCAAACACTTTATGGCTTTCTCCTCATGAAATTTGATATCTCGTCGCACAACAATCTTCTGACTGTCTGGCAAATACACACAATAGTTGTGGGGTGTTTCTGTGTACCCCACAAATATCCCAACCTCTGCGGTCGGCTCCAGCTTCTTCCTGGCATCCTTCGTCACATGAATGTAAACAGGTGAGCCAAAAATCCTCAAATGAGAAATATCAAGCCTCTTACCAGAAAACTCCTCCTCGAGTGTACTCATGCCAAGTATCCTGTGAGGGAAACGGTTCTATACATATACTGCAGTATTGAATGCCTCAGCCCACAAGTGTATGGGAAGGCTCTGATCATGCAACCTCACCCGTGTAGCACCCATGATCGTTCTGTTCTTCCACTCAAAAACCTTGTTCTGCTGTGGGTTATGAGGTGCTATGAGCTCTCTTCGAATTCCTTCTGCACTGCAAAAGTCCTTGAATTCGCCAGAGATGAATTCACCACCATTGTCACTCCTAAGAGCCTTCACCTGCTTCCCCGAATCTTTCTCCACCAGTGCCTTGAACTCACAGAAATTTGAGAATGTTTCGCTCTTCTTCTGCATGAAGAAGATCCAGCACTTACGAGAAAAGTCATCAACAAATATCACATAATACCTGTGCTTCGCTGTCGAAGCTGCTGAGAAAGGTCCACACACGTCTGTCTGAATTCTCTCAAGGATCGTTGTGGCGCGACTATCCTTCTCGTGAAAGGTGGCTTTCACAAATTTTCCCAAAGTACATCCCTTGCACTGATCTGACGGTGCAAGTGTACCTTTGGGAAGCCCGGTAGAAATCTGTTGCAAAATTTTCAAAGCACCATGGTGAAGATGGCCCAATCTCCTCGCCCTCATCCCGGCTCACCACTCCTTCTGCCTTGCCTGCCATTGTTGCGCAGCCATCTACCTGAAACTGATAAAGGTTCTTAACTCGAACCTCTATCCTCCGGGTTTCACCAGTTGCCTTACTGCGCAGGAAAGCCTTTCCCTCGCTAAAGACAACATCATATCCCTTGTCTTCTAACATGGCCACCGAGATCAAATTCTTCTTCAATCTTGGAACATGCATGACATCCTTCAATATGAAAGGTTTACCAGGCTCCCTCTCAAAGGAAATGGTCCCGATACTAGTCGCACTGTATCTACCATCATCGCCCATCTCGATGTGCACTCCAAGATCCTTCTCATCCAGATCACTGAACAAATCTTTGTCTCCGGTCATATGAAAAGACGCACCACTGTCAAGAAACCACACTGAACCCATCATACTTGAGACCAAGCATGCGATCCGCGAAAATCCAGCTCAAACTGCGAGGCTAAGGCCTCTCCAGCTGCAGATCCAACAGCCTGCTTATTTTTCTTCTTCTGTGGAAAATTAGTGACGTAATGTCCGTGTTGGTGACAGTGAAAGCACTTCACCTTGGACATGTTCTGCTTCTTGCCTTTCGCACTGGATTGAGAAGAATTCTTCTTGCTCTTCCCCTTCCTTGCTTTGGCAGCCAAAGTGCAATTTTCCTCATCTTCATTCTTCGATGAAGATCCATACCTAGTACTCCGCCTTATCTCCTCCTGCACAAGATCCGACCAAAGTCGCTCCCATCCTGGCAGTTTCTCCCGACCATTGACAGAGTCCTCATAGGAATGCCAACTCTTCGGAAGCCGAAGGAGAGCCAAGCTCACCAAGTCCTCTTCATCTACAGTAACCCCCACACTTCCCATCTTATCCCTGCACTGGACGAACTTCGTGAGGTACTTGGGTATACTCTCGCCCTTCTCCATTTTTATTTTCCTGAGCTTATCCTTGAGCGCCAACTTCCTTTGGTCGCTCTTGCTTTGGAACAAGTCTGTCAAAGCTTTCCACATCAAGAATGGAGTAGATTTACCATGAAGGCTGGACACTATGTGATCCTTCACACCTTCCAACAGAATCCTTCGACATTTTCTTTGTCTTCACTTTTTCCATCGTCAAGTACATGACATCGCTGAAACCGTTTGCAGAATTTCTGCATCTATGAACTCCTTCAACCCATTATCCTCCAGCACCACCTCCATCCTGTCCTTCCATGCAATATAATTCGAGCTGCCCTCAAGGGCATACTCCAATCGCAATCCGTTGAAAGACATCTCAACTTCGACACCAAGAAAACACTGCTGCAAATTCGAATTCCACCAGCACAAAACTCAAATGCTTCAATGCTTTTGCAATTGCTCTGATGATCAATTATCGCTCTGATACCATGTAGAAATTATATAACTGATATGTTATATGCCTAAGATTCTCCTGATCAGACACTATTTGACTTCATGCACAATACAGAATCTATTCCACCATTGATCATCATATGCAGAAATTAAATCAATTGCATGCACACATTAAAACCATAAAAATTTACACACATTAACACTGTGATTTATGGGAAAGCTTAAAGCTGAAAACCACCAACTATCTGTATAATATATGTCATAGAGATCATGTAACAATCATAATACAAAGCTAATCACAAGCTCTCAGTGTCTCCAATCGCTACACACTGATTAGGTCCTGATCTAGCAAATCCATGCACCGATCCACTGCCACCTGCTAGCCTGCTTCTACTGCGCAATCCCTGCTGAATATGGGCTCTGAATGAGTTCGAATCCACCTGGCTTGCACTGCACAATCCTCATTGGCATCTCCATCAATGTGTGGTGCAAACTCATGCACCAGTATAGTCACAATTGATAGTCACCTTTGCTCTTTCACCTATCTCTCATGCAGTCCTTTGAAACTATCCTTCTGCTTTGTAGTTAAATGATGTATTCTTGAGTTGATTAATGGAGTTAATAATTAGTGAATTAATTAATAATTAATTCACACCACTCTCACTATTGTATCGTCAGTTAGGACTAGATACAACTAGCTCATTGTGTGTCTAAGCGCCAGGTTAAAACTAAACACTACTCCACCAACTACCTCAATCAACTCCACCAAACTCTCTCGCATGAGTTCTAATGATCTCCATGCAATACCTCCACTTAACCCTCGGGAATAGCGTAATTCATACAGCCATTTCTGTGCACATACAGCATTGCACTTAAATGAAGTGCTCCAAGAAATAAGATAATGTTTATAGTCCAAATATTATTAAGAGCTAATAATATTCGACATATCTATTTTTAGACTGGCAATCTAAAAATAGATTCTGCCCAATATGTCTAAAAATAGAAGTCCATCTATTTTTCCAACTTGACCAACCATCCACAAATAGCATCTTGCAACTCATAGAATATGATCATCATGTCTAAAAATAGACATAGTATAAAAATAGACTTTGCGCCAAAAATAGCCTGCGGGCCCACTTAGTGAAGGCGACTTCTTTCCACTAAGCTCATCATCTTGTTGCAATCTCAACATGTTTTGAGCCCCAACAGATGTGTCAGACACCCTCAATGATGGATATAAATAAGGTCAATGTTGGAGGACATTTCACTCATCTCATCCTCACACATTCTCTCTCCTCATCTGATTGGTTCGATCACTCGTAGTCTCTTCTCTCTCCACACGTGGGAAATTTGGCAGTAGCACTTTTCTGTTTTTCGGTCTAGGGTTTCTGCAACAAACTTTGACCAGCGTTGACTTTGGTCAACGCAAGGTCAAATCGACCCGAAACTCTTCCAACATCTCGATTTTCCTAATCCACATTTTCTGGCACTATTTCCGAGGCAAAATGTTGACCTTGACTTTTCAGCATTGACCTAGCTGTTGTTGCTGTTTGCGTTGACTGTTGACTGACAACATTGACTTTTGAGTTGACTGTATGGCTGTCCTAGAGGGTTGTGTGACATTGCTGGTTGGCTGACCATATTGAGACTTTGTTGGTTGAAGCATTCTGTTGACCGCCGTAATGCACCAACACACTTATATATCTCTGGCTTGTCTTCTGTCGATCCATTAGTATGTTCTATCAACATTTTACTTTATTGTTTATGTGATTGTTGTCTAATATTGAAGAGAAAGTAAAGTCACATCAAGCATAGAACATCTACATAAATTTACATGGTATTGGAGCAAGGTTAAGACAAAGCCCTAATTTATAACAATCAACGAAGAAGAGGATGGGTTCCTCAAACTACAATGGCTTCAAGGCTGATGAAAAATTGACTGGGAAGGATGACTTCCATGCTTGGAAGATGACATTGGATCTTATGTTAGAAGACCAAGATGTCATGGACTATGTGCAGGGTAAAATCCAAGAGTCTCCATCCACTACAACTGTTGCCGCCAAAACAACATATAAGAAGGGGGAGATCAAAGCAAAACTGATGATCAGGGACTCAATTCACAAGAGTCTGGTTGCCTACATCTCTGAGCTGGGCACATCCAAAGAGATGTATGATAAGTTGTTCCACATGTTCAAGACCAACAATGCGAATCAAGTCCTATTTTGCAAGAATCAATTGAAGAATCTGAAGAAAGGCAGGGATGAGTCTATTCAATCATATTTTATGAAGCTGACTGAGATCAGGAACAATGTGCTCGCTATTGGGGAGACAATAGTTGATCGAGAGATGGTACTCACCGCACTTGGAGGGTTCTCATCATAATGGCATGTGTTCAACACTACTATTCTCAATAATCATGTGATACCTGAGTTTGACGAAGTACTATCGAGATGCGTTCAAGAAGAGACAAGAATGAAGGAGTATGAAAATGAAGGAAATGCTGCCTACGCTGCTCATTCTAGAAAGAAGAACTTTGGTGGTCTAAAGAACAAAGGAAGAGCAAGGGCCCAAGTAAAGAAGGGCAAGTGTTACACTTGTCATATGCCAAGTCACTATGCTAGAGAATGCCCTTTCAAGAAGGATTCTCCCGATGGTGATGACAACAACAACAAACGAAGGAATGGCAATCAAAGGAACAACAGGTTCAAGGGAAAGAGGAAGGCTCCCTCCGGCGGAAATGATCAACCTTTCAAAAGGTCGAGAAATTCCAAGTACAAGGAATCAAAAGTTGTTGATAAAAGAAATGAATTCATTCTTGTATCTGCCCTCTCTGTTGCATCTCCACCTGACACTATGGATGTTTGGTTGATAGATAGTGGTGCCTCAAGGCACATCACTGGGTTCAAGGAAGCACTCTCTGATATAGTTGAGAAGGATACTAATCTGGAAATTATCCTTGGAGATAATGCCACATATCCCATGAAAGAGACAGGGATTGTGACCCTCCACTTGTCTCAAGGTCAAGTCCTCCGCTTGCAGGATGTACTCTATGTACCTAATTTGAAGAAGAACCTTGTGTCTATATCGGCCATGGAAGACAAATGTTTCAATGTGGCATTCATTGATGGAAAGGTGCGTAGGTGGAAGAAGAGCTTCAAGGAAGCTATTACGATTGGGTTTAGAGTTGATACACTCTACTAGGTTGGAGGAAGTCCACTGGGAGCGATGACATGTGATACTATCCAACATACTGAGCTATGGCACCGGAGGTTTGGACACCTTCACTACAAGGCCCTTCTCGAAGCAAGGAAGGTGGTGGATGCTTGAGTTCTCAAATAATTATGAAGGTGTATGTCAGGGTTGTGCCGAAGGAAAGCATACAAGGGGACCTTTCCCCTCAAGCGCCACAAAGACATCTGATGTCTTGCAATTAGTACATTCTGATCTGTCTGGTATGCTGCCTGTGACATCCTTGGGAGGATATTCTTATTATATGACGTTCATAGATGACTTCTCTCGCAAAACTTGGATATACTTCTTGAAGAAGAAGGATGAGGCTTTCATGTGGTTCTGTACCTTCAAAGCCTTGGTGGAAAATCTGACAGGGAAGAAGATTAAGATTTTGAGGACCAATAATGGCACTGAATATGAGATGAACGAGTTCAAGAAATTTTGCAGAGAAGCTGGCATCAAGAGGGAGACTACAACTGTCTATACTCCCGAGCAGAATGGCGTTGCTGAATGAAAGAACAGGACCATTGTGGAAGCTGCCCGTGCCATGCTATGTGACCAAGGTCTACTGAAGTTTCTATGGGGAGAAGCTGCGAACACTGCTGTGTACATACAAAACCGATGCCCGCATTCCGCACTAGACTCCAAAACTCCCGAAGAGGTTTTCTCTGGTAAGAAACCTGACGTCTCACATTTTAGAGTTTTTGGATGTCCTGTTTCTTTTCATGTGCCGAAAGAGAAGAGGAGCAAACTGGATGCTTCTAGGAAGAAGGGAATGTTTGTGGGCTACAATGAAACTTTGAAGGCCTATAGAGTCTATGTGCCTGGTCAAAGGGATGTGGAAATATGCTACGATGTCACTTTTGACGAAGATGCTTCCCTGAGGAGAGTAGTCAATCTTCCGAGATCTGAGAAAGATCATGAAGCAAGGCCTGGAAATCAAAAAGAACTGAAGGATGAAACGATGCCCGATGTTGAAGGACCGATGGACCCAATTGATCCACCTCCTTCACTGGGGAAGAGACCATCATGGCTCAAGGACACTCTCGAGGATGCCGAGGGACATATGGCCCCAAGGGGGACATTCCATGAAAGCAAGGCGTCGAGTAGATACCAAGGGTATCTAGCAGCCATGAGTACTATTGTACAATCTAAGCCTGGATCTTTTGAGGAAGCCGTAAAGCATAAAGTCTGGAAGGATGCTATGCACGAAGAGTATGAGTCCATAATGAAGAATGATGTATGGGATGTGGTTCCAAGATCGGAGGACAAAGCAGTTGTCACCTCGAAATGGCTCTACAAGATCAAGCATGGATTTGAACATAGTTACCGATCAAATGAGAACTATTACCTCATAACGAGAACTCTAACACAAAAAAACTCAAAAAACATGAAAAAACAACCCAAAAATGAAAAATATGTCTTCCAGAATGCACGAATTCTTTTTTAGGGTCAAATTTCAACATTTTTTTAAATTATTTTAAAAACCAACTTTTTTCTTGAAAAAGGGATTGAAAAAACACCCTTGAAACAAAAAGTGTTGATGATGAAATAACATCGCCAATTTTTTGTGTGCAAAAAACAACCTGAAAATGAAAAGCGTTGATGTTGGAATAACATCGTCAATATTGTGTGCAAAAAACACCTTGAAAATGAAAAGTGTTAATGTTGGAATAACATCATTTTTCTTTTGTGCAAAAAAACAACTCGAAAACGGATTGTGTTGAAACAAAAAAGTTAAAATAATAAAAATTTATATAAAAAAAAAGAAAAAAAACATTTTAAAATCATTGAAAAAAAAACAAAATTCATTATTTTTTTAGTAAAAAATTTAAAAAATTAAAAATAAAAATAAAAATAAAGATAAAAACACTTTAAAACTAAAATATAAAAATATATTAAAAATTGGAAAAAAAAAATAATAATTTAAATTTAAAAAGCAAATAAATTTTAAAAAATAAAATAAATTTAAAATATACAAATTAAATTTAAAAAAGAAAAAGAAAATTTTTATTAAATAAAAAATAAATAAATTAATTTTTAAAATATAGAAATTAAATTTAAAAAAAATTAGTAAATTTTAATAAATTAAAAAAATTACAATTTAAAAAAAAACATTATTTAAAATAATTTAAAAAAAAATCAAAATTATTTAAACATGAAAAATAAAATAAAATAAAAATATTAAATTAAAAAAAAATTATTAAAAAAAAAAATTAAATAAAAAATTAAATTAAAAAATATATATATTAAATTTTATTAAATTAAAAAAAAAATCAAATATTAAGATAAAAAAATGAAATAAATAAATAATAATATTAAATTATAATAAATAAATTTTAAAATAAAAAATAAAATTTCAAAAAAAATAAAAAAACACTTTTAAAAATAAATTTTAAAATTAAAAATGAAAAAAAATAAATAACTTAAAAATACAAAATAAAATAAAAACAAATTAATTTAAACAAAAAAAATATTTAATTTAAAATATAAAAAAAAAATTTAAATAAAATATTTTAAATATTAATTTTTATTTAATTAAAAAAAATTACATAAAAAATAAGAAAACAAAATTATAATATATATATATGTGTGTGTGTGTGAAATTTAAATTTAAAAATAAAATAAAAATAAATAAATAAATAATAATAATAATAATAATTTAAAAGAAAGCGAAACTAATTAAAAATATTTATTTAATTTTTAAAGATATTGAATTTAATGGGCCTCAATGTCGACAAGGGGAAGGGAGGTCGATTCTCGGAATCGACCTCCCATTGATGGTTGCTCACAAACCATTAGTAAATGAATGAATGAAATAGCATTCAGTTTGTTTCCATTCTAATCACGTCCGTTATGTAGGCAATTCATTCCCTTAGCTGGTTGTTTATGAGAGAACGTAAGATGAGCGTAATGGAACTTCAAGGTTTACGAGTCCTGGTCTCTTCCAAGCTCGCATAGCCAAACGCCAGCAAGCCCGAATCCTCCAGCTGAGCCGAGCAACATGATGTTGCATCTGTTGCGTGCTCTTGCTATTGCTATTCTTGTTTCTGTTGTGTGCTGCACTGCATGGTGCATTACAAATGCGATGACTCCTTCAAGTGACATCAGGGATGCTGCGACCATAAGCCTTGGCTGAAACCTCTGGTCCATTTACCAAAGCAATAATTCTAGTAAATGGCCCATACTACGTCACTCATAAGCTAAATGAAAGGCTCAATGACAGAAGAAGGTGCCAACCCACGAAGAAATCGAGCATATGAAAGTCAGTATGTCAAACTCATAAGTCCATATATAACAAAGCGCTGACGCTGGATGCAATGCATTAGGTTGTTGTTGTTACAATATGGTCAAAATATCGGATGAAATGTACACCAAATATATCCCTCTTGTCTGTAGATATAAATGTGAAAGCTTTTCAAAAGTTGCAGGGGAGATTCCCCTGCAGCCCGCAATGGGAAAAATCAAAAGTCGTGAAATTATTTTATCACCACTACAAACAAAACATTCTTATGGGCACGAATTTATGAAACCCCAAACCAGCGACATTCACAAAACGATAAATGGAAAACCGTTCCCTTATTATTTGATAGAGCAATAATTCTCGGGGTCAACTTGGGTATCGTTGTCACCTTCGAGGCGATTCTGGGAATCGAAGACAAAAATTCAAATTTTTTTAAAATTAATTAAAAAAAAAAAAATTAATTATTATTATTATTAATTTATTAAATTTTAATAGCCCTTTTTTTTTAAATTTAATATTTCATTTTAATTTTTGTTTTTTTATTTATTAAATTTAATATTTGTTTTTTCTTAAATTATTTTTTTAATTTAATAAATTTAAATTTAAATTTATATATATATATATATATATATATATATATATATATATATATATATTTTATATTTTATTTTATTTTACTTTATTTTTTTTATTTTTTAATTCAATTTTAAATATGTTTTAAGTTTAACGTTAAAAAACAATTAGATTTTTGTTTTATTATTATTATTATTATTTTTTTCATTTTAATTTCCTTTTTACATTTTGTTTTTTTTTTTTAAATTTAAATTTAAATATATATATATATATAATTTTAATTTTAATTATTATAATTTTTTTATTTTAGTTTTAATTTTCTAATTTTGAATATTTTTAAATTTTCTATTTTAATTTTTCTTTTTATCATATTTTTTTAATTATGTGGTTTTTTTTAATAATTAAAAAAATTTGTTTTTTATGTTTTTTTTAATTTTTAATTTTTTCTTTAAATTATGTGTTTTTTTGAATTTTTTCTCTATTTTTTTTATTTAATTTTCGAATTTTTTTGTTTTATTTATTTTTTTGCAAGTTCATTTTGTTTTTTTTTAATACATTTTTATTGGTTTTTTAATTATTTTTATATATTTTTTATATATTTGATATTTTTTTTTGTCATGTTTTTGAATTTGAATTTTATGTTTTATTACCAACATGAAAATCACCACTCTAAAAAAAAGGTTGATGTTGAATCAACACTTTTCAAAATTGGCATGAAAATCAGCACTCTAAAAAAAATGGTTGATGCTGCATCAACACTTTTCAAAATTAGCATGAAAATCATTATCATTTTAAAACAAATGCTCATACTTTATAAATAAAAAAAATTAAATGTAAAAAATATGCTAAAAAAAGAAGAAGGTGATTCTGCATCACCACTTTTCAAAATCAGATGTTGTTTTTGCTACCTCAAAAAAGTAGGTACCAGTTTAGTTACCTATTTGATCGGTAACTATGTTTTTGATGGAAGTGTTGAAAATTTCAAGGCAAGATTCGTTTCTCGTGGCTTCTCTCAAAAGGAAGGCATAGACTATGATGACATATTTTCACATGTGGCCCGATATACCACCATCCGATCTATCATAGCCCTTACTGCTACGCAAGGATGGAGTCTTCATCAGATGGATGTGAAGACCGCATTTCTCCATGGTGCGATAAAGGAAGAGGTGTATGAGGAGCAACCTCTGGGGTTCGAAGTCCAAGTTCGGGACACCCATGTCTGCATGTTGAAGAAAACCATCTATGAGTTGAAGCAAGCACCCAGAGCTTGGTACGAGAGGATAGATAGCTACCTGATGAAGCTGGGCTTCACTCGTAGTAATGTTGATTCAAACCTTTACTTCAAGGTTGATAGAGAAAATCCTCTCATTTTGGCGTTGTATGTGGACGACCTCTTCTTGACAGGTGCTGACCCTCCTATTAATCAATGCAAGAGGTAGATCGCTGCTAAGTTTGAGATAAAGGACCTAGGACTGATGCACTACTTCCTAGGCCTGGAGGTCTGGCAGAGACCTGGTGAGATTTTCCTTTCTCAAGGAAAATACATTGTGAATCTTCTGGAAAGATTTGGTATGGTGGACTGTAAGTCCGTGTCGACACCGATGGAGCTCAACTTTAAGAAGTTGAGTAGCAGCACTGCTGGGCCCGTGTTAGCAAATGCTACTGAGTATCGTCAACTCTTCGGGGCCCCGATGTTCTTAGTAAACACTCGTCCGGACATATATTTTGCAGTGAACACTTTGAGTCAACAGATGGTTGAGCCTCATCACACTCACTGGGTTGGTGCCAAGAATCTTTTGAGATATCTTCGGGGCACGATAAACCATGAGCTGAGATACAATGTCGGGAGCATGACACTCCTTGGATATACTGATGTCGATTGGGCTGGCAATGTGGTGGATCATAAGAGCACATCGGGATGCTGCTTCACACTTGGTTCTGCTTCGATATCATGGATGAGCAGGAAGTAGAAGTCAGTGGCTTTGAGCATCGCGGAGGCCGAATACATTGCAGCGAGTATGGCATGTTGTGAAGCAGTCTGGTTGCGAAAGCTCTTTAGTGCGCTGTTCGGGCATGTGCTAGATACCACTGTGATACTCTGTGATAACCAGAGTGGGATTCAATTGTCCGAGAGTTCCGTGTTCCATGATTGATCCAAGCATATTGATATCAGGTACCACTTTATTCGGGATATGGTACAACGAGGCGTTGTAAGGCTCGATCATATAGGAACTGATGAGCAGGTCGCAGATATTCTCACAAAGCCCCTGGGGAAGGTCAGGTTCCTAACCTTCCGTGAGAAGCTGGGTATCGTGGAATGACCCTATTCTGAGGATCCTGTTGGATGATAAGCTCTGGGAGATCTGGGGGGCTTTGGGGATAGCTTCTCGGAGCTATAAGCAACCACAGGGCTAGGCTTGCAGAACCTTGTTGGTGTGCTTCTTCCCCACCGCTGTGATGATTGAGTTGGTTCACCTCTCATTATCTGTGCTCCGTATGCATCCTACCCATTGAGTTAAGGGCTCATGGGAAGTACCTCTCATTTGGCCAGTGAGGTGGGAAAAGCTAGAGACTAGTAGCAAAGACTGATGGACGCATCAGAGATTGTCGTAATCTCTATCTAGGATGGCACGGTCCAACCACTTGATTTGGGATCAAGTCTAGTGAGGTTTCGGACCTCCTACTGACTTCGAGTCAGATAAACCAACTTCGAGTTGGTATGAGACTCTTTGTGAGTCCTATAGAGGTTTTGGGCCTATATGCGAATCTATCAACTGGGAATGATGTCTTTGTGACTGAACCACTTATGTTCTGAAATAAAGAAGCCAACAAAGCAAGTTACGGCAGGATGACGCACGATGTTTAGATTGCACAGGTGATGGAGTTCTCGCTAGTTGAGAGGGAGTGTTAATTTTGGACAACTAGGTCCAAACTCCATGTTGTGATGCTCAGATGAAGATACCAATATTTTTATTGGGTTCCTATTTCAGAGAGGTGCAAGATCGATCCAAAGATCATCTTGATCCGATGAGCAGAACATTTATTTTGAATTTATTTTTAATCTATTCAAAATATGTGCAGGTCGGCCTTAAGGTTTTGTGCCCCAACAGATGTGTCACACACCCTCAATGATGGATATAAATAAGGTCAACGTTGGAGGACATTTCACTCATCTCATCCTCACACATTCTCTCTCCTCATATGCTTGGTTCGATCACTTGGAGTCTCTTCTCTCTCCACACGTGGGAAATTTGGCAGTAGCACTTTTTTGTTTTTCGGTCTAGGGTTTCTGCAGCAAACTTTGGCCAGCATTGAATTTGGTCAACACAAGGTCAAATTGACCCGAAACTCTCCCAAAATCTCGATTTCCCTAATCTGCATTTTCTGGCACTATTTCCAAGGCAAAACATTGACCTTGAATTTTCAGCGTTGACCTAGCTGCTGTTGTTGTTTGCATTGACCGTTGACTAACAACGTTGACTTTTGGGTTGACTTTTGAGTTGATTGTTTGGTTGTCCTAGAGGGTTGTGTGACATTGCTGGTTGGCTGACCATATTGAAACTTTGCTGGTTGAAGCATCCTGTTGACCGACGTAACGCACCGAAATACTTATTTATTTATGGCTTGTCTTTTGTCGATCTACTGGTATGTTCTATTAGCATTTTACTTTATTGTTTATGTGATTGTTGTCTAATATTGAAGAGAAAGTAAAGTTGCATCAAGCATAGAACATCTACATAAATTTACACTACGCCTCTCCACTTTGAGTGTTCTTTAACATTCTTAGAGGAGTCATATGTACCAATGATACGTCACTTTGGGATTTCAAGTTGACTCGACTGATGCATTATTCTTGTGTTACATATCTCTTGTTTTTTTTAATAATTTGTTTCCCTTTCAATTTTTTGTATATCGGTTGTTGGCTTATAATAATGTTTACAGAATTATGTCCTATTTTCTATATCCTCATCGAGTGTGTACTCCTAAGTATTTTTGGATGAGCTACTATTATTCATATTGGCTCTTTGAATTTGGTTGAATCTATAGTATTATGAGTCTCTTCATGCAAAATTACCCCCCATCGTCGGCCCCAACTTACTCTTGGTCGACAAGAAGGTAAGCCATGGGCATATGTTTTTGCTGAGAAAGTAGTCCTACACCTCTTTTGAGTCTCGACAGTGAGCTTTTAGGAATTGATCCCAATTTTATTTCCTCTTTTTGTCACTGATTAAAATTGGTTCATGCAAAAGGGATTGATACTAAGCAATATGTTTGATGCCCTTGTCGAGAAGAAACTTATGAAGTAAAGGTGGTATTGTACACAAGAAGCAATCATGGAAATCATTATAGAATCTCTTTTATTTTTTTATGAAGGGTTCAATCCTTGAAAACTTGGTCTTCACGGTATTCTTAGATAATTTGTTCGAATGGCTCATGCAGGTTCGCTCTCCCACTGTTGATGAATTTTGACATCAACCATGTATTGGTGGTAAGATGATGCATTAGACAACTAGTTAATGCATTTCTTTCAATTCAACGGGGATGGATTCAAGAAATTTTGTGTGTTTCTATGAAAAAATGGGATCTTGTAATGGCTAAAGAAAATCAATTTCTCTTGGCATAATTCCTTAGGTGATATTTATTTTTCTTTGCCACCATTCTTGGATCCCTTCTAAGCTCAACATTTATGTGTTCATCTTAGTTGACTCGGGTTTAGGATCTATTGGCAACAAAACCAATGTTATAATCTAGTAAAATGTATACATAGTTACCAATAGACCCATACACCAAGTAGAAATTAAGAAAAGGAAGACATGCAACAGAGAGCAAAGAGAAAAATAATAGTGGTAGACCAGCCAAAACACTTCTTTGTATTAATCCACAACTATCATTACATTTATTGTCATAATATCTCATATATAAACTACATGGTTTGTTGTTACAACTAACTAACTGCCTTAACTTCTTAGTCAATCGACCTGAAAAGGAAACCAACTCGACTCGTTGGTCAACCCGATTTGTATATTCAAGAGAGATTCAATTTGGCTACTAACTCATGGGTCTAGTCGAGTAAGTTGACTAGCCCTTCCAATAGATCCGATGGCAACGAAGACAATTTATTGTTGATATGTGATATTCAATAAAGTTAGGTGTACTTCTAAGACTAAAGAGGTGCATGAAATAAATTGCACATATATTTCATATTGAATTGTAATATGAATATTATTATAAATGTCATATGTAGCACATTTCCCTCATATTAAAAAGTGAATAAGATTAATTACTTTATCTTTCTAAATAAAATTTTTAAGTAAAAAATGAAATATCTTATAATTAGTATTAATATTTTTTGATTAATGTTTATTTAATTGGTTAATATAGATTTCATTTTATTTTATTTATTACTATAAATATTATTTTATTATATTTAAATAGTTAATTGTAACCATGCAAAACAACATCTTCCTATGTTCTATGTTAAATTGAAAAACACCTTTATAACCCCCACATATATATAAAACACAGTTATAACTTCATTATATAGCTATAATTAATATATATATAATTTTAACTCTTTCCTTTACAAAAATGTGTTTTCCTAGTAATGTTCAGAGGAACGAGAGTAAATATCTTTTTAATGACATTTCTAATTAAGTTATAACTACAAGACTACTGTAAGTTAATATAAATTTTATTATTATTATTTTATTTATTACTATCAGTATTATTTTATTATATGTAACAATGCAAAACAGAATTTTCATTGTATTAAATAGTAAAGCATTTTTCTTATATTAAATAGTAAATCACCGTTATAACCCTCTATATATATATATAATCACCTCTATAACCCATATACATATATATTTATATAATTTTAACTCTTTCATTTAGAAAATATGTGTTTTCATGTTCAAAGTAACCAGAGTAATATCCTTTTAATGACATGTTTAACTAAGTTCTTCAATGTAGCTAAAAGACTGCTGCAAGAACATTTACAATTCACTAAAGCTAGCCCAAATCCATCTGACAGAATATTTTCATTTCGTTTTTTATTTACAAAACTACAAAGGACAGATCTGCTTAAACATATGAGTAGAATAAGTAGGTAGTCTGCAACAACTGTTCCCTTTAGACAAACACTAGATTTTTAAGAGAATAAAATCCAAGTTTGTGTTTTTCAGAATTTAATATAAAAACTACGTGGAAACTATAGGAGTTATCCTCTCGCTTGGAACGACAGTGGCATTCTTATTAGCCATAGCCACTGTATTTTACTCGACAGAGTGGAGCTTCGAGAGAAGATAGAGACATCCAGAGGCCAAGAGAACTGACATTGAGAAGCACAGTAAATCCATGGGAGAGTGTATGGGAATTTTCTTGCTCTTATCAAACATTCCCACAAGGAGGACCATTACAATTGCATGACCAAGTTTAGCCTTTAGCTCCTCGAGAGATTTTATTTTCAACCATTTTGGTCTTTCCTGCCCAATTCAAAAAATTTGCCACTAGATTGAAATGAGACGAAGGCATTTTAACAGGGTGACCAGTCTGGTCCATAAGGCAAGCTGCGTTACTCTAATATTTTAAATATTAAAAATCAATCTTTGTAAATAGATGCGAGTAAAATACAAGATATTTGCAATTACATGGGAGGTTGTTAATATACCTGCAATTTGAAAAGGCCAAAAAAATTAGATCCAAAGAGAGTTCCTGAACCTTGCGAACCAGAGTTTTCAGCAGAGACATCTAGGCTGCTTATGAAAAGCCCATAAAGGCCCATTCCGAATATGAGCATGACAGTGCCCATTAGATAGGTATCTGGACAAACCATAACCATTTGCAAGTGGTCAAATAAACTTGGAAACAAAATTAATTAATCGAAAGAAACAGTTACTAACTAGGTACATGAAATTAGCCCACACGTTGCAGTACCCAAAGAACCTGTATAAAGCCATGGTATCCCAAATCATCTGAAAGCATTGCAGTTCAGACAAATGATCTAGTGTAGAACTAGTCCACAATGATTTGGGATTGATATAGGCAGCTTATCTACATTTCGAAACTGGAGCAAAAATCTTTCGGGACTACATGCCATTTGTTTTTCAAGTGTTGGTTCTAAACAGAGCCCATTTCAAATGTTCGATTGATACCTTTGGGATATGTGATCTGGCGCAAGGTGGAAATAAGCACCTTGGGCATAAGGAACTGCAAAACTGAGCACATTCACAGCTATTGTGGAAGTGTTGTGTGCTGTAATACCAAAGATGCTTAGCATAATTCAAGAAATACATAGAGTAAGAACAAATGTGCAGTATAAGAACTTAACAATGTATTACAGGGTATAGGTAGTTATACTATAGAACTACAGTACATAGCTTATAGAAATGTAAATGGATAACTTCGCTTGCAAGTTACAATAAAACATCCCATAAGTTATGTGCAACAATAAGAGAGAGATGTTGGCAAATTTGTACAATTGCCATGGCCATTACAAAGTTTGCTACAATTCTGAGCATGGTTGTGATGTAGTGAAGTAATTCTATGTAATCCTAGCTTTGCGGAAGAAGATTGAAGGGGCTAGTCATGCCAATATACAATGAATGAGAGAAGAGGTTCTGAGATACTAAATTTTGTTTTACAAATGCATTCTGATGCAACATTTATGCATGAGCAGGATGATGATTGCTCATCCAAGGAAGTCCTGAAGGGTCAACTTTGGCACAGCGTATGATGATGATTGCTACCCACTGAAGTGGGTAACCCATAGGAGAAAATTGTTCTCCTATTTGTTCAGCTTGCTAGCCAGCAGCCCTATGATGATCCATAGATAGCCAGCCTCAAAGGATTTCTATTCATGCTATGGTTAGTGCTTTATTTCATCTAGCTTACTCATCATATGAAGGTGGGTCATCTATTATAAGGCACATTAACCATTTTTGTACAAAAGTTCTTTAATTTAATATTTAAGGGCATTTTGGTATGGATTATAAGTCGAATTGGATGATAGGCCACTTTTGGTAATATTCTTGTTCCCATGCTTCACCTTGGTGGTTATTCCTTGCACCTAGCCTAGTGTGACTTTCCTCGAGGACTTACTTTCCACTATCCAGGTGGGGCACAAATAAGAGGTGCTTATTGATGTTGCGTGACATGATAAATCCATACTTAATACTTTCCATCTCTCTTTTCTATCTATGTCCCATCCTCAAGATGATTGCTATTTGTCACCAGTAGTGGTTCCCTGTTTTCCTCATCCTTGAGTAGGGGCCCCAAAACTTTGCCCTAAGAGGCTAATGCAATAGAAAGAAAGAAAAAAAAAACATGCATCATAATGATAAATTCAAATGATTAGTAGGGATAAATGAAAGTGTGTGGACAATATCCTAGCCTAAGCTCTATCCCCTTCATTTGCCCTCATCCAGTTCTTGGCTAATACATGAGGCATCTAAATAAAAAGAACTTTGATGATCCCAACCTCGATGAAAAATGAAATGCTTCATCTTTAAGGGGTCAATAAACAATGAAATCTTGTAACCAAAGCTACGCAAGAAAAGGGAAATCAATGAAGAAAAAAGCACACCAGAGGGGTGTTAAAACTAGGTTGAGGAAAGGGGTAGCTCAAGTTCCATGATTGCTCCCTCTTCACATCATAACGCTCAAGGATGATGGGATTTCATAGCCCATAAAAAGACTATGGAATCCTCCATGTACTAAATCCCTACTATGTTACTAGCCACTTGCACCTACTAATTGATGGGTTGGCCTAGGAATTGTTCCTCCCCTTAGGATTGGAAGCACCTAATAGGACCTTTTGATAACCCTCCCACATCTAAAAATTGTAACTTGTTTACAAATCATACATTAGGAGGACAGTTGAAGATGATGCTTGTGTGAAGCACTTTGATGCCTTTTGATACTCATATGGTTTATATCCCTACGATGTTGATCTCACTTGATTATGTGAGTATGTCTCAGATGCTTGCTCCTAGGCACACTTGCCAACCCTTGAGGAATTGTGTGATGTTTCTCCAGCACTTTAGAGAAGACATCCAACCCCATTTGATGACTATTCCAGCCACCAAATTCGGGACGTTGACCACCTTTTGAGGAGCATTGACCTTGGGATATATCCAACATTGTTGATGACCCTCTCCTCTCCCTCCAAATACTAACACGTTGCACATCTGAGCCAAAGAATTTCCTTGAGAGCTGATGTGCCCTAGAAACCACAAGACACCCCAAAGTTGGCATTGCACTTTCTTGATGGAAGTTTCCCTATTTCTGAGCTAGTTTGATAATGATGATGACTTGAGATCCCTCTTGAGGGGATGGTACACTTCTCTAGATGATGATGCCATGCCCTAGCCTTGTGATGTCCCCTTTATATGGCTTGCATTAATTACGTGGGCTTGGTTCATGTTGACGTCTTGTTGAGGGAGCCCTTGCTTGATGATTGGTCTCCTTTTGATGAGGAGATGCGGTGTCTGATGAGGAACAATTTTTTTGACTCATACATGGCATATTTTGACATAAACATTCACTTTTGGAGGATGATGTCACCCTTAGAGGCCTTTTTACTCACACGTGTGGATTAAAAAGAGGCTTATTGTCATGTTTTATCATTGAAATAGCTATCTATAAGGTCAACTTGTGACCTACTTAACTTGTAATCACATTTTGTTTTAGGGTTTTTAATCAAATATTGGACTAAATCAACTTGGTTTCCCTCACATAAATAAAGGGAAATCAATTTAGAGATGGATCATGGTAACACACTCACTCACACATTTGGAGAGTTCACACTAGTTGTCTCTTTTCTCTTGGTCGCTATGGAACATTGATTGAGTGAATTTTGCTAGGGAGGATATTGTGATTGGAAAGAATTTTCTCTTGGATGATAATGTGATTCTGTGGTGATTTTGTGCAAGTTTATTGTAAGTATCTTCTTCCATCTTGTAATTGTTGTAGAATTAGGCTTTCACTGAAATTTTCTACCAAGAATGTTGAATATTTTATGGCATTAACATCTCCTTTTGCAAGGTTATCATCTAGTTTCCATCAAGGAACCTTAGTATAGCTTCCTTGCCTATTTATTTCCAATTGAATGAAAGTTGTTGGGGTTTTTTATGAAGAGAAACCTCATCGTAGCCTTTTCGCTCTCATAAGTCTAATTCCATTGGTCCATTGCCAGACCTCGCCTCTAACTCCATTAGCTCCTTGATTGAGAAAGGAACTACTCCACTAGTGTCTCAATCATCTTAGAATAAAACTTAAAAACCCTGAATTTTGATTTTTTAAAGTTTTCTAGGTAAATTGGGGTTAGGTTAAAACAAAATATGCATTTAATAGCATTAAATACCTTAGAACTTATAGTCCTAGTGATAAGATTTACATGTATTAAATTGGAAAAGCATAAATATCATTTTTCATGCATTTTTCAACCATTAATTAGGGCATACGTCTAGGGTTTCATAGCTCTTTTATGCATTTTCAGCCATTGAAATTTGTTGTAATCTATTTCCTTATTTATCCAATTAAGTCTTTTTCCCCTTTTGTTTATTATCAATTTTAGGCAATTTTGTTTATTGTTGTTGTAAATTTTGCATGACATCACCCTTGGAGTCCTTATTGCTCACACGTGTGGGTTAAAAAGAAGTTTATTGTTATGTTTCATCAATGAATAGCTATCTTTGAGGTCAGCGTATGGTGTACTTGTAATCAAAAATTTTATTAGTCTTAGAGATTTTAGTCAAAATTTGGACTAAATCGACTTGATTTCCTTCATATAAATAAAGGGAAGTGATTTAGAGATGGATCATGGTAACACACTCACACATTTGGAGAGTGCATACTAGTTGTCTCTCTTCTCTTCGTCACTATGGAGCATTGATTGAGCAAAATGTCTTGGGGAGGATATTGTAATTGGAAGGAATTTTCTCTTGGATGATAATGTGATTATATGGTGATTTTGTGCAAGTTTATTGTAAGTATCTTCTTCCATCTTGTAATTGTTGTAGAATTAGGGTTTCACTGAAATTTTCCACCAAGTGTGTTCAATATTTTACGGCTCTAACGTCTCCTTTTGCAAGATTATCATCTAGTCTCCATCAAGGAAACTTAGTATAACTTCCTTGCCTATTTATCTCCAATAGATCAAGAGGCATTGAGGTTTTTGATGAAGGGAAACCTCATTCTAGCATTTTCTCTCTCGTAAGTTTATTTCCATTAGTCCTCTGCCATAGACCTCATGTTCTACTCCATTAACCTCTTGATTGAGAAAAAACAATCCACTAATGTGTCAGTGATCTTAAAATAAAAATAAAAAACCCAAAATTTTGGTTTTTTATGTTTTCTAGGGTAAATTAGGGTTAGGTTATGAGCAAAATCTGCATTTAATAGCATAAAATACCTCAAAGCACTCCCAACATGACAAGATTTGAATTAACAATCTCATTAAATTGGATTCATTCCATCGATTACATAGAAATTTTGTTTATTAAGTAATGCGAGTCCTGAGATGACTAGCATGTCTAACCTATGGCTTCAGTAGTCGTGACCTAGGGGCATCTAAGTTGTCAAAATCATTCAGGGATCGCATCTGACCTAGGCCACACCAACCCTTAGCATGACTGGATTTTTGCCCACAGAGTTTTGAACTGATGACCTTTTCAGCATAGAGTTTATTAAGTTTTAACAGAGTACCCTGTCACCATCTATTCTACACCCTGTGGGTTATGGATTGCATAGAAATTGATAAATTTGTATCTCTTCCAATTCCATTATCTGAGATCTTTTTTTCATTTATTTTTTACACCCCACCCCCCTTTTTTCATCCCAATGAACAAAATATATCATATAATATCGATTTAATAAAATTGGAAAGTTTATGCCAACCAATTGAGTCACTACTAATATATGATATAAAGATCAATTTCAATGAAATGAGTGGAAACCCTTTTTGTTCAGTATGACAATTTGGATATCTTCCAATTAAAGATCTGACTCCATTTTGGTCATTTCTTCTGTACCCCACAGAAATACCATGAAAAAGAGCTCATGTAAATGACACGAGCCTCTGGAGTGAAGAGAGTTATAAGATGAAAAACAAAAATTTGTTTGATGGAAGGGCTTACATTAGGTTTAGGGATAATCAAGGTCGAACTGATGACTTCCACCATGTCAAGGTGACACTCTACCATTGAGTTATATCCCTTCCCTACCCTCTTTTGAAAGGAGAACTGACTTATAAATAATAGCTTACCAAAAGGTCAAGAGACTCAAAACAACTATTCCACTATTTTATCTCGAACAACTTGAAGCCATACCTTCATTGTTTTCACACTATATGAAAAGAAAAAATGAGAAAGATTATGAGTGAATCCTACCAAAAGTAGTATTTTCTACTGATTCGAATCATAGCATATGGCCCTGTAAAATCAATAATATTTTACCTATCTTGATCAAGTTTGTTTTACATGAACATGAAAACAATTTTGTTCAGCCTGTTTGATCTAATCTAGCACTCGTGCATACTGAAAGGACTCAATCTTGTTTGGAAGAACAAGGAGAACAAGATCGAGTAAAGATTATACAGAGATGATACAGATCAAATTGTTCTTCTTGCACCAAAGAGAAGACCATATGCAACCATTAACTACTTTATAGAAGCACATTGACATCTTATCGGAACATAATTTGTAACTAGCATCGTTATCCTCTCACCTAGCGAGCAAATATTTACCTTCGTGGATGGAAATACTTCTTGATCTGGATCGATGTAAGAGTACAACTACATTTCCAAAATCCATGTTGTCTCATTGGAATAGGTTGACCCCTTTTCTCTCTTGTGGTACAATCCTCTTTCCAATGAGCCCTCACTTTTCCACCGATCCACAGAAACCAAATATAGGACTAATGCCAGCAGCTCATCAATTCATCATAGGAAAAAGGACTCATTGAGCCAAATCATTGACTAATCATATCACAAAGAACTTCCTTTTCTGTATACTTTCCTTGACCATATCGATTGTTATTCACGGGACTTGTGCAATCGATCAAATCATACCTCAGATAGATATGGATATATATCCCCCTCAACATAAGTCACTAAAATGATCTTGGACAACCCCAACCAAAGCATGAAAGCTAGGGTCTTTCATTAAATTAATTCTTGTTCAAATTTGAACAGTGTATAACCACATGGATAAGCTCACATTAACTCTTCAATTTCAAATCCAATTTTTGATTTGGAGGAATGATATATCGAGATATCAAGAAGGAATTAGCAAGTAATAATTTCAATTCATATAAAAGAGTATTTCTTTAGGCGTTGTACTTATAGGATGCAAATAGAAAAGGAAGAGGAAATCCCAAAGATTTTGCAGCTCATGCATAATTGAACAAAAAGTTGTATGAGGTGTAATTCTCATGTATGGTTTTGTAGAGTGACAGTGAAGACAACTTATCTGTCAACTTGTCCACTATTACCCCCAAAAAACCAAACTTTGAATTACGTAAAGTTGCTAGAGTACGATTAATCTCTGGATTTGAAATCACTACTTATATACCTAGTATTGACCATAATTTACAAGAACATTCTATAGTATTAGTAACAAGAGGAAGGATTAAAGATTTACCTAGTGTAAGATATGACATTGGCCGAGAAACCCTAGATGCTACCGCAGTAAAATATCATCAACAAGGGCATTCTAGTGCATTGTATATTCTTACTTATCTAACATTTGTATCATTTCATGATGATGCCATGTGAATTGCTACGAACATGTGAAGTATAGAGCTAACCTAATAACGTTTTGTAAGGGGACTAAAGCAAGTTACCATAAAAAAAAATCTTATTTTTCAGGAGATTTGGAACTATTATAATTTATATGTCCAAGATTCAATATCGAAACCATTTTTGAGGTTTTCCTTGATTGTTTCAATAGAAAATTCAAAATACCTTAACCTTTTTAGAACGGGTTCGAGTCAAATAGCAATGATTTGAAACACTTTTTTATACACTATTTTGTAAACCTAAGGACTTGATCATATAGATATGTAAAATATAGGATTTTCAAATCATAGCAAAAGAAAGAAAGGGAATCGAGAGTGAGTAAACAAAATTATATACATAAAGAATATATCTCATCTATACAGATATAATCATGTGGAAAGTCGTATTTGCTAAAAGTAGTATGTACAATTTGGAGGGAGATATTTTATACCTTTAGAGATCCACCCTACAATATGGAGTCAAAAAGCCAAAATAAATTATTTTCAGCCTTTATGAAATATATTATTGAACCTTTTTCACACTCATGTCACGAAAAAGTATTGTAGAAAAAAAAATGAAAAATCCGATCCTATTTATCATAATCAATTAGTTAACATGGTGGTTAACCGTATCCTTGAAAACGAAAAAAAAATCATTGGCTAATTGAATTCTTTATTGAGCCATCAAAAATATTTAAGAAAATACGGAAAAAAATCCATTTTTTGCTCTACGCCAAGCAATACGTAGAGCAACTCCCAATGTGTTGGGAAATCAATGCTAGTAGAATTAAGGTTTTGATTCCTCTATCTTGATAATTACTTGTGAATTATGTTGCCTTCTTTTACTTCTTTGTTATATTATCTTTCATCAAACAATTACCAAATTATGTGTGCATGAAGATCACAAAACAAGAGACACAAGATATAGGCACTCAGCGAGGGGAAAACCCGGGCAAACCTCTTACTTCAATAGTTTTCACAAGATAATCCACGACTCTTCAACCTAGACACAGACTTCCTCCAACCACCAAGTCAACCCTTCCTTCCAGCAGCTTCGATCTAGACCTTCGACCTTGTAGCAAAAAAACTTCGATTTATGCAGCAGCATCACTTCAACCCCAACAACTTCAACCCTGCAGCTACAGAATTTTGATCCCTGCAACTGCAACACTTCGATCCTGCAACTTTCGTACGAGAGAGAGAGAGACAGATAGCTCAAAAACTTTGATCCTACAATTCTCCTTCTCCTCCTTGCACTTCGCATTTTTTCTACACTACTTGTGTATATCGAACTTGTTGAGTTGGGTGAGCAAATAGATCGAACTGCACTTCTATATATAGTCTTCTTGTGGGTCGAATTGCTCCTTTGTAGGACGACTTCATCAGGAAAGGGTCGACTTGGTGTGGAGGTGACAAATTACATATTTGACTCAAAAATAATTATTTTTACATGATTCAAAAGCCCAAGAAGGGTCTCATAAAATGTATAATGACTCTAATGACTTAATATAAATCCTAAGAGTCCATAATGGGGACTTTGACTTATAAAATGATGGCCCAAGCATGAAACCCATGCTTTAATAAGTCATTGTAATAATAATAAAAATTTCTTTTCCATTCTTTTGATAAGTACACTCCATAATGACTCAAATACAATTATGAGGATCGAACCTAGTTACATTCTTCAACACACCCTCTTAACTAGGGAGGTATTCATATGACATATACAAGTACAAGGAAGATCAAAAAACATATGAACCATGAATAGTTTAGGCACCACAATGCCATGGACTAGATTCCTGACAGAGCAATCTATCCAAGTCCTCAAACAGTTTAGGCACTCACGATGCCACAGACTAGATTCCTGACCAAGGCAACCTATCCGGGTCGGACTAAAATGGACTAAATCTTTGAGCCACTTTAGGTACCATCAGACATACTTTTTAACCATCAACCCAGGGATCCAGGTGCGTAATGCAAGGTCAAAGCTCTATGACCAACGCCACCCTCCCTACTTCGGGAACTAGACATCAACACATAATGTCGGCCAGATATCTTCCCAAGCAATGTGTATCACACACAAAGCCTCAAAAAAATCTCTTCCAAACTTTTATCATCATCATCAAGATCAGCAATATCAACTACACCAAGCATGCTTCTAAGATATTCAAACTTCTTATTAGGAAGAGACTTTGTTAGTATATCAGCTACTTGATTGTCGGTTGGGGCATACTGTAGCTTCACGATCCCATTCTGCACCAAGCTCCTAATGTAGTGGACCTTATCGTTGACATGCTTCGTCCTAGCATGGAACACGAGATCTTCAGACATCTTGATGCAGCTTTTATTGTCACAATTTATCACAGTAGGACCTAGAGACTTCTCAAAAAAATATGATAGAAGTTTTCTCAACCATACAGCGTCCTTTCCTACTTCACATGTAGCCACATACTCTGCTTCAACACTACTCAAAGCAATGGGATTTTGCTTTCTACTTATCCATGAGATCATGGCATACCTCAAACCAAAACATCCACCTGCAGTGCTTCTTCCATCAGTCTCACTGCCACGGTGCCACCCCAATCAAAATCTGTGAAACCATCCAGCTTGACTTCCTTGCTATCATACTTCAGGCAGTGATGTATAGTGCCATGTAGATATCTCAATACATGCTTAGAAGTTATCTAGTGATCATGATGAGGCTCCAACTGGAATTGACTAAGAATGTTCACAGCAAAACATATATTCGGCCTAGTATTTACCAGATACATCAGAGAACCCACCAACTAACAATAGGAGGTAGGATCTACGAGACTTGAGTCGTAACTTTTCAAATTCTTGAGATCGGTGTTGGGAGTATTCATGGGCTTGGAATCCATCATCCCATATTTCTGCAACTTGATTATATACTTTCCTTGCCCCGTATATATCTCCCCATGTTTCTGCCATACTTCTAGACCTAGGTAATAATGCATCAGTCCTAGATCCTTCATCTCAAACTCGGCTGCCAACATTTTCTTGCATTCTTGAATCCTTCGCTCCACACCTATAATGAATAGATCATCCACATATAGTAGAATAATGAATGGCTCATTATCCACAACTTTGATATAGAGATTTGGATCAGTAGAGCTCTTAACGAACCCAATTCTTAGAAGGTATGCATCCATTTTTGCATACCATGCCCTAGGAGCTTGCTTCAAACCATATAGGGCCTTCTTGAGTCTACAGACATAAGTGTCTTTTGCTATTTACTTGAAAGCCTTCAGGTTGTTCAATGTGTACTTCTTCGTCAATGGTCCCATTCAGAAATGTTGTTTTTACGTCCATTTGATAGATATTCCATCCCATTGTAGTATCCAATGAAACCAAGGATCTTATAGTAGTATACCTTGCGGTAGGTGCAAAGGTTTCTTCATAATCTATCCCTTCCTCTTGAGAGAAACCCCTTGCAACGAATCTAGCTTTGTACTTGTCTATGCTTCCATGAACACCATGCTTGATCTTGTAGTTTAGAAGTGACAACCAATTTGTCACTAGGTCTAGGAACAATTTCCCAAACCCCATTCTTCATGATGGATTGATATTCTCCCCGCATAGCCTTCTTCCATACTTCTTGATGAGCAAATTCTTCAAATGTAGTTGGTTCAGCTTCTATTTGTTTTGTCATGTATGCAGCATATCCATAATATATTGTTGGACTTTTGATTTCTCTAAAGGTTTCTTTCGCAACTCAATGTCCTTCAGCATCTTCAAGAGTAGCTTTTAACCAATTTGACCTCTTCCTTGTGTTCGGTATTATCACATGATGAATAGGCTCACTTGGTCCTTCTTCTTCTTCTTGAATTGTAGTAGGATTTTCGTGGTGTTCTTCTTCTTCAAATGTTGGTATGTCTTCGTCATCGGAATCAATAAGAATATCTTTGGATATTTTGTAGGCATGATTTTCATCAAATATAACGTCCCTACTTACTTCAATATGTCTTCCTTTATTGATGTAGATTCTATATGCTTTTGAAGAAAGACTGTAGCCAACGAAGATCCCTTTAATGCTTGTAGAATCTAGCTTCTTGTGTTTGTCCTTTGGAACGTGGATATATGCGGGACACCCAAAGATTCGGAGATGGTCCACACTTGGCTTATTTCCTGTGAATGCTTCCTCAGGTGTCATGTTCTCAAGAATTCTACGAGGGCTTCTATTTTGTATATATATTGTTGTCATTGTTGCTTCTCCCCATATAAATTTTGGTAAGTCTTGATCAAAGATCATTGTTCGTATACTTTCTTCAATTGTCCTATTTTTCCATTCAGCTACTCCATTTTGTTCAGGATTATAGGGAACAATGAGCTCCCTCTTAATTCCTGCTTCTTTACAATATGCAATCAATTCTTTGGAAGTGTATTCCCCAACATTGTTGGATCTCAAAGTCTTTATTCTTCTTTCGGTTAGGGTCTCCACTTCAGATCTAAACGCCTTGAATTTCTCAAATACTTCATCCTTTTTCTTGAGAAGGTAGATTTGTGTCTTTCTAGAGTGATCATCAATGAAAGTCACATAATAAAGATGACCTCCAAGTGATTTATCAGACATAGACCCACACACATCTGAATGAATGAGGTCTAATATTTCTTTAGACCTTGCTTCACTGTTTGTAAAGGGTTTCCTTGTATTCTTTCCCAAAGCACATCCCTTGTAAATTCCTTCACGATCTTCTTTGAAATTGGGAATGTCATTTACCAATTTATTGAGAGAGGGAATAACCTTGTAATGTACATGTCCATATATTCTATTCCATAGCTCAATGGGATTGATTTCCATGTTAACCAGGGCTTGAGGAGATGGTGTTATGACTCTATAAAGACTTCCTTCACGTACTCCAATAACCCTAGCTTTATTGATGCTTGAATCTTTTCCCCAAACCAGAATTTTTCCATCTACAAAAGAAACTCTATCTCCTTTGTATTCTAAACAAGAAATTGAAAGTAAATACTTTTTCAAACCTGGAACATATAGTATATTGTTAAGATGTAGCTTAGCTCCATTTTCCAACTTCAAAGAAGTTGATTCCGGGCCTTTAACAACATAACTTTTGTTGTCTCCCAATTCCACTGCATGAGAAGATGGTTCCTTGGATAAAGTGTGAAGTTGTTTACTTTCTCCTGTCATGTGCCTTGATGCTCCACTATCAATAATCCATGCATTGTCATCATTGAGTGAACCTGTAAGTGTAGCCAAGAACCCTTTGCTTTTGACCTTGATGAATAAGTTGTAGATGATTCTTTTGATCCAGCTTCCTGCAATATTGAATCCCATTTTCATGTATCTTATCATAGAGGGAGTAACCATTTATTTTGAGCCAACAAAGTGATCTCCAATCTTCCTTGACCTTAGCTTTGATACCATGTTGAGAAATCAATGCTAGTAGAATTAGGGTTTTGATTCCTCTTTCTTGATAATTACTTGTGAATTATGTTGGCTTCTTTTACTTCTTTGTTATATTATCTTTCATCAAGCAATTACCAAATTATGTGTGTATGAAGATCACAAAACAAGAGACACAAGATATAGGCACTCAGCCAGGGAAAAAACCCTATCTAGGGGAAAACCAAGTCAAACCTCTTCCGTCAATAGTTTTCACGAGATAATCCAAGATTCTTCAACCTAGACACAAACTTCCTCCAACCACCAAGTCAGCCCTTCCTTACAACAACTTCAATCTAGACCTTCGATCTTGTAGCAGCGAAACTTCGATCTATGCAGCAACAACACTTCGACCCCAACAACTTCGACCCCTACAACTTCGACCCTGCAACTGCCCAGTAAATTCGTAGGAGAGAGAGAGATACATAGCCCAAAAAATTTGATCCTGCATTTCTCCTTCTCCTCCTTGCACTTCACACTTTTACTGCACTGCTTCTTGTGTATATCGAACTTGTTGAGTTGGGTGAGTAAATAGATCGAATTGCACTTCTATATATAGCCTTCTTGTGGGTCGAATTGCTCCTTTGCAGGCCGACTTCATCAGGGAAGGGTCGACTTGGTGTGGAGGTGACAAATTACATATTTTACTCAAAAATAATTATTTTCACATGATTCAAAAGCCCAAGAAGGGTCTCATAAAATGTACAATGACTCTAATGACTTCATATAAATCCTAGGAGTCCACAATGGGGACTTTGAATGATAAAATGATGACCCAAGCATGAAACCCATGCTTTAATAAGTCATTGTAATAATAATAAAATTTTCTTTTTCATTATTTTGATAAGTACATTTCATAATGACTCAAATACAATTATGAAGATTGAACCTAGTTACATTCTTCAACACAATGTAACAGTAAAAGCAAGACATGTGGGTGGATCGACTTATTGAGTTCCCATTGAGATCAGATCTACACAGGGAAAACTACTTGCCATTCGTTGGTTATTAGGGGCATCTAAAAACGTCCATGTTGAAATATGAATTTCGAATTGAGTCACGAATTAATGGATGTTGCTAGAGGGAATGGCAATGCTATACGCAAAAAGGAAGAGACTCGTACAATGGCAGAAGCCAATATAGCTTTTGCACATTTCTGTTAATGCATAAACACGATTGAGATATACCTATCTATATAGTGGATTTACATATCCTGTGAAATTAGAAATTGATTCCCGTTCGGATCGCGTAATATGCTTATAGGAACAAAAGAGAAAAAAGAAGAAGGAAAGAACATAAATCATAGATAGATATAAGTCCTCTAGGGAAGGCTTCCTTAAGGGATAAGGAGATAGATTATGGAGGAATATTCGATCCTATTCATGAGGATTATGTATATCTCCTAAAATTGGAATTAGAAACTATTTCTACTCTTTCCAAGATTGAAAGAAATTACTAATTCATAATATGACATGTACAATGTGAAAACTTCATTTTCAATTATACCCTGAGATCATCTGAAAGAGTTTCATTTTCTTTTAATCCATTCTAGTTTATGGTCTTTCTTGGCTATATGGTCTATCTAGGGGAAAGATTGAGCTTCAAGAAATAGTTAATGATTTCATAGAAACACAAATGTATAACTATCAAGGAATTTCAATTGTGTTTATATCATAATTGTAGGAATTGGATCTGAACTTTTTCCAATCTCTTTTCATCAACGGACCCCTGACATATATGAAGGAGTGAAATTCGTTTAACAGATTCTTACCTCTCTAATAAAATAGAGTGAATAGATATCCATCTTTCTTTTTCATAAATGTTTCTATCTCTAAAACATCTATGAACAGGTGGAAAAGAGAAAGAAAAGGATTGTTTCCCCTACCTCCATTGGGACATATTACCATGAAATTTAGCGAGCCTTGGAGAGTGAACCCTACAAGGCTAAAGAACCAAGTGCTAATAATGGAGTAGTGGTCCACTGTCACCACAACCAAAACTACCTTCTCTTTACAAATTTTCACTGATGGGAGGAACCCCGGTAAGATAAGATCACCTATGAAAGATATTCCAAGCATGGAGAATAAGGTGATCAGCTAGGATCTTCTTAAGAAAGACTCAATATTTGGCTCAAGGCTTTACTAGGAAGCAATTTGCTTTCTATAAGAAGACCTAGAAGGTGTGCACAAGACTTGGGGTTTGATAGGTCAGACGAGTGTTGGAGCTCCCAAAAGTCAAGGCAAAGAGAAAAGGTTCCTTATGATTGATTTGAACAAGGTGAAGGCTCATGAAACCTTCAAGGAAGTCCTCATTTTGAGAGAAGACAACTAGGGTTTCCCTCTTAGGCAAAACAACTAGGACAAGATATTTTATGGATAAAATTGAAGAGGATGCCCACCAAAATGAGAGGTCTTGTAGTCAAGACACTCCTCATGATGTTTAGGTTCTCCAAACACCAAAAAACTCCTTACCTATAATTTTGCACCAAACCCTAGTTGACTAGTCTAGCCTTAAAAGGACCGAATTTTAGGAGGGAGAAAAGATGGATGAAAAATAGGATTGATCATCAATGGTTTGGACTAGTTCCTTGTCCCTTGGGTATATGGAGTCAAGGATGTCAAAGATAAGCAAATCTTGTTCCTAAGGAGGCCGAAATTTGATTCCCTAGCACAAATTTCAAGCATTTACCCTCTCAAGGAATAATGGATTTTATGGGAAGAGCTTCAAAGAGTTTCACCATTGTAAATTTATGCAACTATGGTCAAATTCCACCTTAGACAACTCATATTATAGAGATGTCGATTGCATTGAATTCCTCTATTCGAGAGGACCAAAATCGACCTAAAGATCATCTCATTTGAACAAGCAGAAATTGGTTTTTGAATTTATGTACCCATACATGTACATTGGGTCAGGTCAACCTCACACACATGTATAATTGGACAAGTCGGCCTCAACATCAAATGGACCCCCATGGAAGCCTATAAATACAAGAGTCCTCAAGCTCATTTGGAGACCATTGTTAGCCCTTGGTTTTGACCCTTTTTTACCATACATATTCCACCTTTTTACCATCCCTTACCACCATATCATGATCATATTTGTCATATTTTTGCCTCCTTTTGCACATTAAGGTAAAATAATTATGTTTTTTAATTTTTAGAATTTTTAGTAAAAATTGAGCATTAAAAATTATTTTTGGCAGAAATAGAATTTGCTGTAATGGCTCCATTGAAGTCATATGTGTAGGACACCTAGGCACGAACTGAAGGTAGATTCGAGAAGTACAGGAACTAAGGATGGACAGACTCCTATTGGCACACTCCAGATGAGTCAGAACAGGCCCGATCAAATTTGGTCAAACTTGACCAGTCACTCAGGAAATCCCCTGATTTAGTGGCAATTTTGTGATTTTGTGGAATCTTCCAATATTTTGTGCAACAAAGGGATGATTTCAACCCTATTAGGTGGAATAGGACTCTTGTTGGTTGTTACAGCCATTATAGTTGATTTTGTTACATTCTTAGCCTATTTAAGCACAACTACTAAGCAACTCTGGACACATCATTATCATTGTTGTAAAGATTCGTTCGTATGATTTCTTACATGCACTTATCTGATTTTTTATTTAAGTATAAAATCTAATGAGAGGAGATTAGGAGCTTAAATTGAAATTTCAACTTACAAAAGTAACTATCTATACATAGAGGAATACCTGAAAACCAGAAACAAAACCTGAAGCGAGCTGAAGATTTCTTGAGCGGTGGTTCTCCCGTGAACACAGCAGACATATTACAGAAACACTCAGTTCCTCCCAGCCAATTTAGAAAACAATCATAAACCCAGAGGATGCCTCCTCTGCCCCCGTGCCCAGAATTCCAAGAACACCGAGTCTCCCTTCCAGACAATTTCTATCTTTCAAGCAGAATTTGTTTTTGCCCAAAACACACGACCGCCCCCCCGCTCCCTCCTCCTCCTCCTCCTCCATATTTCATCACTTAAATAACCCTCCTCCACCGCCTCTTACCTCTTGAGATCTTATCTGCATTAATGTTGATATTATATGTATTTATGGTGATGTGATTCACATTAACGTGGATATGAACATATGAAAGGAGGTGGGATATACGATTGTTTTATTTATGGAGCTTTTGACTTACATTTAAGTACTCTTTAAGATTAATTAATTTTTAATATTTGAATATTCATTTTTAACTTAATGAATTAACTTTATATTTTAATTAAATTAAATTATTTTCTTTTATTAGTCCTTTTCATATAATTTATACTTAGTTAATCTTAATATTAACTCTCTAACTTAGGGAATCTTGATATTAGTAGGTAGGTGTACTAGTGCGATGTGCGTGATATATGCATGTGTAGCTATCAAATGTGTATATCGTATACACGCTAATATTATTTTGCGTATAACTTGGGAATGGGTCATTACATACTTCCTTCCTTCAGAAAACTTCGTCCCGAAGTTTTTAGGGTTTTATATACTCATATCAATAATTGTGTTTTTAGAGATTAGGGTGATTGTAGAATGCTTGTATTTTAAGATTGAATTTCCGTTTGAATAAGTATGTATCTGTAATTTAATTGTTACTTCCCATCTCAACTGAATCTCCAAACTATTCTAAAATCATCCTATTCTTCCTAATCTCTTCCACTCTCATCCTATCCGTCCTCTACAGGAATATGCCATGGCATCAGTTTTACTGATCCATTCATAGACCTTAAGGATATCAGCGTCGATTACGTTGACCTGACATGCTTGTAGGCATCCGGCAGTCATCATCACACGTCTAGGGGAGCGTGACTCGCACAGTCCTCCCATGACTCCAGGTATTGGAGGATAAACGGTGGGCAACACCTCCACCCCTCCCAGTAGGACCACGGTCAACACCCTATCGTGGGATCTCAGAGAGTCTCAACTGTTCTTGGAATTCTGTCATCACGTAGATTGGTTCTGTAATCTGTATTCTGCAAGGTAATCACTTGTACACAATCTACAATGTAAGCACTTGTACACACATTACAGCATATGCATCTATATTGTTCATAACAAATTATTACCCATATAACAATATCTACACATTCCAAATATATTGCTATCTATGATATTGATCCTAGAATTTATATATTATACTTGGTTAAAACACTTGTTCACATATGTATCAATATGTCCAATACAATTTCTCGTATAGATACTGCTCCTGTTTAGTTCATACATGTTCTATCTATGATGCATTGTTTTAACCATTTTCAATCTATATACCAATATGTTTCACTTTGATATTTAAAATGTAGTTACTCTTCTATTTCATTTCCTGCAATCATATTTGAGATGTAATAAAATGAATTGATAGATAACGTCATTTTAATGTGATCTATGATCTAGATTTCATATTCTTGCAATGATAATTTAAATGACATATTGCATATTGGTATCCCTGTACTAGTAAAGTCAAACCATAGCATATATTTTGTATTACTAGAGTCAAGTAACATCCGTTCTTTATGTGTATCCATGTACCAGCAAGTAAAATTCATTTTTACAAGATAATTCAAAATAAAGTTTCAAGTATCAAAATAGAGCAGTAATATACAAAAAAAAGTTTCTAGTTTTTCAAAATTTAACATAGGCTGGGGTAATTCTGGCATAAGGTCTCAGCATCCTCCCAAGTCGCTGATTCAGGACTATATTTGTCCCACTGGACTTTAACTTGGTCTATCCGGCGGTTCCTGAGCTGTCGAACCCTACGCTCCAGAATATGTGATGGTTCAACCGTAAGGGTTCCCTCGTCCGATACCTGCAGTTCCTTCCATTGAATATTATGAGATTTGTCAGTAATATAGTGTCGTAAGGTAGATACATGAAATACATTATGAATTTTGTACAGGTGGGGTGGCAGTGCAAGACGATAAGCGACAGGTCCAACTTTTTCCAGGACTTCAAACGGTCCTATAAACCGGGGGGATAATTTTGTCCCCTTCCAAAACCGAATGGTGCTCTTATTTGGTGTGATGCGGATGGAAACCTGATCTCCTACTACATAGTTTCTATCTGTCCTGTGAGCGTCAGCATAACTTTTCTGTCTATCCTGAGCCTCTTTTAATCATTGCTTAATCAGTTTTACCTGATCCTCCATCTCTTGGATCAATTCTGGTCCGACGATTATTTGATCTTCTAACTTGTCCCAACTCAACAGCATTCTGTAGGGTCTACCATATAAAGCTTCAAATGGTGGCATCCCGATTGAACTGTGATAACTATTATTGTAAGCAAATTCCACCAAGGGTAAGTACTTTTCCCAGCGCGACTGTTGGTCCATAACATACATTCTTAGCATATCCTCAAGTACTTGATTTACCCTCTCTGTTTTCCCATCGGTCTCAGGGTGGTATGCTATACTCAAATTTAACTGAGTTCCCAAGGCTGACTGCATACAATTCCAGAATCTCGATGTGAATTGAGGATCTCTGTCGGATATGATTTTCTTAGGTACTCCATGAAATCTGATAATTTCATTTATGAATACCCGAGCTACATCAGCTACTTCATAAGTATCTCTTACTGGGATGAAATGGGCGCTTTTTGTTAATCTATCCACCACAACCAGAATGACATTATGCTTTTGTTGCGTAAGAGGCAGCCCAACGATAAAATCCATAGAAATTATCTCCCATTTGGTCATAGGGATGTCATGAGGTTGTAAGAGACCTGCTGGGTGACGATGATCAGCTTTTACTTGCTGACATTCAAGGCACCTAGCGACAAATTTGACAATGTCGTTTTTCATGCCTGACCAGAAGAAGAGTCTCTTAGTGTCAGCATACATCTTCTTTACCCCAGGATGTGCACAATATACTGCTCGGTGTGCTTCCTTCAAGATGGTGTTTCAGAGATCTCCACTATCTGGTATATACATCCTTCCGTGAAATCGTAGAATTCCGTCCTCTTCCAGATCATATCCTTCGAACTTAGGTTCCTTTGAATGGTTGCTCTCGAGCCCCGACCTTACTTTTAAGTACCAACTATCTCTTACAAGATGTTCAAGTACTTGATCTCTCAAGTTCACCCTGATAGGTACGAGGGAGAATATTCGAGGTCTTCAACTTAAAGCATCTGCTACAACATTCTCCTTCCCTTTTATATATGAAATCACAAAATCATATTCGCTTAAGAGTTCACTCCATCGTCTTTGTCTTGCATTTAAGTCTCTCTGGGTGAATAAATACTGCAAACTTTGGTGGTCACTTTTAAGCACAAAGTTTCTCCCCACCAAGTAATGTCTCCACATCTTTAAAGCTAAGACCACTGCGGCTAACTCCAAATCATGCGTAGCATAAAGTTCTTCATGAGTTTTTAATTTCCTCGAAGCGTATGCTATTACGCCTCCTTCCTGCATTAAAACTGCACCTAACCCTTGCTTAGATGCGTCGGTACATACAGTAAAATCTTTATCCATATCCGGCACTCGCAAAATCGGTGCACTAGTCAATAATCGCTTAAGCTCGGAAAAAGCTTTATCACATTCCTCAGCCCATTCATACTTAACACCCTTGCGCTGAAGGTTTGTGATTGGCTTTGCAATTTTGGAGAATCCCTCCACAAACCTTCGGTAGTAACCTGCTAAACCCATAAAACTACGCACTTCATATGCATTTTTAGGGATCGGCCACTCCCTGATTGTATTTACCTTTTCAGGATCTACAGAGATTCCTTCGCCAGATATGATATGACCTAAGTAATGGATTTCCTTCTGAAAGAAAGCGCATTTGGATAATTTTCCATATAACTTGTGTTCTCTGAGACAAGATAACACTATCCGAAGATGCTCTTCATGCTCCTTCTCATTCTTAGAGTAAATGAGAATATCGTCCAGGAAAACTTGTACAAATTTGTCGAGATATTTGCGGAGAACGTTATTCATAAGGTTCATGAAGACTGCAGGTGCATTGGTCAACCCAAATGGCACCACAATGAATTCATAATGCCCGAAACGAGTTCGGAATGCAGTCTTAGAAACATCGCTCTCGCTAATCCTGAGTTGATGATAACCTGACCGCAGATCGATCTTTGAAAATACTGTAGCTCCTTTCATTTGATCAAAAAGGTCGTCAATGCGAGGCATTGGATACCTATTCTTTACCGTGGCCTGGTTCAAATCTCGATAGTCCACACACAGTCGTAATGAACCATCTTTCTTCTTGACAAAGATTACAGGAGCACCCCATGGTGAAACACTGGGTCGAATGTGCCCTACATCTAACATTTCTTTCAGCTGTATTTGCAATTCTTGTAGTTCCGGGGCAGTCATTCGGTAAGGAGTTTTAGATATAGGTTCTGTACCAGGTATCAATTCAATGGTGAGGTCTAACTCTCTCCTAGGAGGCAGCCCAGGTAATTCCTTTGGAAAAACATCCGGAAATTCCGATAGAATTGGATACTGATCTAAGGAAGGCCCTTTTTATTTGCTTACCATTTGAACGGCATACACTTGACAACCCTTCCTTAAGCACCGCTTCATTTGCATGGCTGAGATGAAACGCAAGGATACTTTTCTCTTAATACCTTGAATTTGGATTGTCTCACCCATATCATTTACGCAAAGTATTGTTTTCTCGGAACAATCTACCCATGCTCGATGAGACTCTAACCAATCCATTCCTATCACCAGGTCGTAAGTTCCTAGGGCCGTGACATATACTTTTAGTTTGGTCAAACAGACTCCTAGATCAACTTTGCAATCCTCAACACTTAATTCTACCGATTGAAGGTCTCCCGAAGCCATTTGTACCTGTCTGAAATCGTTCCACCAACCCACATTTATTTAATGTATAAGATGAAATAAAACTATCAGTAGCTCCAGTGTCAAATAAGATTTTGATTTTTATTCCATTGATTGTACCTGAAGATTCCACTACTGTGGATTGATGTGTTGCTTGGTTGTTGTTGACGACAACATGGATTCTATGATTGCTTTGGGCATCTGATGATGGTCCTTTTCCTGTTCGCCGAGAGTTCTCCGGACAATCACGCCGAAGATGAGGTCCTCCACACCCCCAACAGTCCACCTGGGCTAGTCCCTTTGAGTTTCACTGAAAAATTCCAGAACAAGAGCTCTGTCTCCTAGTGCCACTTCCTCTCCCAGTCCTTCTCCGATTACCAGTCCCTCGAGATCTCCAAGGATTGATGTTTGAGGATTCGGAAGCTATTGCATTTATGGTCATGGGAGCTCCTGCTCCCGCTTCTTTTGGGGTAAACCTGTTACCATAAGGAGGTGGCCTCGAGTTATTTCCTCGGAAGAAATTTCGGGGAGTCCTTCCTGTAAATGCTTGCGGTATTGGTTCAGCTGGCCTGAAATCTCTTTTAATCCCCAGATGTTCTTCTGCATAATGAGCACATTCAACCGCCTCTGCCACCGTCGATGGCTTCCACATTCTTACCATGGCCATAATTCGAGGATTTAACCCAAATACGAAACGTTCGGCTTGGCGTTCATCCGTGTGTAGATAAGGAACATATTTTACAAGTTCCATAAACTTTATCTCGTATTCTTCCACGGTTTTACCACTTTGGGTTAGAGTATGTAAGGCTCTGGTTTGCTGCTTTTGAAAGAAAGGTGGTAAGTATTTCGCACGGAATCGGTCCACAAAAAACTCCCAAGGAACGACATTTGACGTGAGATGCAGCTGTTTTTCCAGATTTCCCCACCAAATCAGAGCATTCCCCCTGAGTTGGAATACAACGATCTTTGTTTTAGAAGTGGAAGAATATTCTCTTAGTGCGAAGCATCTTATCATCCCTTCCAACCATGCTTCCGCATGTTCTCCAGCTCGTCCTCCAGAGAATTCCGGGAGTTTAATCTTTTGCAATTCCCGCGAAATATCTTCTCTAAGAGGCTTGTAATCATAATCCTTAGGCTTTTCTGATTGTCTTTCCTCTAGATGACGTCGTTCCTCCTTGTTCCTGGTCGACTGCGACTCTTTCAATGTTTCCAAAATGGCTTCTAATGAGCTCATCACAGTAGTCAGATCGGGTGGAGCAACAGGTGCTGACGGCGATCTTGATGGTGGCGATGGTGATGGTGAAGGTGGAGGTGGCGGCGATGCATTTCGCTAGCACTGCTGCCTTTGGTACGTGTTAAACATTGTAACTTTTCCTGAAATACATAATAAATTTATGAGAAGTGGGTAAATTTTCAGACTGACAGAATATAATTTTCGTAAGATTTTGAGCTTGCATACGGGTATAATTCTTTTGCTATTTTACCTACAGGCAGGTCTTACTGGTACCGAGGTCAAGGAGGGTGGCAACGCGACCTCCTTGTCCTATGCAGAGTATTTTATGCGTACTAACTCTAGAGTGAAATGCAGGGGTTTTCATAGATCATAGTGTTGGTTTGTAAAATTTGTCTAGAATGTTTAGTCCTAGATGCAGTTATAGAAGGGATTTATTGATTTTCAGCTACTTATGACTATAACTAATACTTAAATATTGATTTTCTTCACCCTTGTGACTCTCCCTGTCTTCGTAACAAAATAAATGAGAGTAAAAATTCAATTACTTTGTATAAAATCAAACTATAAAATAATTTATAAATAGTATTAATCAATTTTTATTTAGCTTGATTCCACACATTTTATAAGTATTTACTATGTATATAAACAAAATACTTTATTATACTTTTTCAATCGCGAAAGCATTTAAACTTTTACATCATATATAAAAGCTTAACTCAAAACTTTCCATGCAAAAGCTATTAAATCCCAACTCAACATGAATCATCTACTTAGGTAATTTAAACTTTTCCAAAATTAACTATAGTTTTAATGTATTTTCTATGCACATACTATCACAGCATACGATGCTATCATTCGATCCGTGTTTAATGATGTGTCATATTATAAGGTTTGTCACCTTAATTTAGATGCCAATAAAACATACATTTCAAACTCTAATATGCCATACCATATTCGAACTTGGATTTGTTTATTATACAAGGATCTTAGGTTATAATATAATATGGGAAAATAATTATCATTAATTTATCCATATGACCATATAGGATTAATGTATCCTATATACGAACATACCATAGGTTTATAAAGCCTCCCCTCGTAATATATGCAATTTAATATTCAAATAACATATGGAATTTAATATTCGAAAAAAAATGAGGTTTGTGATGATAATTATGTGGAAGGTTTTAAAATTTTATTAAAATGTATATAATAAATGAAATATAATATAAATATATATATATAATTTCAAACTTTTACATATATATTATAATTCCACACATTTTCAAACCCTACGGTGGAGGCGTGTCTATATAGAGGGGGAGGTCACGAGTTCAAACCCGGACCTCGACCCCGTTTTGGCTTTTCGCACGCTGATTGTATTAATTCCGCACCTTTGTACAATGCCATACCATATGGAAACGGAAACATATTACCACCGTTGATATTCGTGGAACCCACCTTAATATAGCCATTCGAAACTTTGTTTATACTTTATATGCCAATGCATTTTCTATGCAAAAGTCAGATTTGGCATTTTCCATATACGATGGCAGTTTTTTTAAACTATGGTTTAAATTACAGTGGAGCGCATACATTTAAACGGTGGCACAGTTTATTATTGGGCGCATTTAAATTCGGGTATTTTATATCTATATTCCTGCGACAAGATATACCAATATATTTATATATATAAATATGCAGTGACAAATCTGTGGCGTAAACCTTAGACAACGCAACAACAGGGGTCCTATACCATATTCTATATTCGTTAGCGTGGCTTTTCCTTAAATACGCACCAATCTTGAGCTGTTGACAGCAAACCATATGTAACCCAGGTGGCAATCCAACGTCCACGTTGTTTCCTTCTGTTTTCTTTCTTCCCTCTGACAGGCCCTTCGTTTCTCGTACTTAATGTATATTTATAAGATCACAATGCGCATCATTCATAGCTTCAACAGAATTAAATCCCTCCAGCTCCGATCTCTGGAAATTAGGTTTCGATTCTTTTTAAATGGCATAGTGGATCTGCTTGCCGTCTGCTTGTCTTGTAAAACTGATTAATGTTATGGAGGATCCAGCAGTGCATCAGTCGTGCGCGCTTGAGAATCCATTACCGTCGTTCGAAAACTATAGAGAGTACTTGTAATTTCAATTACTATGTAGTTTGTGAACATGAAATTTGTCATTCATCGAATGGTTTTGTTTGCTTCAAGCATAAAATAGTCTTACAAGTTTTTGTATACTTTGATAGTAAAGGATTTTCACTCTGTTCGTCAGTTCGAAGCAATCTTTGTCTACACAGGCCCAGAGCCACTTTCATTTAACTAAATAAGACTGACATTTATACTTTGATATTCTGAATTTTTTTTTTCTAGTTGTGAAGGAGAAATCTGTCTCAAATGGGAACAACTCCGGTGTCTACCATTTTAGTGTTGATAATGTTGCAGAACGTGACCTCTACTATCCATATTTTAATGTAAAATCACATCCTTTTAATCCCCAAAAGGTAGCTCGGTAACTGGGAACAACATGCTTAATGCACTAACAATAGCCAGCCTTAGCAGCGAGAAAGCACTAATGTACGAAGAGAGGAACAACAAAGCAAATATGAATTGATTAGACACCTCAACAGATTGGTTGAATCTTGAAGTTGGCGGCAGCATTGGAAGCCAAATCAGTATTCCAGAAGGTCTGTTTTGATTTGTTGACATCTATAATGAAGTTGTCATCATTTGATAACTTATTAGTGTAGCTAGGGTTTGACATGATTTAATGTATGGTTGACTACTTGAATGTAAAGCTACTATGGGCATTGATTAATATGTTGGAATATTATTGTGTGCATTTGACAGTATTAATCATTTTGGCATTGTGATTCATAAAGGGTCTCTAAGGCAGTACCTTTACATCACATAGAAAGCAGTATACAGAGCAGTGCTATCTAGAAGAGGTTTACACACCAAATCCAAATTATTATTACTGTAATGTTAAAGGTAGTAACCTTGTAGGCCTTCCGAGAACTTCTGAATAATTGATGTTTAATTCGTTAAACCAATCTTTTGCATAGGTGTGGACATTTGAAGTTTAAGCAGAGGATTTAAAACCAGTTTGAAGATCAACCTCTACAGGATTAACCAAGATTTCTTCAGGCAAAGTAATCAAACACTTATTCTGTTGAGAATGCAACAAGATGATGAGCTTAGTGAAAAGAAGTTGCCTTCACTAAGTGGGCCCGCAGGCTATTTTTGGCGCAAAGCCTATTTTTAGACTATGTCTATTTTTAGACATGTCGATCATATTCTATGAGTTGCAGGATGCTATTTGTGGATGGTTGGTCAAGTTGGAAAAATAGATGGACTTATATTTTTAGACATATTGGGAAGAATCTATTTTTAGATTGCCAGTCTAAAAATAGATATGTCGAATATTATTAGCTCTTAATAATATTTGGACTATAAACATTATCTTATTCTCTTGGAGCACTTCAGTTAAGTGCACAGATGTGGCACAGGAGCTGATAGAAGGAATTACACTATTCTTGAGGGTTAAGTGGAGCTATTGCATGGAGATTTCAGTTAGAACTCATGTGACAGAGTTTGGTGGAGTTAGTAGAAGTAGTTAATGGAGTTGTGTTCAGTTTAACTCAGTTAGACACAGTTGAGCTAGTTGTATCTAGTCTAACTGATTGATACACTAGTGAGAGTGGTGTGAATTAATTATTAATTAATTCACTAATTATTAACTCATTAATCAATTGAAGAATACATCAGTTAACTACAGTGCATGGCAGTTTCAGTGGAGACCAATGGAGAGATAGGTGAAAGAGCAAGTGTGACTATCAGTTGTGACTATAGTAATGCATTGATTGCATCGAACACTCAGTGGAGATGCCAATGAGGACTGCGCAGTGCAAGCTTGGAGGATTCGAGTTCATTCAGAGCCATTATTCAGTAGGGATTGCACAGTAGAGGTAGGCTAGCAGGTGGCAGAGATCGGTGCATGGATTTGCAAGATCGGGCCTGATTAGTGTGTAGCGATTGGAGACAATTTGTTTGTACAAGCTTTGTATTATGATTGTTACATGATCTCTATGACATATATTATATACAGATAGTTGGGGTTTTTATCTTCAGGCTTTCTCGTTAAAACACTGTGTTCATATGTGTGAATTTTTATGGTTTCAATGTGTGCATGCAATTGATTTAATTTCCGCATGTGATGATCAATGAGTGGAATAGATTCTATATTGTGCATGAAGTCAAATAGTGTGTGATCAGGAGAATATTAGACATATAACATATCAGTTATATAATTTCTACATATTTTGGGATTGAATGCGGTTGTTTGAGGCTTATAACACAGTTGCTAATTAAACTTAAAATCTGTCTATTTTCCATAACTAAGACTGAAGACTCAAGCAGGTTTAAGCTCAATCTAACAGGTCCGAAAGTTTGAACAAGAGCTCCGATACCATATGTAAAGACTCGTTCCTATGATTTCTTACATGCACTTATGTGATTTTTGATTTAAGTATAAAATCTAATGAGAGGAGCTTAAGAGCTTAAATTGAAATTTCAACTTACAAAAGTAACTATCTATACATAGAAGAATACCTGAAAACCATAAACAAAACTTGAAGCGAGCTGAAGATTTCTTGAGCGGTGGTTCTCCCGTGAACGCAACAGATAGATTACAGAAACACTCGGTTCCTCCCAGCAAATTTAGGAAACAATCCTAAACCTAGAGGATGCCTCCTCTGCCCCCGTGCCCAGAATTCCAAGAACACCGAGTCTCCCTCCCAGAGAATTTCTATCTTTCAAGCAGAATTTGTTTTTGCCCAAAACACACGACCCCCCCCCCCTCCTCCATATTTCATCACTTAAATAACCCTCCTCCACCGCCTCTTACCTCTCGAGATCTTATCCGCATTAATGTTGATATTATATGTATTTATGGTGATGTGATTCACATTAACGTGGATATGAACATATGAAGGGAGGTGGGTTATACGATTGTTTTATTTATGGAGCTTTTGACTTACATTTAAGTACTCTTTAAGAATAATTAATTTATAATATTTCAATATTCATTTTTAACTTAATGAATTAACTTTATATTTTAATTAAATTATATTATTTTCTTTTATTAGTCCTTTTCATATAATTTATACTTACTTAGTCTTAATATTAATCTTTAATCTTAATATTAACTCTCCAACTTAGGTAATCTTGATATTAGTAGGTAGGTGTACTAGTGCGATATGCGCGATATATGCATGTGTAGCTATCAAATGCGTATATCGTATACACGCTAATATTATTTTGCGTATAACTTGGGAATGGGTCGTTACAATTGTGATTACTCTCTTTCTGAATACATTTGAAGACTTGCTTTACATTTATTATGCATCATTATTGTGGGATGTGAATGGTGAATTGTTGTAGCTGATTGTCTTAAAGGTGTACCAAGAAAAGGTGGACGACCCCCATTCTAAGCTAAGTACACTATTTGTTAATTGATGTGCATAATTGTGAATAAGTTTGCATTTTAGTTTTCTGTATATTTCTATCATAATCTCTTGTGAATATTTTCTGTATAAGCTTATTAAGTATGTCATGACCATTCAGATTTTGGAATTGATCTCTTTCAATGACTAGTTTGAATAAGGAAGGACAACCCAGGTCTCCAAGTTGGAGCCTCTTCCTTGTGAACTTAGAATTGGATTGTAATTTCTATCTATGCATTCATCCTTTCTTGCTTTCTTAAATCAGTTGCTTTCCTAAATTAGGTGTTATGCTTTATGGTGAATTTGGTTTTGTTGAAAAAGAAATCAGAAGGAAGGACAACCGGGATCTCTAAGTCAAGAGCCTCTTCCTTGTTGACTATGATTCAAATAAAATCACTATTCACTTGTTCATGCTTATAGGTCAAAATCTCTTTGCTTTCTTTCAGTAGTTTATATTTGTAATATGCATTTCCATTATTTTCATCTAAACAACTACTTCCTACACTAGTTAAATCTAAGATCCATATACCTTGGGTGTGCTTCTAAGTTTACCAACCCAGATTGATATTAAAACAGATGCTCTAATTCAACTCCATAAATTAGATTGACAATTGTCATCAAGCCTCTTCTTCTTTTCTTCGATTGTTTGATTTGCATAGGTCTGGCAGAGGAAGCTAACACAAGGTCCGAAATTACAGGTCTAAGGCTCGCATGTGTTAAGGGCTTTTGTTTTCCAGTCGCACGCTCGCCACAGGTCAAATCCAACCGCAGTCGCACGCTCGTAGTGCCTTAGAGAGCGAATGGGAAGCCACAATTGCTCGCATAACAACTTGAAGGGTGCGAATGAGGCTCTGAGATAGATCTAAGTAGATTCGACCACAGTCACTCCCTTACAGTGCTTCAGAGAGCGACCGGGAAGTCACAGCTGCTCGCTCGCAGTGTCTCAGGGAGCGACCAGTCGCTCGCAAAATAACTTGATGAGTGTGACTGGGGTTCTGACCTAAGGTTTGACAGTGGACCACAAATATCTGAAGGCTGGAAGGTTTCTCTCTGTTATACAGTAATTCTGGAAGTCGCCTTCTTATTTGAACTGGGTAAATCTTTGTTGGATGATTATGTATTGAGCTCATTATACTCTCTGTTGAAACATTTTATGACAAACTAATAGGAAGAATATTTGAAAGGGTTTTCCCCCTAGTGGGGGTTTTCCCTAGTCTTTGACCAATCTGGTGTCTCTTGTGGTTGTGCTATTGTCTCCTTTGTCATTGCGTATATTGATCTATATTCAATTAATGTTTATGATTGGAAACATTGTTAATAATTGGATGTTTTGCTAAATGAAGAATTGAATTGGGCTAAAGTAATTGAAACAGAATAGAACAATTTGAAAAATTAACATGGTTTCAGAGCTAAGGTGAAGGGCAAAGCCCAAAAGGAGACAAGCATTGAAGCCATAATCCTTGGAAAGTCAAAGGACTTCATCTAGTCAAAATCAAGATGTCTTCCTCTACCTTCAAGGAGCATGAGAAGTTGGGTGACCCATCAAACTTTGTTGCATGGAAAGTCAAGTTGGAGATCATAGCTGACAACAATGATGTGTTGGAGTACATTCAAGGAAGAATGCCCGAGCCTCCAGAAAATGCTTCCGCTTCCCTCAAAAACAGGTACAAGAAAGGTGAGTCCAAAGCAAAGCAAACTATAGTTGATGGTTTACAAGATCATTTACTTGCATATGTTGGAAATTTAAGGAAGTCCAAAGACATGTATGATAAGATAGTGTAATATCCCCAAAGGGAAATAACCAGTAATACACAGAAATATGCCAGACAGATATAAAACAAAATGCTGGAACCAGATAATGGAACAAGTACACATAGAATGCCAGAACACTAAGCCATTTTATTAATCTGAGAATACATAGATAGGAATACAAGACAATCGTAATGAGTGCACCTATCCTTGCCCTAGGCAAGTGGAGACCCTTCAATAAAATAATGGTCACAGAGCATGGGACAGCTCCTAGTCAAGCCGAAGATCCGTCAGAAGAATCGTCGGGAATGCACTCGACTATGAGCGAAGACAAGAAAGAGGACACCTCAATCAAACAAATCCTCATGAATGAAATCGAAGCTCCACCACTAATCAAACCTCACCAATAAAAACGTTGTCTCTGCTAGTGACAGCACAGAAGACAGATGAAATGCTAGCCACAAAACCTCCAGATGAAATGGTCAGCTCCTCAAGGCTGGAAACACTGAAAAACGCTGCCAAACCCCAATAAGACCGTCATCGTATCGTCTTCCCCGATCGATTCAAGGTCTTTCTGGCCGCATCGTCGATTCGAGTCCCTATCCGTATCCTGCCTCTACTCAGACCGCGCTTCCACAACTGCTGCTATTTCTCATCTGCATTCAGGTCGGGATTCGCCATCCATCCAGGATTCGTTGCCCTTCCACAAAACATTCGATGCTATCTTCCGTATCTAAAGGCCGGACTGTTAATATCTCTCGGGGACCGTTCTCCAAGGCCGGATTCGATGCTAACCTCCGTACCCAGGCCGGACTGGCGAATATTTCCTCGCACCGCGTCCCTCCAAGGTCGAATCGTATGCTAACCTCCAGACCGCGTGTTTCCGGATCTTCGTTCACTACTCGCATCTCGAGTCCTCCATCGAATTTGCGTCCTTCTCCTCGGGATCGGGCCCTATCTCTCGGACCGCGCGTCCCCCAAGAAGGGGGTTTCTCCTCTCCAAATCTCCACCAGAAAACTGCTGCTAATTACCACTGAAACTGAAGGATGATGCTCAGAAAATAACCTTACCAGGGCAGGCACTCGAAGTCCCCTGAGGCTAAGGGTGATACCAAGAAAATAACCTTACCAGGGCAGGCACTCGAAGTCCCCCGAGGCTAAGGGTGAGATCTCCGAACGGAGACACTCGGTTGCACTAAACAGTGCTGCAGACCGACTAAACAACGGGCGTGCTGAAGCAGACAGAAGTCTAGCTCTCAATATCAATATCAAATCATGCATACCCAAATGAGGTGAGAACCCCACCTTTTATAGTGCTAAACTCCCTCCAAAACCTTGA